>VBSM01003176.1:47125248-47145930 GCA_008086735.1 Cheirogaleus medius
ATTCTACCAATCCATGAACAAGGTAGATTTTTCCATCTGTTTAAGTCACCTGCAGTTTCTTTTTTTTAGTGTTTCATAGTTCTCCTTGTATAAATCTTTCATATCTTTCATTAAATATACTCCTAAATATTTAATTTTCTTTGGGGCTATAGTAAAGTGTATTGTGTTTTTTATTTGAGTTTCTGCTTAAGGATCCTACAAGAAGATGTTGGGAAAACCCTATCAGACATTGGTCTAGGCAAAGAATTTTTGAGGAAGACCCCCAAGGCAATTGCTGCAGCAGCAAAAATAAACAAATGGGATCTCATCAAATTAAAAAGTTTCTGCACAGCCAAGGAAACTATCATCAGAGCAAACAGACATCCCACAGAGTGGGAGAAAATATTTGCTCTCTACACTTCTGATAAAGGCCTAATAACAAGAATCTATCTAGAACTTAAAAGGATTAACAAGAAAAAATCAAACAACCCCATTAAGAAATGGGCAATGGAAATGAACAGAAACTTCTCCAAAGAAGACAGAATAATGGCCTGCAAACATATAAAAAATGCTCAACATCTCTAATCATCAGAGAAATGCAAATCAAAACCACAATGAGATACCACCTAACCCCAGTGAGAATGGCCTATATCAAAAAATCCCAAAACAACAACTGCTGGCGAGGATGTGGAGAGACAGGAACATTCATACATTGCTGGTGGGACTGCAAATTAGTGCAGCCTTTGTGGAAAAGAATTTGGAGATACCTCAAAGAGCTAGAAATAGAAATACCATTCGACCCAGCAATAGCATTGTTGAGCATCTACCCAAAATAGCATAAGACATTCTATTATAAAGACATCAGCACCCGAATGTTTATTGCAGCAAATTCACTACTGCAAGGTCTTGGAAACAACCCAAGTGCCCGTCAATTCAGGAATGGATAATTAAAGTTTGGTATATGCTCACAATGGAATATTACTCAATTCTAAGAAATGACAGTGAATTAGCACCGTTTATGCTATCCTGGATTAAGCTTAAGCCTGTTATCCAAAGTGAGGCAACACAAGACCAGGAAAATGGGCTCCACATCTACTCACCATCAAATTGGTTCTGACTGATTAAACTATGGTGCTCAAATGGTGGTAGGACTCATCAGGGAGTCGGGGGCGTGCGGGGGAGACCCACATCCTTGGGATATGGCAAGCATTGTTGGGGGGAAGAGAATACCTCTAACCCTTCTTAGGGAGAGGCAAATAAATATAATGTAACCAAAATGTCAAAAAAAATATATCTTTTATTGGGTGGTGGGCAGGTGGGAGGGAGGGGAAGAGTGTATACTTACGTAATGGGTGTGACACACACCCCAAGGGGGTTGACACGCTTGAAGCTCTAGCACAGCGCCGGATGGCGGGGAGGGTTGGCAGGGGCAATATATGTAATCCTAACAATATTTGTACTCCCATAATATAATGAAATAAAAAAATAAAAACAAAGGACCCCTAAGGCTAGGCTTCTTGTACATATTCCACCTTTATAGTTAGCTAGGACTATAGTGATACAAGTGAGATACAAAGCAGAGAATCCGCAGCAATTTTAATAAAGCCCCCCACTCCAATATTGATTAAGTATAAATCCTTGTTGTGTCCTTGCTGTGGTGAGAAATTTTGTATAAAATTATTGAAATTTTTTTTAGGGAACAGCAAGTGGCCAATCTGAAAGCGCTAAAGATTATTTTGATGTCATGTAATATACAGCCAGATTTCTCTCAATAATTCTTTTTTTCTTTCTTTTTTTAAAATTATGGTACTAGTCACTGGCATTCCATAAGAGCTTCTTTAAACTTCTTTAAAAAATTGGCTTTTTGCAGTGTCAAGGGGTCAAAATCTTAATTAAAGCTCCTGTCTTTCATAACGATTACCTAAAACCCTTTCCTTTGCCTTCATGTAATTCTTTTTTGTGTGCAGACTTCTAATTTTATAATGATTACATACTTCAAAAGTATCAGGGAATAAAGAGAACTTTAATCTATTGGACGTTCTTAATTGAAATTCCTGGTGATATCAAGAATTGGTGCTGTTTCCAAAGCATTCCAAAATCACACATTACATGCAAAATGTGTTTGCTGTCGCAATAAACATTAGCAGTCTTATCTCTAACCATTTTTCAAGACCAAGAGTTTGCACCGTGTTCTGCCATCTGAGTTAATTTGGCTTCTAGTGAGGGGTCATAAACCATGAATAAGTTGAATTCTTTTTTGATATATCCTGATGATTTCCTGTTCTGTTCTTAAAACAAGACCCATTCATAAATAATATTATAATCATATTTTCTATAAGAATTTTTCAAATAAACATGTTTGGGGTACAGATAAATCCTTGGCAGAGTCCAGTTATTTGTTTTTCCTTTTTCTGATTATGGAAGTAAATTCTAATGATTTAAAGAATAACATTAATACCTGCAAATTTGTGAAGGAGTAATAGAATTTTATAGGAGATAAACTTACTTTATGATAAACCTATTTATCGATGAACCTACTCGTAGAGTATTTTAAACAAGCAACAAAGATTTTTCAGCATGAGAAACCATCAAATTAAAAGAAAATCTAAATCCAAATAAAATAGTGACTTTTATTTTTTGAGCTTAAGCTGTTATTGAACCGAAACAGGATGAATAGGCCTTTGCCACAGGTAAAGAGATAATGGTGTCTGATGCATGATTCTCATGAAGTTGAGTTAGAAGACCAAGGACTTGTCAAGATCATTTGTTCATGAACAAATGAGATATTATTGAAGATCTATTTTTAAATCATAAAATGTTTGCTCTTACTTAGAGGTTCACCCAATACATTCTTGATTAAATTATACATATTGATAGTGATTTTAGAAAGGAATGAACCTATTATTTGTAGCAGTTGGTAAGACCAAAGGATACTCTAATTATCTCTTGATGACTAGGATGAAAAAATTTAATATTAGCCTATATGAAGTGAAAAATTTCCATTCTTATGATATATTATGCCCTTTGATAAGTCATATCTTTTGATAAAATTATAACATTTCCTTGAAAGCATTATGTTCTTTTTGAGCTAGGTAAATACTTGGAATCAATCTTAGCCATCATTTTCTCAATGGACCATTATAAGAGGTGATCCACATATTGGATAAGAAAAGAATCATAGTGAAATTTAAGATATTAAGGTCTTTGTTAAGAACTTGTGACAAGTAGAGGGTATCTTATTAAACTTCTGAGGCATGATATTGCAGGCATATGTTATATCATCCCAGGAAAAGGCCATTAAGTATTTAATTAACTTAATGAGGAGAGCATCAAGAAGTAAAAGCAGAGCATAGATGTACAATAACAAAATATGTAGGCTTAGGTGGCATTGAAGGTAAAATAGTACTTGGGTTCAGTATCATAGAAAGCAGAGAATGACTATTTTCCTTTTATTGCCCTGGGGTATTGAAGAAATCAATATCCTTTCTTGTTACATTTTGTGACTAGGAGGATGAGTATTACAAGGATAGTTACAAGTATGATGAGTTTTTTTTGTATCAGGCTTTCAAAGATTGGTTTTTGTTCTTCACTGGCATCTTGTTTTAAAGAAATATGTGCAAGTTTGTTGGATGTATGTATGACATTGATACTAATAAATTTATTAATATTAGTGGAATATTTAGACTGCAAGAAGACAAAAATTCCTAGATATTTTCAATTAGAGCTTAATTTGGACACAAATAAAATAGTAGGTTGAGATTCAAATTACTTATGGCCTAATTATGAAAAGGAATGCTCTTGCCTCTTCTTATCTCAAGGAAGAAGTCTTCAGGAAAACATTTAACCAGGTAGTTCCATTTAGTTAGGAGGTATGGTTTCACAAGAGAAAAAAATAATATTGTTTGGTTAAATTTACATTAGTGAGTTTATTGGCTGATGCATGGTTTGTTACATAAATTACTACCACCTGCATAGTCATTGTTTTCAAAGATGAGTTTGTGTAATAGTGGCAAGATTTACAGTTAATATTTTAGCACATGTTATTAATGAAATTTTTTCAAACATTTCTCTTTACTAGTTAGAGGGATTTCTAGGAAGTTTGAGAGAAACCCAGATTAGGAGTTTGGTTCCATTTTCAAGTACATTCTTTACTCTGTCTTTCAGCCTCTTAACTGAGGTTATTAAGTATGAAACGTCGGATTTCCTTATGTACTAAGTTTGAAAGTTGGTGTCTCTGACATTTCACTTTGACACTGCTTGTTTTATTTTTATTTTGAAGGTTCTTCCTTAGTCTTTCAAATGCATGTTTTGTCTTGTGATTATCTTTCAAAGTTTTCTTTAGAGCAATTTTTTTGAAACCATGTATAAGTCAAAAATTCATGTTACTTTCAAATATGAGTTCTGTCGTGGAACCAATGCAGTGCAGACAGCTCAAAATTTCAAAGAAGTGTTTGGGAAGGATATAGTTAATGAATGCACAGTATGTCGATGATTTGAGAAGGTCCATTCTGGTGATTTTAATCTTGAAAATGAGCCACATGGGCGACCTTAGACCAGGGTGGATAATGATGAGCTGAAAGCTGTAGTGGAAGTGAATATTAGCAGCAGAGTATAATGTTACTAATTCCAACAATATTGGACCATTTGAAATAAATGGTCAAGGTAAAGAGGTTGGATAGATGAGTACCACATGAATTAAATGAGCATCATAAGAGAAGTCATCTTGAAGCTTGCATTTCTTTGCCGTCAGGACATAAAGGCAAACCATTTCTATTGTTTGAATAGAACGATATTGTCTAAACCATAGTGTTACATGTGATGAATAATGGCCACTTTCTGGCAATTGCAAGCATTTGCCATATGGTTAGATAAAGATGAAGTGCCAAACATGGTCCAAAACAGAATTTTCACCAAAATAAGCTATTGGTGTCTATTTGGTGGTCCAGTGCTGGTATTATCCACTGCAGCTTCATGAAGCTTGGTCAATCTATTACAGCAGATGTCTATTGCAACCAGTTGGAAAATGTTGAGGATGCTTGTGATTAAGTAGCTGAAATTGTAGATAGAGACAGGACAATCCTCTTGCAAGACAACGCTCTACTACATGTCGCATCAACAACGCTGCTCCAACTACACTAGCTGAACTTGGAAACTCTCTGTCATCCACTGTATTCACCACACATTGCACCAACAGACTACCACTTCTTCTGGGCTTTGGACCACTTCTGTACATGGAAAAATATTCAATTTTCAGCAAGCTGTGGAAAATGACTTTGACAATTTAATTGCCACTTGCTCTCCAGGCTTTTCTGCTGCTGGCATAAGTCAGCTACCTTTAAGATGCAAAAGTGTGTCGATAGTTTAGGCACATACTTGGATTAATTGTACTGCTTCTCATTTGAGATATAATAAACTACACTTTTGATTTGAAATCAGACATTTCATATTTAATGACCTTATAGCATAGGGCAAGTTGATATTGTAAAGATTTGTATTAGTCCAGGCTCTTAAGAAAAATAGAACCAATAGAATGTGTATATATATATATATATATAGAGAGAGAGAGAGATTTTAATTAATTGACTCACGTGATTATGAAGGCAATCAAGTCTGCACAATGACCAACAGGCTTGAGATCTAGGGAAGAGCCAATGTTGCAATTTAAGTCCAAATTGACTCTTGCTCCACAAAAGGCAGCCTTTTTGTTCTATTCTTGCCTTTAACTGATTGGATAATATCCCCCAACACTATAGAGGTCAGTCCATCTTACTCAAAGTCCACTAATTTAAATGTTAATCTCATTAAAAACAGTCTCACAGAAATATCCAGAATAATGTTTGAACACCTACCTGGGCACTGTGGTCCAGCCAAGTTGAGACATAAAATTAACCATCACAGGATCTAAAAGAACAAGTATTTCATTTTCCCTTGTCAATTTTCACTTTACAGAATAATTTTATAATGTAAGTTTTTTCTCATAAAATGTTTTTAAAAGGCAAACCATATGATATTTTAAAATCTTATCAATTGCTTATTAGAAGTCACCTCTCAAATGAATAATTATGTTCACATCATAAGTTTCCCCAGCTGGCCACTAAAATTTTGATAAAATTTTGTGATTTAGAAAGCTGGCTGAAGGCAAAGCTTGTTGTATAAAAATGCCAATCTGACAAGAACTTTGGGACTTGTTGGCCCTTGGGACTCAATTAAGAGATAGATTTACTATAATCTATGCTTACCTTATTGTCCACAAAATTCCTCTTATATACTCACAAAAGGAAGTTGAAAGCACAATCCAAGAGATAAATTATGATACCGTTAATAAAAGGACAGGTTTTTACTGGCCTAAAACCAAAAGAAGGCTTTTAAATATTGATGAGATAAGTAAATTATTTCTTTAAAAAATGTTTCTTTTATTTTTAGGAGATAAAATTATTTCAGCATTAAGTGTTCAGACCCTAAGTGGGAGCTACCTCACCATCACAGTCAGAGAAATACTCCAAACAGGAGACTGAGGAGGCCACATTATGGCAGTTTTCTAAAAGGGCCTTGAGCTTTGAAGTCCTCCTTGGCAAGACCTCTAGGGCTGTCTATGGTTGACTACGCAGTAGTTAAGTTAGGAAAATAAAAGGCTATTGATTAAGCAAAACTAAATTTATTAAATTTACAGAATCAAAAGGGAACAGCATCTTGGCAGAATCTTAATAATGATTCAAAATGTGGAAGTCCGGAGAAGATATTAATGGGCCCTTTGGTATGAGATCAACTGGTTTAACATAGGTCATCCAAGGCAAGGGACTGGCTGGCAAAGTTTGCAACACAATGGATTAGAATTTATTGACATTCAAAGATGCAGTCCTTAAGATAGTGTTTGATAAGAAAGCTGTTATTCTGACAATTGAGCTTTTATCCAGGTGAACAAATTATCATCTTGATGAACCATTTGTCCAAATGAGCAATTTGCTTGCCAAGGTAAATTATTTATAAAAATTTCCTGAAGCAAAAAACAAAGATATTAGATACTTTGTGGTTTTATTGTCCTGGACAATAATTTCCTGCAGCCAATAGTTGTTATGACAAAGTTGATCTAAGTTCTCAGTCAAAACAGTTAAGTTATATCACTATAAGTGGTCTCATTTATAACTATTGATTTGTTTGTTCTATATTATGAACTTATTATACACATATCTTTAGCTTCTTATTCTAGTACATTGTTGCACTTAATAGATATTTTACCTTATGCAGTTTTATATCCTCTATGGAACCCAATACAATATTGTTAAATAAATACATGATGTCTAGGTTGTATTTTTGGTTCAAATTGATTAATTAACCAAAAATAGGTTAGTTTAATAAAAGCCCATATTTAAAAAATCTTTCATGAAAAAGTATTACATAAATTGCTTAACTTTATTAAAATCATAATATTTACGTTAGGACATTAACTTTATCTTCAATGAAGGCCTACTGAAATTACTAAGATAAGAACATAGTAAAGGTATCGATAGGACATTGTCTTTAGAAACTGAAGAGAATGGTTTCCCTTTCTGAAAAGTGTTTTGTGACCTATTACTTCACACAAAAAAAGCTTTGGGAAAGAACAACCTACAGGTAATATATAAACTGACTGAAACTATTTGAACTTCATTAGCTCCTTATCCATAATGGTGAAATAATGTGGATTTCAGGTCAATACTTTCTCTGATATCTCATATTAAAATTTTTCTCACAATTAAATTTCTTTTATATTGATTTGAAAGTTACAAGATAAATAAAGTTGAACTTAATTCTATAAATGGAAGACTGGAACTAAAAATGATAAAGTTAGGTATTGAGGTTTATCATTGAAAGTTTGCATCATGGTGAGGTTGATTATATCTAAAATACATATGCTGAGTGAATTAAGTATCTCTGACTTCTTGGGAAAGAATTTAAATAAGATTAAATTTAAGGATGTGGTTTTTAATATTTTTGGTGTTAGTCCTAAAGATGAAAAACTCTGCTGAATTTTAAGAGTTAACTTTTTTGGTGAACAATAACATTTAGTTCTATGGAATTAATTAAGAGGTTCTTTCCATAATCACTTATTTGTTAAGGGAAATTTATTCATATTAGTGCTATACCATCTTAATGAAAAGGGTGCCCATTTACCTCATTTGGAGACTATCAAAATCATTAAACATAACTCATCTCATTCTCTTTGATTTCAGTTTTCCTGTAATTTATATGCATGCTGATTGAAGTGGAAGGGTTTTTTTTTAATGTCATTTTAAACAAAAGAGTATGTCTGTTCATCATTTATTCTCTTTCTTCATAAGGTCCTTTTCTTGTTGAAAAGAAACAATGATATTCTTTTACCAGTTAGCAAGTATGAAAGCCATGTATTTACAGTGAACAACGACAAAATTCCTCATCAAAATGTGATAAAAATTAACTAAAGATTTATATAAATTCCATGATGGATAAAGCAATAGTACATTCTTTCCAATGTGCATTTGTTAAATCATGTATTAACATTATGTTTTATTTTATATGAGTTTAGCCATTCAATCATATGATTCCTTGAATATTTGTAAAATATTATAAATTATCAATTAGTTCATCTTGGCTCTAATATTACAACTTTCATAATAAAAAAGAATCTACTGTGTTATCCAAAGGATTTACTCTTATCAGATTGATAATCATAATGAATTTCTATTGAAATTACCTCTATTTCAATATCAACTAACAAGAGTTAATTTTTGCATTACCTTTTTAATGACATTTTCAAGGAATAGAATGGCTACTGCTTCTTAATAAGCCATGACATTCTCCATCTTTCTTCTAATTTGTTTCAAAGGACACCTGAATATATTTTTATGCCTTCTATTCAAAATGGAAATGCCTTATAATATACACACTTTTAGATTTTATATTATCAAAATACTTCTGACTTCTTGTCTAATTTAATAATTCTTGGTTAGCCAATATGTGAGAAGGGATCCAAATAATATTTGAATAAATTACACTGTGTCCTTTCCTTATGACCTACGTCTCTGTAATGTTTCAAATACTGATATATTCTCTTGACTGTCACACAGCTGGCATTTCAGATTTCCATGAGATCAATGCGTCACAAGAGATTTGCAGGTGAATGAAAAATTGAATAACCACAGCAAACATCTAAAATAATTTTCTATGCTGCAATGTCACATCGTCACATTTTGTAAGGCATCAAACTCTATATAATTGTATATAATTATTTATATTAACTATAATTATTTTCAACTATTATTTGGTTTCCTTGAAAAACACATTAACATAATTTTTAAAAGCTTTAGCACAACAAATTCTGTGAAGTTTATATGTTTAAAGAATCTGCTGATTTTGTCTGAATGATAAAAATGCATAAGAAGGCCTACATTTAGGTTTAATTTGCCTGATATATAACAGTTTTAAATATGTATGATAACATTTAGTTATTACATTTATTGCAAACAATAGTAGAAAATGACGTACATTTCCCATTTTAAATGTTAATAATTGAATATTTAAGGAAAATTTCAATTAATATGCCATGACAAAATATACTCATTATATGTTTCACTAGACTATTACTGTAAAATAAAATAGACACTTCTAGCTGATGCAAGAAGAAAAGAGATGCTTCTGGAAATACTTCTTTTTGCTGTTGTTTGCTTCATGCTTGTAATCCTATGGCTTTTTAAAAGTGAAAGTGATAAATTACTATCAATCTATGACAGCTTTTTGATATGTCCCCTTGTACATGAGAAACTGAGTTGAGACCACCTGAACTCATTTCTCTTGGGATTTAGAACAACTATAAAAAATGGTTTTGTTTTGGACTTGGTAGGGCTCAGAAATGAAAATGCCATTATGTCAAGGACAGGACATCAATCTAATTTGCTACCTGGATCTCCAATCTCATCCTTTCCCAGTTCAGGCTGCTTTACAATATGCAAGACAATATCAGTCTTACTTCACATTTTAGTAATATTTTTATAGCTACTTTATATTTGTATTAACAGGGTTGAAACATAACAGAGTTTTATTAAATTAAATTATTACTAATAAATTTCTCTAAAAATGTGAAAACAGGAGGATTGTAGTATTAATAGGTGGGTGCTATGGATTTGAGAGTACAGTTTATATACCAGCCAAGGTTATACCAAGGGACATCACCCAAAAAGGAAAATAAGTATATGGGAACAAAAAGCTGTTGTTATGTTTTGCTTTTAAAAAAAAAACAAACAAGGAAAGTCTTTAATTGTGTATCAGTTTTATACAGAAGTGAGAAACAAAAATATTATTCTCTTGATTTATAGTATATCATCATGATGGAATATGGATTTGATAGTTCAGAGAAATGAGAAAATATTGACACAGTAGACTCCTGCATCATTTTATTGTTATGAAAGAGGCATTTAAGAAATATAATCATATAATATTAATTTAAAAAAATGTGGTTCTGAGGAATTTGCACACAAAATTATTCTTGAAAAAGAAATCTCAGATTTGACAAGAGATGCATCATAATCTCTTTTTCAATCTATCTAAACATGTCTTAGAGTGCCGAATATACATGTATATATTTGTGCCTATAATGCTTATAAAATAATATATTTATCAAAATATATATAATGAATCTAATGAGATTGAATGTATACACACACATGCACACACACACACACACACATTTAAAGGCATGTTAGTCTGCCAGCATTTTCTCTGCTAGATTGAAGGTCTATATTTTAAGCAAGAGTCCCATTTAATCCAAGGTGCCTAAAACCTTCAGGGTTTCAAGCAGAATTCTGTGTGTGCGTGTGTGTGTGCGTGTGTGTGTGTTTAGCTAGAAGACATATGATCATCATCTTTGTATAAAGGATGATAAGCCAAAAAAGTCTAAGAATTAATAATCTCTAAAGTAATTTCATTGTTCTGGAACCACCGTTATTAAAATTCCTGGCTATCTACATCAGACATAAGGAGAGAAGAACATCTTTCAGTTTGCTGAAATATGTGCAGGCATCTTAGAGAATTGTTTTGAAAAAGTAGATGCAAGGACAACATACATTTCATTTCTTTATATCAATCATGGTTCCCCCAAAAGATAACACATTGAACTTGTATTTTTAAAAGGCTTTATTAAAAAAACTAAGTGTTGTAGATGGGATTACGTGATTTCATAGGAAGTTTCACGCTACTCAGGGACTAATAACAAGTAGAAACTGATTCCAACATTGAATCCTACTGAGAACTTAGTCATCTGACAGAAGCTATAGTTCCACAGGGATGCAGTGACTTCCAAAAACACACAGAAGTGGAGCAGTAAGAGACTATGTAACTTGAATCCATTCTTTTTCTTCATTTGATCTCCTGCTGTGATTTCATTGGTTGAAGACAATCAGAAACCAGTAGGAAAGAGAGTCCAGGGTTGTGTAGTTGGTATAGCACTCAGTATCCCAAGGCTCAAAGCAGAAGATGAAAGGATAGAATATACACATTGGTAGGGCAAAAAAGAACAACAAGCACAAGGATAATGTGTTTTTAAGGATGATTCAAAGTTATTTCAAACAGAACGACTCAATTAAAATTTTTGGAATTAGAACCCAAGAATCTGCATTTGTTTGTAGCACCAAAGTGAATTTCTGCATATCAAGGTTTGAAAACTTGAAAAGAATCACATAAAATACTCCTAGCTAAAGAAATATACTTTTACATAACTTTGTTTAATCACATGATTTAAAAAAAATTTCCCAAAGAAATGGGTCCCATACTCCCCAAGAGGAATTGCACAATCTTCTTAGAAAATTTTCTTATATTGCTGGCAGCTTTTTTATAAATAGCAAGGTTTTCTTGCTTTCATTCTGACAATTTTTATGAGCAAAGTATCAATTTAGCTCATTGTTAAATAAGGTGGATTTCAACTAACGAAGAGGATTATGTTACTTATAAAATGACTATAAACTTGGATGAAATACCAGTAGCAACTATAATTTCGTTTATAGTGTCCTAATATTATAGTATAATTTTCAAAAAGCCAATTCTGTGATGTCCATGTAAATGTATAAAGATGTGTCAATGATTTTGTTTAAAGAATTAAGTTTTGAGAAAACCAACAAAACTGGCCCAAAGAATATTTGACACTTTAGGCAATTAAACAGAAAAAATTAGGATAAGATACAGAACTTGAATTATTTACAAAACTAGTTAATGCCTAAGGGACCATAAACCACATTCTTTGTTGTGATTGGTCCCATTGGAGAAAAAATACTTTCATCCCTACTGGTCAATAATTGCAAGTTAATCAATTCCCTTACAGATTTGCAACATAGACAATAGCACATCAATCCCAACACTGTACAGATAGAACACCTAGTATTCTCTTTTCCTATCTCTGAATTTAGTATAATTTTTATGATACTACTTGCCATACCTAATATAAATATGAAGTCAAAAACACCTATAATAATATTTAGGAACATAGGTATTTCATCATTATGAAAACACTAAAACTGAGTTAAAACTCCACTGGTTGAGATTTATTTAGAGGTATATTTAATTGAGAAAAGTATATTCAACTGTTCTTTTATTAAAATAGCAATGAAAAAAATCATAAGCAGAAAAGAAAGATGAAATATCTGTAATCAAATTCTTAAAAATAATGTTTAGATTCCTGTGAATGTAAAAGATCTTAAAGCATATCTGGGTGGAGGTAAGAACAGCACAATGGCTATAAAATCAAAAAGTGTAAAAACAATATTGGTCTTAAGAATCTCATAATAGAGTAATTATTCAAATGAATCCCATGCACCCAAGGATATTAAGTAACACAAAAAAGAAATCAATATTGTGGTAAATTATGTGGTAAATTAATGCTACAAAGTGCAGCAAAACAATAAAGTCAGTTCAGACCTGAGAAGTCAGGAAGACTTTCTGAACAAAGAATTTGAAATGAGACTTGTAGAAGAACAAAATTTGAATTACAAGAGAATATCTAGAAGACAGTACAATGAAAGAGATAGCAATGATTCATGTCTGCATTCATTTTCAAATATTATTTGAATACTGATTCCATGCCAAGCTTTGGCTAGCAATTGGAAACATAATGGTGAACAAGATGATGTGTTTCTTGCTCTCAAACAGTTTTCATTATAAGTGGGCCAACAGTGCACAGGTAGTCATGTTGGCTATAGTTTATTTTAAAATACTTCAGTGAATAACTGTATAGTAAAACCTCAGCTGTTCATTAAGTAAAGCTATGTTTATTAAAATTCAATAAAGTAAGGTAGAGTACAACTTTGACAGAATCTTAGTTGTGTTTAGAAAAGGGAATTAGGTTGATGATTTTTATAGACTTTCGGATCTGAGCCAAATGGTCCAAGAGGTTCTACCAAGATGGGGAACTAACTGGGATTGGGCAATTATGTAATGTGAGAGTTTAGAATCCGTTAACCTGTAGAGTATGTATCTTGAAGGCTCCTTAATATACTATTTACAAAGAAAAATACTCTTTGGTAAGGAAAGTGTTCTCCTAGCACAGCAGAATATTGTCATAGATAAATTAATCTGCAGGAACTTCCAGAAGTAAAGAGTAATATTTATTATTGTTTTATAATTTTCCTGTGCAATTTTTTGGAATATACAATAAATGGGATACAAATGGCCTCAGTTCTCATTCTTAAGAGCCATGAGAGCTATGTCATACTGATATTAATGGTCTCAGTGTATGTGTATGAGGATGTATATTTGCATTAGATTTAATGTACACCCAATTGTCCAATGTCCTGATCAGAATAACATTTTACATACATGATTAAATAGTATTTAAAGAGCACTTCAGAAGAAGCCACAACCATCTTTTCATCCACTATATTCCTGATCGAAATAAGGTGTTTTATTAATTAACATAATCAATGTTAGAAATGAATTATTAATGAAGTGAGTGGGGTTCAAAATAAGTTTATTAGTTAGAAGTGCTGTACAGACTTATCTGTCTTTATTATTTCACTTGAACCTGAAATAGTATTACATTTGCTGCTGATTTACAGGATTATTTATAACTAACTTTGTATGATTAATTGACAATCACATACCCTTTATTTCTACTGCACATTTCACAAAATGAGCTGATGAAATTGTTTTGTTGATTTGAAGGTTTTTGTTCTTGTTTTGCTAAATGATGTTAAGTGTATGGCAGAATTTTATCTGAATCTTATTTTCAATGTAACGTATGAAATTAGAAAGAGGAGATAGAGATCCTTCATTTATCTCTAAGTATTAAAGGGTAATGATATATATGAAAAACAAGAATTTAATGCCTCTTTGCCTTATGACAGTTTACAACAGAAAAAACTAATGGACAGGGTGTTATAAAAACACTAAGAAGAGGAAATTATTAGATAGGAAGTTCTTTCTAAGTGTGGACATTAAAGTTGAGGAACAACAAAGATATCTTTATCAATATCTATATTTAGGAGAATCTAGGGGAACTACATCCCAGTATTTTAAATATATATACAGAAAAGTTGTGATAAAAAATCTGGAGCTGGAAGAAAGCATAACATTATCCAGAGAATGTCAGAGAGTCAGAGGGCATTTAAGACCAAAAAAATAATAATAATAATTATAATAACAAAAAAGAGAGAGAGGGAAAGAAGGAGAAAATGCAGCGAACTGTAAGAAGCATCAGATGAGTTTTGGAAACTTAAACTTCCAGGTCTTGCTAGGCTTGGCAGAAATAAAGCACGAAGTTAAGTACAGTAAACCTTCACTCACCATCATGATAGGTTCTTGGAAATGTGACTTTAAGAGAAACAATGGATAATGAAATCAATTTTACCAATTGAAATAAACAAGAGTTAAGTTCTTATGATATAATTCTGATCACAAAAACACCACCAAACTTCTAAATAAAGACTGAAAACAGTATAATATTAAATATTGAAATATATGTAAGCTGTACACATTTAAGAAAGATTAATATAAACAAATAAGATAATTATTTACTTACTTATTCATGTTCGGGGCCGGGGTATCCAGACCCCATCCTAGCATATCAGAGGCTAGAGAGAAACCCAACCTGGATGGGAGGCCATTCCATCACTGTGTGCACTCACACTCCAATGTATATTTGCATTAGATTTAATGTATACCTAATTGTACAATGTCCTGATAAGAATTACCATCTCCATGCTCACTCACACTGGAACACTTTAGACAAGCCAATGAACCTAATATGCACGTCTTTGGGAAGTAAGAGGAAACAAGAATACCTAAAGAAAATCCACACAGACAGGAGAGAATATGGAAACTCCACACAGACAATGGCCTCAGCTGAATCAAATGAATAGATTGATTCATTTATTCTCATCAATATTATAACAAAATGTTGTCATTTAAGCACCTGCTCTATTATTCTAAGTAAAAGGAGAAATCGTGTAAAAGTTTTAAGAAGGATGTTTATATGATTTCATTTGGAATATAAAATGAATATTCAGGTAGATATGTGGAGAATGGATGAATTGGAGGGGGCAAAATAAGAAAGTTCAGAAGCTGATTAGATGACTATAGGTTATGTCACCTTTACATAGTGGTAAAGTTAAGAAGATAGACACACATATATTTTGAGGGATCCATTAATCTAGCTGCTGAAGTTACCAAGAATGAGGATAAGAAATGTCTAGACTCTAGATATAGGTTGTAAACCAGGGAAACATATTTCCAATGAAGAATAGTAGCTATTTTACATCTTGTCCCAAAATTATATGGTGTCAGAGAGCTGAATATCTTCTGTTTTTTGGTGTCTCTTGGGAAATAGCATATAGACATATATAAGTTAGCCATATATCAATTAATAGCCAAGAATATCAGTTAACAAAAGGGGTTAGAAGAATGTAGGAAAATGGTGTGAGCATCTTGGAATTTTGTAATCACTAAAGAAGAATTCAGAGGCCACAATTGTAAGTTTGTGTGGAGTTAAAAGTTGGCAATATTTTTTCTGATTAATGAGAATACTGAGTAATACATGAATAACAATTCATTGTCTAGAAGACTTATGCATAAGTATTCCCTAAAATAAGCATGAATACAAGAACTAATAAATTGATCCTGGTCGAGTTGTAGCGTGTAGGTTTCCTTCAAGAGCCTCTGAGTAACACATTAAAATTTGCTTGGAAGTTTCACATAGGAATCATTATGGAAAAGATTATGGAGGACCTTGAATGCTGGGATAAAATACTTGCTTTAATTCTATGGATTACATTACATATATGGATATGAATATGACTCTTTCACTAAAATAGAATATATCTGTCAGCTAACTTAGCTTGCTATTGGCCATAGCAAGACATTAAATGTTTAACTCTCAGTTTATCTCTAAACTTGTATGATGACTCATTTACTGTCGGTTTGATTAGAAATAAACATATGAAATCATGACTGCTTAGAAAGTATAAATCATTACTAAAATATGTAGCTATTTATTTTTGTCTTCTCCATTTTTCAGGAATGGCTGGATATCGAATGCAGTAGTACTGTGTACAATATTCTCCTCACTGATAGCTTTTTTGATGTACACAGTTGGTTGTTTAATCATGACCTAGTTGTAAATTTTAGAAGCAACTTAGATAAGGGGAGACACAGAGACAGATATAAAGAAGGAGAGAGACAGAGAGGAGGTGGGTAGGGGAGCCCAGGTAGGAGAGTCCTATCTCAGTATTATAACTGTGTTCCATGGGAGCTGTTGATGGCTATGTTCCACAAGGAGCAAAAAAAAAAGAAAAAGAAATGGACAGAGTGGTCTCCCCCAAAAAGCAGAGGATTGGGGAGACTCAATATATCAGAAGTCCTAGAGAACATGACATTGGCATGTGGTGAGGTATATAGCATAGGGGGCATTTTTCACAGGTCAGGTCCAGGCCCTGCTGATGTGCAGTGTGATTCCAGTCTTCTGTTTTCTTCCTTGCAGTAGACCTCTGGTCTCATGCCACTTGTTTCTCTTTTAGTTCAACACAACTTCTCATACTCCTACTGCCTTTCTTACTGCTTTTGGAGAAAAAAAATGCACAAATGCCTTTCGCTTAAAGTTTAATTGGTATCTGCTCTTTGAGAACACCTGTTTTTATTTCTGTATCAGTTGCTCAACAATTTTCTCTCTTTCATCAGGCCCCAATAATTCTCTCCTAACACAAATATACACATATATATCCAAATCCTTTTTCTGGTGCCATCTTAACCAAGCATGGGAAGATCATTTCCTCCAATAATCTTCCTATTTGCAAACTGAGGGGGTAATAGAAGCAGAACTATACCTAATGTCAATCTTAGATGGTCATTTTCTCTTAGTATTTCCCTACTTGGTGCACTTGCTACTAGATATAGGATTAATAGTAACTAACACTTAGTAAAGTACTTATTAAATGCCAGATACTATAAAATATACATTACACAAATTTAATTTTTAATGCTCACAGTATCTCCAATAGGTGGATTCTATTAATACTCTTTTTACTCATGAGGAGACTAATGAATAGAGAAATAGTCACATGATAGAGGCAGACTACCAAACCAGGCACATGTGTTCAGAGCCCTTTTTGTAATTATTAACCATTATGAGATGGGCACTTAAATAACTGAGATTGATGTAGATGAAAGTTATAAATCAAGGAAGGAAGTGAGGGTAGATCAAGTTTAGTGAGAGCTAACATATCAGAAACACCAATAATGACAGGAGCAGTCCATTAATCCAAGCATAATTGCATTCTAACATATTTTCTGTGACTAAAATTAGACCAATATCAAACAGGAAAACTTCAAGTAATTTATTTGAGTAAGTATGGGTTTTGGAACTATCACTAAGGAGTTACTTTGGTTTATATCAGAGAACCAATGACAACTGCCACCACCACCACCACCACAGTGACCACAGCAAAAACATGTACATTAGAGATGCTATCCCATAATACATTCCAGGAGATTCTTTACACAGAGCAGAAATAATGGATGTTGTTGCACAATTTAAATGATCTTTTATTTGGAAACAGTATGAGTAACTATGTTGGGAACAATTAAAAAATAGACATACTTGTGTTAGAATAACTCAATTGCTTTCCACTGAGAAATGATCCAAAGTAAACTTATGGCTAAATATATACAAATATTTTATCTGGATTATATTTCTCAAAATTGCATCTTGATTTTCAAATTTTATTAAGAAAAATTTATAAATTGAGCACCTCACCCTCCTTAAGTGGTTAGAAATGGGATATAAAATTCAAGATTCTTTTGATGCTGGTAGGGAAATAAAATTTGGTTAATTTGGTCAATATTTTAGTAAATGTGTTTTAAGACATACTAAAAGGGTAGTGGTAGAAAAGTACAATTTTGTATGCACAAAAGTGAAATAAATTTTGATTATCACTGAAAAATTGAGACTACTTTTGTTCTAAAGCAAAATGTCAGGTTGTTTCTGAATGTAAAAGTGATAATGGCAATATTTAATTAGATAAGTTTATAGTTTCCAGAAAGTAAATTACTTGCTTGCTTTATAGTAACTGCAGATTATGAATCTAAAAACAGCATAACTGTATTAATTTTTTTACAAAGTTTGATGTTCTTATTTATAAAATCATGTTACATGAGAGAAGAGACTTAAGAATCCTTTACTGACAAATATTATATTAAGGAAAAAGTAGAATTTAGTTTCTTCTCTGCTAAATGATAGTTTAATCTGCAATCAATGTTTCTAACAGATAGTAGTAAAATGCTGTTACTACTTTCTGTACTATTTTTTCAGGCAAAAAATTTCATGTGTCATGAGAATAATTTTTGGCTTTCCACTAACTTTACCATGGCCTTGATTGTGAAAGAGCTAAGGTTCTTTAAATTGTGTTACATGCTGTGTTTATTTATATTTCCACTTTGATTCATAAGTAACCAAATTATTATTTCTCATGCTGTTACAGTCATGCTTATTCAAGTGACCAAATCTCTATTTATAATTCTTTTGATTTTTCCCTTCTTAAGAACAAACTCTAAATATAGAAAGAAAAGAAAAATTAGTTTATTTTTCACACTTACAACGATCTTTGAATTTTTTCAGAGATGAGATTCTTTAGGGGAATTTCAAACAATTATTCTTGCATTGTATAAAAAGAAGATAATTGATAATTATCTAGATAATTAACTAGATAATTTTGTGTGTTTAGAATGTTTTATATTTCTCAGTTAACCCCAACATTATTATAAGACCTTCATGGGAAGTGTTGCCAAATCAAAAAACAATTTTGTAAAATGTTTTAATATAAGTGTTTCAGAGATTGTCCACTTGGCAAAATGGATTAAAAGACCCCAAAATGGATTAAAAGATATGTGTTAATGCCCTCAGTATAAATAATAATTCTTATCTTAAAGGGAAAAATAACCAATGAAGTTAATATGAAATATTTATCTATTTTATTCAAAAGAAAATTTTACTGTCCTACATTCTGGTATTGTTAGATATAAAAATTAACCACAAACCAAAAGGTTTGCCTTTCTTCTAATGCTTTACTGAAGGCTTAGCTATATAATCTTCAGGCTAGACTTTGTATATTCAATGAAGCAAAACAGTCTCAGAGACTCTTGGAAAGACTATAATAAGTACTTTAAACCAATGGTATTTCAAAAAATTAATTTATTAGTACAGGTTTCAGAGCTTAAAGCTGACATTGCTTAGGCAACTCTAAAATTGTTGTAGTAATTACTTACTATAAACTAAATCAATTTCTAAGACATGTTAGATGTGAATTTACTCATCCCCTCCTCCATCCTTCCACATGCTTGATTTCTGTTGAGTGTTATTTCATATGTGCATATAAGTGTTGATCAATTAGTTCCAGTTTGAAAAGTGAGTACATGGTGGTGTTTGTTTTTCCATTCTTTCGATACTTCACTGACACTATCTGGGTGATGGACACACTTATAATATTGACTCAAACTGTATAAAAGCAACACATGTAACCAAAATGTTTGTACCCCATAATATTCTGAAATTTCAAAAACAAACAAACAAACAAACAAACCTCAATCTTAAATGTAAAAAATTCTAGGACTTTGTTCAAGAAGCAGGCAACTGTATGAAAGCTGATTGGGGAACCCAGACTCAAAGAAACAAGAATTATTTACAAATGATGCAATGAGAGAAATTTAATTGTTGTTATTTGCTTTTGAATATTATTGGTATTTTTTTAGTGTCTTATTTTCTTATGATATATAACTACATCTTTCTTATTAGCTTATTTCTAACTCTCAAATTATAATATAAATCAAAAAAATTTTATTGGGATCTATTTGTCACCAAAATTTAGATTTTAGAATCAAGTAATTTTAATGAATCTTCTCTTTTTTCATAGCAATATAGTTATCTGAATAGGAAAATATATATCATGCAGTCCATTAATTGAGGAAATAACCGTCTTCCATGTTGTGCAATATTTGAGAAGTGTTCATTCACCGGTAACTAGGTATGAGAAGCTCACCACCAAGGAACGTGTTTTTCACTTAACATGTAGAGTCAATGCTTATAGAGACTTTTCATAAAAAGTAGCTTGTTACCTTGTCAATATCAAAAAAAGTGTCTTAATCTCACAAATGGTAATAAAAAACATTTTCTGGCAAGCTAGTGACTGTAACAAATTTAGAAAACAAAGCAAAAATTAA
>VBSM01003176.1:47151741-47199632 GCA_008086735.1 Cheirogaleus medius
TTGAGGAAAAATAAATATAAGACCCTGTCTTATTTTCGAGGAAACATGGTAGTTAGCTGCTAAATTTTTAGAAAGCTATTGCCTAAGTGGAATTTGATTATGTTATTTTAAGGGATGTTTCTTAAACTATAGTCACCTAGGATTTTTTTTTCTCTCTCTCTTAAAAATACTAGGAGCAATCTAACTGAAATAGCAATGCAAGTGACAGGTACGCCATGCTGGGGACCCAAAAGACCATGTTTCTGTCCCTTGATGAGCCAAAATATATAACAGGAACCAATATGTATCTTCTTGCTGTTCAGCTGTAGAATTAAGAGGTTAAAATATATTAATCTTTATTCTATTCTATGCTTTTGCTATAATTTTTAAAAATTTTTTATTATTGAATGTTACTGAAACTACAATGAAGCAAAGGAAAGAAATTAGATTAAAAGGACTTGGAAGTTTTGGAGACATTTTTTAAAAACCAGAACACATCTCTTTTTCATTGTTGTTGTTAACCCAAAGGCAAGATGAAAATCACAAAAGTTCTTTGAATACTGTGCCTTTCTTTTAAAAGTTGCAATTTATAATACGCCCATAATTGGTAAACATAGGTATCTGGAGCTGTATAAATCTTCACCAGATCACATAATATAGTCTTAGAAAAAGTGAGAAATAGATCTCTCAATACAACTGAAAGAAGCAGCACTTAAAGTAAGGCAAGTAAAATGTCTTTTTAATTTTAACTTTTGTGTTTGTGGTCATGCTGAGAAAAGTGATATTATATTGACAATAGGCAAAGCACAGGCATAAAAGATTCTAGGAGAAAGATGAAGTTCTTATTATATTATTCCTAGACAGCAATTATCAAGTCACACACATACACTCAATAATCAGTTTCCTCATTGATAGATGTGTTCCACAAACCTATTTCCTTTTCTATTGAAATGTTAAATAATAGAAACTAATTGCATTAGTTCCAGAAGGTGGTTTCAATAATTGAAAGAAAAATACTTCCAGTGCACTTCTGTTGTTTACTAATACTATATTTTTAATTTCTACAATTATTTACTTGTATTTCTGCAGGGTATATAAAATGCAACCATTTCATTTTTATGTTGAAATAATGAGAATACATGATAGAACTGAAGAACAAAGTGTGGAGGAAGGAGGAATGAAGAGAGAATCAGTGTGAAAGGAAAGGAGAGGCCAAAGGAAAAATAAAATTCATCCTGGAATCCCACTTACATAAGCTTAATCAACTGTTATTACTAGTTCTACAGACCAAATCTCTCACAATGTCAAAATTTGGCACTTTATAAAGATTCTGACTCAATAAGCAATTAATGAACTCCTGAATCCGTACAATGTTTCATGTGTATACCAGCTATTTTAGAACATTGATTTATGACCTCTTGCCTTAATTCAAGCCTGTCCCTAGTCATATTGAGATTTCAGCCCCAATGATAAGCTCTGTCCCATTTTTATGCCCATATTTATAGCAGTAATTTTATTTATTACGGCTTTCCCTAAATGCAACCTTAATCTGTTTTCTGACCATTCAGTTATGCCTCATAAACAAAATCCAATGGAAACACCATTTTAAAATATGGTAACTATTTACATGTTTGTTTTTCTCATAAGTATCTTTAGCTAATAAGAATAAAATTTCACATATAAATGATTGTATCCCCAAGAATTTACATGTCACTGTTTGACATTATGAGTTCACATTCCTAAATTATGCACAAGGTATCCATTCACTTAAGTATATGTATTCACTATTAGTGTTTATATTTTCTGAAATAGCTTATACTCTAAAATCTAGATAAAATTTAGTTTCTAGAAAAATATGTAGACCTTTTCACAGAATTTTTTAAACCCCACATGCTGTATTTCCATTGATCACCTCTGCCTCGATAAAGAATAGTTGCCATGTAATGTTCACTTTTCCCATTTATGGCACAAGGACCATTTAGTTAATCTGATTGTAAGCCATGACACACATAAAAGTAGTTTAACAAATGCTGAAAAACTTTATTCTTGACCAGTTTCTTTTTCTTTGCAAAAAAAATAAGGAACGTAATGATTATTAATAAATATTAATTACTATTACTTATTTCTGCATAAACACAGTCTTTTTCTCTCTTTTTTTCCTATCAGCACTATTAGCTCAGTTTAAAGACTCATAACTTTTTTATTTGTTATCAAAACAGTGTATACTCTCTTTTTTTCTCACTTAAGGCCCTTCCTTCTTCAGGCAAAGTGTTCTAGTATTCTATCTAAATCACAGTTTAAAGCATGTGACTTTTTTTTTTTTTTTTTTTTTTTTTTTTTTGAGAGACAGGGTCTCACTCTGTTCCCCAGGCTGGAGAGCAGTGGTGAGATTATAGCTCACTGTAGCTTTGAGTTCCTGGGGTCCAGTGATAAATTATGTGATTCTTCTACTTAGAAAGAGCAGTGATTTCAATCAGATTGTCTAGAAGAGAACACTAGGATTCACTAGAGACGTAATGGGAAGCAGCAAATGTGGGTAAGGAGAGGATTTAGGGCAACTTGCCTAGCTGGGGACTGGCTAAGAGCTGGGAGAAAGATCCTGGATGTGAGTAAACAGGAAGAGAAAGTTCCCAGGGCTCCACACTCTGAGAAAAGCTTTTATGATTTTGATTATAAGAGAATACCACAACCCACACAGGTCTTGGGCCAAACTTAGGGAGCTGCTTGGAGATTGCACAGAGATGTTACTCCAAAAGGGGAACTCATGCAGAATCCCACAAGCATCCAAGCCTAGCAACTTGAACAGGTGCCATTCGGAAAGACTACATACTGGGAAACTATGGTAATACTTGAAGTCCCTGCAAAGCTCTGAGGAGGGATAAATGAGTGCAGGCACTCTCATGCACCCCTGGGAAGATCCCCACTGCCCTGCTGTGGGCTGCAGTTGAGACTGAGATCCGAGCAGACAGTATCTTCCACAATTACTTGCTCATGCTGATTGCCTATGTGGGGCCCCAGCCTTTTCAGTCATAGGCCCAAGGCACCATTTTAGACATTTAAAGTGAAGCAGCACTCTGTCCTCAGGCTAAGTTTGGGCTGACACAGCTATAGCTGCTGCCCTCATGAGGAGGGATGAGGAGCCCAAGATCTCCTGCATATATATTATTACAATTCCCACTGCCCTGCTATGCATTGGGCTGCTGTGATAACAAGATAAGAGCAGACAGCACTCCCCCAGCATCTTGTCCATACTATTTGTATGGTAGAGTCTCCACCCTCTCTGGTCACAACTTTAAGGAATAATTGATGAAAATTTCCTAAAACTAGTAAGAGAATTATATTTCAGACACAGGAGGTCTAATGATCCTTAGGCAATACAGTGCAAAAAGAACTTCTCCATGACATATTACAATGAGAATGACTAAAGTCAAAGTGAAAGAAAAAATTTTAAAATAGCAAGAAAATAGCATCTAGTCACCTATAAAGGAAACCCCATCATACTAACAGTGGACCTCTGAGCCGAAATTTTACAGGCCAGGAGAGAATGGGATGGCATTTTCTGAGTGATGAAAGAAAAATATTGTCAGTCAAGAATTTTATATCTTGCCAGAATAAGCTTCATAAATGAAGGAGAAATATAGTCTTTCCCAGATAAGTAAATCTTGAGATAACTCATCACCATTAGGCCATCCCATAGGAAAAACTCAAAGCAGTCATAGCAGTAGAAATGAAAGTTCAATATTCTCCATCATGAAAACACACACAAATATAAGAGTCATAGGTTTTATAAAATAATCACACAAAAGAGGAGGTATAAAGAAATTATATGGTAACATGACAGAAGTTCAGCAAACTGCAAAGACAAAAAGACAGAGAAAAAGAAAGAAACAAAGAATTTATAAAAAATCAACCAACAATATGACAAGAACAAAGACTCAAATATCAATATTATCCTTGAATGTAAATGCATTAAATGTTCCACTGAAAAGATATAAATTGACAGAAAATGATCCAACTCGATGCTGCTTACAAGAAACCCAAATTACCCACAAGGACACACAGAGACTAAAAATAAAGGGGTAGAAAAAGATATTTCACACAAATAGAAACCAAAACCAAGCAGGAGTAGCTATACTTATATCAGATAAAGCAGACATTAAATCAAAAATAGTAAAAAAAAAAAAAAAGAGGGGGAACAGATCATTATATAATAATAAAGGAATCAGTTCAGTAAGAGGATATAATGATCCTAAATACATATGCACAAACATTGGAGCACCCAGTTTCACAAAACAAATATTACTAGACTCAAGGAAAGAAATAGCCAGCAGCACCATAGGAGTGGGGCACTTCAACACCACACTCACAGCACCACATAGATAATTCCTTACTTACAGCACTGCATAGGTAATTGAGATAGAAAATCAACACAGACTCATTGGAACTAAATTGGACTTTAGACCAAATGGACTTAACAGACAGTTACAGACATCCCTTCCAACAACAGCAGATTATATATTCTTTTTATCACCACATAAAATATTCTCCAAGATAGATGACATTTTGGCCACAAAGAAAGTCTTAACAAATTTTAAAAATCCAAATTATATCAAGTATCTTCTCATACCACAGTAGAATACAGCCAAAAATCAATACAAGGAGGAACTTTAGAAACTATACAAATATGTGGAAATTAAAGAACATGCTCCTGAACAATCACTGACTTCATGAAGAAATAAAGATGGAAATTAAAAAACAATTGAAATATTAATAAATGAAAATGTGAACACAACATCACAAAGCCTGTGGATTTTAGAAAAAGCAGTACTAAGAGGGAAACTTATAGCATTAAATGCCTACATCAAAAAAGTAGAAAGATCACAAATTCACAACCTAACATCGCACCTCATGGAATCAGAAAAACAAGAAAAAATAAAACCAGAAGTTAGCAAAATAAAATAAATAATAAACATCAGAGAAAAACTAAATGAAATGGAGACCAAAAAAAAAAAATACAAAGAATCAACAAAATAAGAAGTTGATTCTTCAAAAAGATGAACAAAATTGATAAACCACTAGCTAGACTATCCAAGAATGGAAGTGAGAAGATCCAAATAAACACAATCAGAAATGAAAAAGGAGACAATACAACTGATACCACAGAAATAAAAAAGATCATCACAGACTATACATTCACAAACTAGAAAACCTAGAGGAAATGGATGACTTCGTGAAGACATACAACCTCCTGAGACTGAAGAAATAGAATTCCTGAATAGACCAATAATGAGTAGCTAGATTGAATCAGTTGTAAAAATATCCCAAGGAAAAAAAAATTAAGGAACACATGAATTCACAGTCAAATTCTATCCAATGTACAAAGAAGAACCGGTTTCAATCCCACTGAAATTGTTCCGAAAGATCAAAAAGGAGGGACTCCTCCCCAACTCATTCTACAAAGACGGTATCACCCTGATACTCAAGTTAGGAAAGGATGTATCAACAACAACAATAAAACTACTGATGAATAAGATTCAAAAATCCTCATGAAAATATATGCTGCATAGTCTTGCTTATAAGTGGGAATTAAACTGTGGCTACACAAGAACACACAGAGTGGTATAATGGACATTGAACACTCATGGTGGGAGGTCGGTAGGAGGTGAGGGATGAGAGATTACCCATGACATACAATGTGCACTATTTGGGCAATAGGCACACTAAAAGCCCAGAGTTCACCACTATACAGTATATATATGTAACAGAATTCAACCTGTGCCCCTTAAATCTATTAATTTTTTTAAAAAAGAATGTAAGTCAATAATATTTTACATATTCATTTCTCTATGTAAGCACTGCCCAGATCAGGAGAATATTGAATATTTTCAACACTCAGAAGGTTTGTTTATAGAGCCCTTCCACTTAGTATTCCTTCAGGGTCACCACAGTCCTGACTTGTATCCCAGAGACAAGTTTTTCCTGTTGTTGAACTTCATAGAAATAAAATCACACAGTACGGAAAAAAAAAAAAAGTAGTAACTCAATAATGCCAGTAAATAAAATACATATCAAATAACATGTAACTAATGTAGGCTGCCATCAGGGTGAGATGTCTTAAAACATATCATTTTTTTTCACTTTTTGCCTCTTCATATGGTATTCAAAAATTGTCACATTTAATTTTTTAAACTTTATCTATCAAACATATGCTTTCATCCCAATATTCAAGAAAAACATAGCCTCCTATATACATTCTTTTTCAACCTCCCATAAGAGGTAAATTCTGGGCACAAAGAATTCTGAGATCCACCAAGAAAATGAAGAGAAAAGTTACAGTCTGCTTGAAATGAAAGTTACAAGATGTTGGAGCTAAACCAATAATGCCCTTCAAGAAACAAATTTTCCTTGTTAAGTTGGAAAGCAGAAGTAGGCCTGTGGGGTCATTTAAAACTGAGCTTTTATTTAGTTAAATGGAGATCCTCCTTAAATAAATGTAACAACTGAGTATGGTCTGAAAATAGAATTGGATTAAAGTGGAAAACAGATTACTGAAAATGGCGGGATGAGTTTTATACAAAACAAAGCCCATGCTCCAGAATGCAGCAATAAATATAGATATCCTATGATTTCATTTATATGACCTTCTAGAAAAGGAAAAACTAAAGAGAAAAAAAAATGAACAGTGATTACAGGGGCTGAGTGTGTGGAAAATAATTACTCAAAAAGAAGCAAAAGGGAAATTTATATCTGAAAATACATGAGTGACTTCATTTCCTACAACATAAAAACTAACTCTTTTAATATAGTTAACAAATATTTATTGGGTCTATCTTATGTTTACTCTATATCCTTAATGTTTCTTTCTTTCCTTTATTGGGGACAGACAAGGTGGAGGCTTTGGTGACTTCAGTATAATAATATAGAGGAAATAAATGAATGTTTTATGAGAAATTTTCCCTGAATAATCCCTTTATGGGGCCTGAGATTCCTGGTATTGCTGTTTTGTTCTGCCTGAGAGTATGGCAAAGAGAGTAGGAGGGACTGGGCTAGCTAGGAAGGGGCAGAGAAAGAGATTAACAATCCAAGGCTGATGTTTTCAAGCATATCTACCTCTGTTTATTTCTTCTGAGAACTAAGTTACTATATATATTGTTATCAAAGAAAATGTACAATGCAGTGTTTTCAGATAACCAGTAAAATGGCCCTCTTCCTTTGAGTTCATCAGTACCTGAGCAGTTATACTTCTCTGACTTTGCAAACTTGTTCAGATGTTCTTTGGAGCCATAGTCTTACCTGCACCATGGACAATTTCTATGTCAGCCTCTATTTTCTAAATAGACGTTCATATGTGGAGTTCACAAGAGTTTGGACAGTTGACGAATCTCTCATGTAGGAAGAAAGCCAGGTAAAATTGATCAATATCTAAATATTCCTTGCAATTACATTTAATAGGAAACAATTTTTTTTTGGCTTAAACGTTTCCTAGAGTGCTGAAATTTCTATTTCATTGCAGTAAATGACTGTATAAATGAATCTAAGCACAATCTTGCTTAGAGATGAGAGACATACCTAATGTTACGTAAGCCCTAGAAAGAGGGGGGTAGTATATAGGGAGGAAAATAT
This sequence comes from Cheirogaleus medius, assembly GCA_008086735.1. Lineage (NCBI taxonomy): Eukaryota > Metazoa > Chordata > Mammalia > Primates > Cheirogaleidae > Cheirogaleus > Cheirogaleus medius. The sequence goes on from VBSM01003176.1 coordinate 47,159,344, forward strand.
TTTGAGAATAAAAATAATTGGCATCAAGTCTCCAAATTGAAGCATTGTTTTAAAAGTTTGACACTAAAATCTACCCATTTATGCCACCAGGAGGATGGGGCAGAGAAAAGTCTTTTCTTTTTTTTTTGTATTGTAAACAAGGGACTCATGAAATTTACAAACACGAGTGTTGAGACACAATAGAAACATAGATAAAACACTTAATTTGTATGCAAAATCACCAAAAATATACAATTTGTATTTTGTAGCTCATCCATACATATGTACTTTATTGTTACAGAACAGAGAAAATGCTGCACAAAACTAGCTGAACTGTTCTTATCTTACTTCACGATATGTGCGTATTCTACCAATATTCTCTACTTTAAGCTTACTAATGATTAAGAAAAGACTGAAATAAAGGGATTATGAATTTGCTTATCTTTCCCTTACCATACATTGTTTTTAACACATGTAGTAGGCTATTACAGGGAAGTAACATAAGTAAGAAAGTATATGGTAGGGCTGCTTGGTGATGCATGTTTGGTAGAATGCCATTGCTTTCTTTTTGTGCTTAGAACAAGTTATGGTTTGAGTGGAAAATGTAGCCTATCTTATACTTTGTACTGGCTTTGATGCTCACTGAATTTCCACACATTTTGAGTGATACAAAATTTTTTCTCATGAGGCACCACAAGTGCTCTAGGTGAATGGGTTTGCAAGGAAAGGTGGACATGAATATTGCATGTATCTCCTCTGCTCATGCACATCATCTGTTGTCTTTGTTTTGACAAAGGCATGTTTAAGAAGTTAAGATATTGGATTGAAATTCAATTAAAAAATCCAAAGCAACAAGAACAGAGCATTAAATCAAGCCCAATATGATTACACAGATCACACACCCATGAAGCCAACTCCATAGCTCTTTTAGATCCTGAGCTGTGGGGCCATATAGGACAAGTAGAATAATACTTTCTGAAATTATTTCATGACAACAGAAGATAGTGAACAAATTACATGTCAGTGTACCTTCTTGCCTAGGGCACAGTAGCCAATTTGATAAAAGCAATCATGCCCAGGAAATCCAGTGAAAAGGCCAAGTGGGACTGACCCGTATTTGAAGAGGTTGATAGTGATAAATAAATAAAGTTAAGTAGACCCAGGAATTAAACAGCCATTTTTTAAATTATTGTGAATTGTAGTAAAGTAATTTTGTGATTTTGGTGGTCAGTAAGCAGAGGAGGGTAGACAGAAGTTATATAATCCTGATTCTATCATTATTAACTCTGTTATGTTTGAAAATTTTAAAAATTAAGCAAAGCGGAATTTAAACTCACTAAAAACAGGCAGTCCAGTCTCCCAGAGACAATGCATTCCATGTGCTTCCAAGATAATGCAGGTAAAATTGCCTAAGCAAAAGTAAGCACTCAAAAGAGAAGCTGTTATTATTATATTTTATATTATAATTATTAATATATTAATTAATATATTATTATTATATAATAGTATGACAATTATTATCTAAACAGTTGAAAGTAGAGGAGATTGTCTTCTCAGTGAAGTTTCCTAAGTTTCTCTAAGAAAAGGACTACTAAAAAAATGGTTACTTTTAATACATAAACAAACTATATTTGATGAAAAACTGAATTTTATTCCGTATTCATACTAAACTGTGGCTATAAAAGTTTATATGAAAGAGTTAACAGGACTAACTCCTTAAATATTCATATATATAAAAAAGGAAGACAACAATGTTGTAAACCAATTTATATACCCCAGTTCTGATGAGTTTATGAATGGCATCTCCATGTGTTCAGTAGTTCCTCTAAGGCTACATGGGCCTATGTGTGTGTGTGTATGTGTACATGTGTTTACATTTTCAGTAATTTGACTTACTCTATAAGGTAATGAACATAGTTGTCTCTAAAGTGATTGAGTCCCCTGAGTTTCTTTTAAAGGGTATATAGAATTCTTCTGTACATAGGCAAAATAAATATAATCATGACATGGTTCCATAAAAAAGAGACAAAGGAGATAAAATAAATTCCATTATACCATTAATTAAATATACCTAAAACTGCATGTGCAAAATATTAAAAGTATAACAGAAAAGAGGTCTACAAAGTTATTATCTGTGTTCCCCCCAAATTTATATGCTGAAATACTAACTCCCAAAATAATAGTATTAGGGGGTGGGTCCTTTGTAAGGTGATTAAGTCATGAGAGAGGAGCCCTCATGAATGTGATTAGTGGCCTTATAAAAGAGACTCCAAAGAGTGTCCTTGTCCTTGCCCCTTACACTATGTAAGTTACATACCAGATATATTTAGGAACACATCTACTCAACCAATTCATGGGATTAAACTGAAAAAAAGTAGATGAGTTTTAATATAAATTCATGGCTTTTAATACTCCGTGTACAACTTTCCAATATCAGTGAGTTCAGACAAGTCAATCAGTAAGAATAATAGTATTCTTATTCCATGAGGAATCTGTAGAATAGACAAAGCACAAATCAAAGTCATATTAATGAAATCATCTCATTTAGTATTATAGTAGACACATTAATATATACAAATTAATATTAATAATAAATTTTGTATTTATTTTTATTTTTTTAATTTCAACATTTTACAGGGGTAAAAATGTTTAGGTTACATATATTGCCTTTGCCTCACCTGAGTTAGAGCTTCAAGCATGTCCATAGCCCAGATGGTGTGCACTGCTCCCATTAGGTGTGTATATACTCATCCTTCTCCCCACTTCCACCTGCCTGACACCCAATGAATGTTACTACTATATGTGCACTTAAGTGTTGATCACTTAATACCAATTTGATGGTGAGTACATGTGGTACTTGTTTTTCCATTCTTGGGATACTTCACTTAGTAGAATGGGCTACAAGTCTATCCAGGATAATACAAGAGGTGCTAGATTACCATTGTTTTTTGTGGCTCAGTAGAACTTCATGGCATAAATATACCATATTTTATTAATCCACTCATGTATTGATGGGCACTTGGGTTGTTTCCACATCTTTGCAATTGTGAATTGTGCTGATATAACATTCAAGTACAGATGTCTTTTTATAGAATGTATTTTATTCCTTTAGGTAGATGCTCAGTGATGGAATTGCTAGATCAAATGGTAGTTCTACTTGTATCTCTTTGAGATATCTCCATATCGGTTTTCACAGAGGTTGTACTAGTTTGCAGCCACTCCAGCAGTGTATGAGTGTTCCTATCTCTCTGTATCCATGCCAACATTTACTGTTGTAAACATATACTATTTGGGGACTTTTTGATAAAGGCCATTCTCATTGGAGTTAAGTGATATCTCATTGAGGTTTTGATTTGTATTACCCTGATAATTAGAGATGTTGAGCATTTTTTAAATATATTCCTTGGCCGTTAGTCCATCTTCTTTGGAAAAGTATCTGTTCATTTCCTTTGGCCACTTTTTAATGGGGCTCTTTGATTTTTTCTTGCTGATTGTCCTTAGTTCTATATAGATTCTAGTTATCAGCCCTTTATTGGATATGTAGCATGCAAATATTTTCTCTCATTCTGTAGATTGTCTGTTTGTTTTCATGATAGTCACCAGATCTACAAAGAAGAACTGATGCCTATCCTGCAGAAATTATTCCACAATATCGAGAAGCAGGGGATACTTCCCAACACATTCTATGAAGCCAACATCACCCTGATACCAAAAGCAGGAAAAGACACAACAAAAAAAGAAAACTACAGACCAATATTCCTTATGAATATATATGCAAAAGTTCTCAGGAGAATCCTAGCAAACCAAATTCAGGTGCTTATCAAAAAGATAATCCATGACAACCAAATGAGATTCATCCCAGAGATTCAGTGATGGTTCAACAAATGCAAATCTATAAATGTAATTTACCACATATAGAAGCAAAAACAAAGAGTATATGATCCTCTCAATAAAGGCAGAAAAAGCATTCAACAAAATTCAGCACCCTTTTATGATAAGAACGCTTACAAAACAGGCATAGACAGGACTTACCTAAAAATGATAAAAGCCTTATATGACAAACCCACAGCTAACATCATGCTGAATGGGGAAAAATTGAAAGGTTTCCCACTTAGAAGTGGAACCAGACAAAGTTGCCCTCTCTCACTGCTTCTACTCAACATATTGCTGGGAGTCCTAGCCAGAGCAATCAGAAAAGAGAAGGAAATCAAGGGCATCTGAATGGGGGCAGAAGAGGTCAAGCTATCTCTCTTTGCTGATGACATGACCTTATATCTAGAAAACCCCAAAGATTCTGCTATGAGACTACTGGAATTGTTAAATTCAGCAAAGTCTAAGGTTTCAAAATCAATGTACAGAAATCAGTAGCATTCCTATAAAGCAACAACAATCAAACTGAGAACCAAATCAAAGACTCAATACTCTTCACAATAGCAACAAAGAAAATAAAATACCTAGGAATATATTTAACTAAGGAGGTGAAAGACCTCTACAGGGAGAACTATGAAACACTAAGGAAGGATATAGCAGAGGACGTAAACAGGTGGAAAGCCATACTATGCTCAGGGATCAGCAGAATCAACATTGTTAAAATGTCTGTACTACCCAAAGTGATTTATAGATTCAATGCAATCCTGATTAAAATACCAACATAATTTTTCATGGATCTAGAAAAAATAATTCTACACTTCATATGGAACCAGAGATGACCCTGTTTAGTAAAAGCAATCTTAAGCAAAAAGAACAAATTGGGAGGCATAAACTTACCAGACTTCAAGCTATATACTACAAGGCTAAAGTAACTAAAACAACATATCACTGGCAAAAGAACAGAGATATAGACCAATGGAACAGACCCAAGAATCCAGATATAAAACCATCCTCATATAGCCATCAATCTTTGTCAAAGCCGACAAAAACATACACTGGGAAAAAGAATCCTTATTCAATAAATGTACTGGGAAAATTGGATAGCCACATGTAGAAGACTGAAACAAGATCCACCTCTCACCTCTCACAAAAATCAACTCACGGTGGATAACAAACTTAAACCTAAGGCACAAAACTATAAGAATTCTGGAAGAAAATGTTGGAAAAGCTCTTATAGACATTTTCCTAGGGAAAGAATTTATGAAGAAGACCCCAAAGCCAATCTCAGCAATAAATATATAGATAAATAAATGGGACCTGATCAAATTAAAAAGCTTCTGAACAGCCAAGGAAACTATCATGGGATAATGTATTTTAAAAATGAATCTCTAAAGAAAGAAAAAAGCACTGGTCTGGTATCAATAGTTATAATTTGCAGTTTATTTGCTCCAAGTCAGGCAGTTTTTTGCAGATACGTCAATAAATTTGTCTTCTAAACTCTGTATAACTGTTGGCTCCAGCTAGATTCTTACTCACATTATATATAAAATCAAAAATACCTGCTAAGGACCTGCTGTGTACAAGTCATATGATAGAATGAAGACGAAGCAAAGACAAAATATCTCTACCACAAAGCTACCGGCAATTTATAGAGAAAATTCATTAGACTTTCTAATGCAATGAGACAATCAAAATATCACGATGTTCACTAATTAAATGTTATGGTACTATTTTAGTGTTCTATTGTTGCTAAGACACACTATTCAAAACTTAATGGCTTAAAACAACACAAATTTTTATCTTATAGCCCTGTGACTCAGACACTTGAAATGGGTTTCACTCAGCTGAGGTCAATGTTTCATCAGGGCAGCATTCCTTCTGAAGGCTCTAAAATGGAATCCGTGTCCTTGCCCTTTACAGCTTTCAGAGGTCACAAACATTCATAAACACTTTTCCTTCATCTTCAAAATCAGCAATAGTGGGTCATTTTCTCACATGATGTCGCTCTCATTTCCTTTTCTGCCTCCTTCCACTTTCCAGGTCCCTTTGTTTACATTGGGCTACATTTATAATCCAATATAATATCCCAATTTTTAGGAAAGCTGATTAGCAATTTTAATCTCTCTTCAATCTTAATTTTCCTTTGCCATGTAATATAACATCTTCACAGTTTCTGGGGATTGAGGCTGTACATCTTTCAAGGTCGATATTCTGTCTTCTCTCTAACAGGTACATCTTGTAAAATTTGGATACTGAAGGTGATAATAACTGACATCTGAAATAGTAGGGGTAAACTATGTAAACGACATGACATTTAAACTATGGTCTTATATGTATGTAAAATACAGGACAACAACTATGTAAATCTTGAAATTATTAGGTAGCAAACTCTGTATGCCAAATTCTTAATTCCTATAAAGTTAGGACTAGCAGCTGATCCAAGAACCACAAAGATTAAGTATTATGTATAGCATTAATTTTTATTCTATCAGGTCTAAATTTATCAAATAATTTTTGAGGATAGTAATTTCTGATACAAGTTTAGGGTCTGCACAAATTTAGGCAATTGTATATCTCTTATAATTGTTCTAATGTAAGGCTGTAATATGGCACATGTTTTTTTTTAATTCAGATAAGCATATGATTTATTATGATTTCAATTATTTATTAAAAACCCACCATTTTAGTTTATGTTATAAAATTTTAACTCTTGAAATTGACCATACTTAATAAAATTATAGACTATTAATCAATCCAAGTATAAAATTATTTTTTAAAAATACAAATGTTCTGAGTCAAGGAGCAACACTAAATTTTTTAAAATGTTTCTACCTTTAGATGTATCTGAGTCAGTGGCCATATTTTCCCTCATTTTAATCTAGATGTTTGGTATCTCATGGAGAAAAAAATTAATTCTTATTTCATGAACACCTGAACAGATCTCAAATCTAGATGAATGACACTATTACCTAGATAGATAATTCATTTTTCTATGGTGACAATCTGCTGTAATGTTTCAGTAGTGCTGCTTTCAAAATAGATGTTAGATGCCCAAATCTATGCTTTAGTCCCTGAAGTGACAGTTAAAGAAAGGTATCATGAATGAGTATTTAATGTGGAACAAATATAACACAAAAAAGGCAACTATTCTTTTTTTGTATAATTAAATGACATGAATTAAAGGAGATAATATTCTTATTTTAATATATTTATGATATATGACAATGAGGTTTTTCATCTCTTTCCCCCTAACTATATCTAGAAAGCCTTAGATGAAAATGTCTTTAATATAACAGAATTTTTCAAGAAATGGAGAGGACAGCAGCATTGAATTTTCACGTATCATGTCAAATAGCTGATACGCTTAGGTGATCCCTGGGGCATTATATAACATATATTCTTAGCAAATGGCTGGTAATCTAAGAGGCTCCTTCCTGTATAAATACTGCTATATAATAGACATAATGACAGTAATAAATACAATAGGATTTTAATTAAATGAATATAACAGTTTATTGATGGACAGATGAAAAAATAGTACTTGATACCTCAAAGCCCTTAGAGAAATTGGCCCAGCTTTTTGAGCATTGAAGAAAATTCTGAAAGGTTGAGAACAGATGCCTTGTGAACAGATTCCTTCAAAAACCTGTACAACATATACTCCTTTTATATTTTTAATACTTGACATAATTATTTAGTATTTTATTCAGTTTTCCTTTCCTTTTCTTTCTTTCTTTTTTTTTTATTTTTAAGATGAGGTCTAACGTCACCTAGGCTGGATTGCAGTGGCTCCATCATAGCTCTTTAGAGTCTTGGACTCCTGGGATCAAGTGATCCTCCCATCTCAACCTCCCAAACAGCTGGGATTACATGTACAAGCCACTGGCCCAGCTCATGTAATTTTACAGAAAAATAAGGGACTCCCAAAGCTAAAATTTTATTATTTTATTTCCCTCATGTAGATTCAGGCTTCTATCTTCTTCTATTATTTCTTTTAGCTACACGCATTTAACATTTCTTTTAGCATAATTTTTTCTGACAACAAATTTTTTCATCTTTTGGCCTTCTGAAAGTTATTTGTTTTTACTTTTTAGAATCATTTCTCCAGGATATAGATTCTAGGTTTCTTTCTTTTTTTTTATCTTTTAGCAATTAAAAATAATATTCCATTGTCTTCTGGTCTCCATTGTTTTCTACTGCGATGCCAAGTATCTTTCTTGGCTGTTTTTGTTTTTGTTTTTCAGCCTTTTGACTTTTGATTTGCCTATTTAGGGTTTTATTTATATTATTTTGCTTGGTGTTTGCTGAGCTTCTAAGATCTGTGAGTTGATATCTTTTCATAGTTTTGGAGTATTTTTGGCTATTAACTCTCCAGATATTTCTTTTGTTCCATTATTTCTTTTTTTGTTTTTCTCTGTGTCTATTTTGAATAATTTCCATTGAACTGTGTTTATGATCACTGCTACTTTTCTCAGTTGAGTCCAGGGTACAAGGAAGCCCTTCACATAAATTCTGCATTTTAATTTAATTATTTTAAATAAATATATTTAAGTTACTTAACTCTCCTGCTCTTCTCCCTGAATTTTATGGACCACCACTTTGCACATAGAAAAAACATCATAAAAATTTGGGTACAACTGCCCACCATCATCTTCAGCAACCAGTGTCTTGTACTCTATGTAAAGTCCTAGGATTACCTAGAGGGATATGAATATGAATGAGCTCTTTTGCCCTTTGGCGTACTATCTCCAGGAAATTAATAAGAGATTGTAGAATAAAGTTAGTGGGCTGTGTTTAGGACCCCACAAAATTCTAATCCTTGACACTAGCTCACATGCAACAATTACAGTTATTTAAAACACTAACCATTTCTCCTTACTCTCATCTATATTTTAGCTGTCTAAACCTACCTGTCATCCAGGAAGGATAACAATAATGAAACATCCTTCGGGGGGAAAGTCCCCTTCATTTTCTAGATTTTAGTTCATTTAGGCTTGTGTGAAGTTCAACTGCCCAGTGTGTTTTTAAAATACTATAATATTGCAATTTATCTAGCTTGTTCTCATTAGAGTGGGAATGGAAATCTCATGTGAATCTCTACAATTCCAATAGAAAGATATCCAATGTGTATTTAATTTTAGTAAACTAAAATGCAAGCATTTTCCTTTAGTTCATTAAATTTTATACTATAGATATTTATACTCTATTTAATACAATATTCAAAATGAATGTATAGAATATAAAGAAAAAATATAGAATAATTTTATACACAAAAATTTAAAAATTAGTTAAGAAAAATCAAGCAAACAAAATTAAGAAATCAATAACTTTGGACAGTGATAAATTGTGTGGCACAGATAAATTCATATAGGAATTAAAATAAGCTTATTTAGCTCTCTATTTACTTTTAAGCCATCATAGGTGAAACAAGATTAAATGTGAACTTTGACTATCTCTTAAGTACAATAAAGAATGATGTAATAGCACAAGGGAAACTTCATGTACTTTTGGTCTCAAGTCATTCATTTCCATTCATATGTATTTAAAGAGCACAAGGGAGGCCATAACCTCAGTACCATGAATTATATCTAGACCATAAACACCACTGTAAGTAATCAGCCCAAAGACAAAATAGTTCTGAGAGAACCAAGTACTGAAGATAAAGCAAACCAAGGCTCAACAGAACAAAAGAATAGATCAGAAGAAGTAGAGGATATATTTCTGTAGGAAAAAAAAAACTGCGAAATTTCAATTAAGTCAGTGGATTTAAATAAGTAAAATGAAAATGAAGAGTTTGTAATTATCAAAAGCCAAAGAGTGGGTCAAAATCTGGTTAAAAAAAAAAAAGCTGCTATGTAATCTTGACATTAAGGTGAACTTTGAGTGTAAGAGTTTTACAGATATTTCCTACTTTTGCATAGGTGTTGCAGAATTTAAATGTGAAAACAGCTATCATATATAGTGGAACAAGAAAGGGAAGAGTAAAACTGACCATTAAATCTGATTGTATTGTGAAAAGGATAAGAGTATTGTTTTATTAAGGATATAAAATGCATAGAGATAAAATTTCTGTATACAGGGATTATAAACTTAACTGACAATAAATCTAAATTTAAGTAGTTGGCACTATGCTGAGATACTTATTAAATTAACAGAGTTGCTATGAATGTTTACATAGACCCATGCAGCCTAAAGGTCAAAAAGATTGTTTGCAAAATATTTTTTAAAATCTAATTCATGTTGACGTAAATGAATATTTTGTAAAAAATTTTCAAATTTTTTCTTTAATTTTATAACATAGAAGATTAAAGCAGATCGAAAAGCAGTGAGTGAAAATAGATTGATTCAAGGTGAACATTATCTCCTTTATTTCTGGTACTCATATATCAAAATTAGAGATATAGTTAAAGGAAAACAGAGGAATGTATATTTTTATTTTCTAAATAATTACTTAATTCGAAATACAAATTTAACTGCAGACACTTGGCCATTGAGAATGTAGTGAAACTATTAATAGTTTATGATTATGGCCCTTTAGTTATAAATACATTTATAAGAACAAAAACATCTTATTATTGTAAATCCCAGTGGCTATATCTATACCTGTGAAATATTTAAAGTACATTATATTCAAATATTTAAACAATGACACTGCTGCAACTGCTTTTAAAATGAAATTCAGCATTACAATCAACCACAGTATTTAATCACGTGCTAAAAATATCTATACAAAAATTGTGATTCAGGCAATGGATTAAAATTAAAGGTTAATTAACATAAATTAATTTCAAAATGTTTTAAAACTAAAGATTAGTGTAATAGTATGCTTTTGTTTAAAATATAAAATTTAAGAATAATGTCATTTTTCTCTATTTTTATGGGTAAGTAAATGGGGAATTTACTTTAAAATAATATTTGCAATTTAAGGTTAATATTGGTTTCCAAAAACTTATATATTTTGCTCTTAAATAATTTTGGACTTAATTTTCCAAAACTTAGTTAGATCTTATATAAAATTATTTTATGCCTTCTATTTTCTATTTTTAACTAGAAATTTTGCTTCAGATGCTAAGCTACTATCATTGACCAGTTTTGTTTTATGTTGCTCAATGATCTTAAAATGCATATTTTAAGATATTAATAATGAATATAAATTCAAAATGGAATATATTTTCATATTCATATTATCATATTTTCAATTAATGCAACTATCCTACAAATAAGGAGAAGGAAAAGAAAATTTTATTAAATGTACTTCTGAAAAATGGGAAATCTAGCATTATATGATTTTAGATTATCATATTAACCAGAATCCAGAGTATCAAACTGAGAGCATAAAAGGATTTTTTTGGCTGCAAACTTTTCTAGACTCAGTGGTAAAGCTAGGTTGATGACTGTTTGTAATAGCAATAATCCCTGCAAAATCAGTCATTAACACAGTTAACAACTAATTTGTTGGAGTGTTAACTGCCCTTGGCTTTGCCTCAAGCTGTTAGCAAGCTGGTCATTAACTGCTGGTTACAATCAATTTCTTGGGGCCCTATTTAACAGAAATTTGATTTCAATTCAACACCCACAGAGGATAATTTTGATTCAGTAAACAAGTAAGTCTCTTTTCTTAAGGTTAGCCTTGATACAATGTTGTTCTTTTATGATATATCAAAAAGCATTTCCCAAAAGTCAATGTGCATGTGAAAAATGTATGATTACTCTAAAGATAACTAGATCAATGTCTATATTTTTCAACCTATGTGACAGGACTGTCAGACAAAGTAGGGCAAGAAAACCAGTGGAGAATATAATGTCTTCAGTTAAATATATTCATACACTACATATTTCCAAGGGCATTCTATTGAATGAAACAACAGAGTGTGTGTGTGTGTGTGTGTCTATGTGTGTGTGTGTATGTGTGTATGAAGAGCTATTATATTATTCAACTATTTAATGGCAACAAAACGAAGGGCTAACAATAGCTAAGTATAAAAAATGTCTTTTTTCACTATGCATAATGAAAAAATCCTCAACATATTGTGTTTCATTTCCAAATAAAACCCAGGATTCTTATACTTCCACTGAAAAATGCTGTTTACTATAAGACTTTAATAATTTACCCATTCATCCAACAAATATTTATTGAGCATGTTCTATGTGCTAGGCATGGTTCTGTGTATTTGAGTAAAACAAAGATTACAACTTTGGGGAAATATAATTGCTAGTAACAAAACATAAACTATAAATATAAAGATCAGATAAATAATTTATATTAGAAAATAATTTTTAAAAAAATAGAGAAAGGAATATCAGGCAGTAAAAGGAGTGACTATGGTTACGATGAAGTGTGAAATTATACATACAAAGTCAGGGTAGTTATCAATGAGAAATAGAATTTCAACAAAGACTTGAAGGAAGTGAGAGAGTTAGCCAAGTAGGTATCAGGGAAAACACATTCCAAACAGAAGGAATAGCTAGAACAAAGTTGCTTGTTTTTTTTCTTTTTTAAATGAGGTAAATTATTTATAAAATGAGGTTTATCATTTACACCATATTTAAGTGTACAGTTCAATGGCACATGGTTTATTCACAATCTTGTATAGCCTTCATCACTATCTATTTATAAAACCTTTTCATCATCTGAAACAGAAATTCAGTAACCACTAAGCAAAAGCTCCCAATTGCTCCTACCATAAGGCCATCATAACTTCAATTCTACTTTTTGTCTTTATGAATTTGCCCATTATAGATACTTTATACAAGTGGAATTATATACTATCTGTCCTTTTGTATCTGGCTTATTTCACTTAGCATAATATTTTCAAGGTTTATCTATGTTGAGACACATATCAGAACTTCATTCCTTATAAGGCTGAATAATATTTAATTATTTATTCATTCATCTGTTGATGGACAGTTGAGTTGTTTCCAACTTTGGGCTATTATGGATGCTGCTGCTATGAACATTGGTTTATGATTATCTATTTTAGTTCCTGTTTCAATTCTTCTGGGTATATATCTAGGAGTAAAATTGCTGGGTAGTATGGTATTCCTATATTTAACATTTTGAAGAACCATGAATCTGTTTTCCATGGTGGCTTTCTAACAGTTGTTATTTTCTGGGTTTTAGTTTGTTTTGTTTTATAATAGCCATCGACTGAATGTGAAGTGAGATTTCATTGTGGCTTTAATTTACATTTCCCTAACGACCAACGATGCTTAGTATCTTTTCGTGTGCTTATTTGTTATTTATATATCTTATTTGGAGAAATGTCTATTCAAGTTTTTTGCCCATTTTTGAATTGAGTTGTTTTTGTTGTATTGGAAGAATTTTTAACGGTATTTTAGATATTAATCCCTTATCAGATATATAATTTGCAAATATTTTCTCCTCTTCTATGAGTTGTCTTTTCACCCTTTTCATAGTGTCCTTTGATGAACAAACATTGTTAATTTTAATTAAGTTTAATCTATCTATTTTTCCTTTATTACCTGTGATATCAATGTCATATCCAAGAAATCATCGCCAAATCTAATGTGATGAATATTTTCTCCTAGGATTTAATAGTTTTATAGCTTTAGTTCTCAAGTTTAGTTTATTATCTATTTTAGATTAATTAATGTACAGAGTGCAAGATAAGAGTCTAATTTCATTCTTTTGCATGTGGATATCCAGTTTCCCCATTACCATTTCTTCAAACTGGATATCCACATGCAAAAGAATGAAATTAGACTCTTATCTTACACCCTGTTTAGTTTATTAGTTTATTTTCCTGAAGAATTAGGAAAAGAGAAAAACTAAACCCAAAGCTAGCAGAAAGAAAGAAATAATAAAGATTAGAGCATATATAAATAAACTAGAGAATAGAAAAGCAATTGAATTAACAAAACCAAAAGTTGGTTCTTTGAAAAACTCAAGGAAATTAACAAATTTTAGCTAAACTGATTAAGAAAAAAGAGAGAAGATTCATATTACCAAAATTGGAAATGAAAATGGGATATTAGTACCAATTTTTACAGAAATAAAAGTAATTATAACAGAATACTATAAGCAATCATGTCACAAAAATGGGATAACCTAGATGAAATGGACAAATTTCTAGAAATATACAAAGTACCAGAACTGATTCAAAAGAAATAGAAAATCTGAATATAATATCTACAGCAAATAAAGAGATTGAATCAGTAATCAAGCTCTTCCCAATAAAGAACAATCCTGGACTAAATGGCTTCATTGGTAAGTTTTTTTAAACATATAAGGAAGAATTTCATTAATTCCTCTCAAACTCTTTCACATAATTGAAGAACAGAGAACACTTACCCATTCTATGAAGCTTTTCTCAGGACTGAGGAATGGGAGATGGTGGGTTTTCATGCATGTCATATTTTTGCCCAACAGTAGCAACCTTTCCCTTCATCAACACTCTCTTAGTTGTTATGAATGTCCAATCAGGTACCACAGCTTTGAATTAGTTGATTCTAAGTCTCTTTATGGTTAAATTGTTGTTGTGGTGGAGGGACTGACCCCAAAGGGTTTCCTCTTCTATTTTTCATGACATCACTCTAGAGAAAAGTTTTCAAGAAAAGAATAGGCCCATGTTAGGGTCTGTGGGTCAATCATGTTTCTGTACATTTAGTATGCAAAAATATTTTCATTCTGTATTGTCTTTTCAATGCTGTTTGTAAGGCAAACATTTTGGAAGAAGAAATGACGTCTAGGTTTGTTTGTTGTGCATTCTCATAATGTTAACAGTCTCCTCGGGGAAAAAATGGATACTTTGCGTATAGCCCATTTTAAAAACTGAGTTTTTAAATTCAGAGTTCTGCTGCAACACAACCCATTGCATGTGCAGTCATCACTTGGCCCTTTGCGTGCTGCCCTGAAGGAATTGAGATTTGAGAATGAATTAAGAAAATGTAATATTCTGGCTCCTGTTATTGCTATAATAAACTATTCTTTGTTTCTGATGTGAAATTCTCATGTCTTTACCCAGCTTCTATGGAATCAACTTGCAAGTAGGATAAAATCTCATACTGTTCATATATCTTGAATGCCTAGTGTATTTGAGGAACAGCAGGAAGTCCAATGTGAATAAAGCAGAATAAAAAGAGGTGTTGGGGTATCAGGACATGATATCAAAGAGGAAGAACATGGAAGGAAGGAGGACAAATCATGTAGGGATTTATAAGCCATTGGAAAGAAAGATATATCTGTAATGAGTGAATGGGAAGTCACTGAAGGGTTTTAGGAAAAGAGTGATATGATATGATTGAAGTTGCCAAACGATGATTATGGCTGCCGTGGTCTAGCAGTTTACTGGAAATGTTTGGTAAATAGCATGATGGATGGTGATTGCTTAGCGATGTGGTCCCCAACCCCTGGGCCACAGACTGGTACCAGTCCGTGTCCTGTTAGGAACCAGGCTGCACAGCAGGAGGTGAACAGAGGGTGAGCAAGTGAAGCTTCATCTGTATTTACAGCCACTCCCCATCACTCATATCATGGCCTGAGTTCTGCCTCCTGTCAGATCAACAGTGGCATTAGATTCTTCATTATGGTGAGTCTTACAATTATTTCATTATATATTACAATATAATAATAATAATAGAAATAAAATACACAATAAATGTAATGCACTTGAATCACCCCAAAACCATCCCCCCAAACCTGGTCCATGGAAACATTGTCTTCCATGAAGCCAGTCCCTGGTGCCAAAAAGGTTTGGGTCCACTGGTATTAAATATAAGAAGGAGCACTGTCAGGTACATACAACTGCCATCACCTGGGAAGGCTGTAAGTGTACAGCTTTTTCAATATCGGAAACTCAGTTTTGATATGACATACTGCATAGTGTTTGAGATGTTTATGAAACATCCAAATAGAGATATCAAATAGATAGTTGAATATAGTACAGGGTTTGTAATCGGTATTTGGTAATCAGCATACAAATAGTATTTAAACCACTGAACTATACCAACCATTGGATTCTATGTCTGCAAATGTCTTCATTTCAGCTTCATTTTTAAGAATATAGAATTCTAGGCCGGTAGTATTGTATTCTGGCTTCTGGTGTGTGTGTGTGTGTTTGTGTGTATTTGTGTGTTGAGTAATCAATTTTCAACCTGATTTTTGCTCATTGAAATGTAATCTTAACCTTTTTCTGAAGCTGCTTTTAAGATTTGCTTTTTGTCTTGATTTATTAGTTTTACTATATTGTGTCTACATATAGATTACTTTTTTAATTTTTCCTGCTTAAGGTATGCAAATCCAGAATCTGTTGGTTACCTTGAATCAATGTTATGTATTTTCAACCACAATATCTTCAACTTTTGTTTCTTATTCAGTCTGTCTCTTTTTTTATTTTTAATTATATGTATGTTAGACCTGTGTTAGACACTGTGTTCTAAATATTTATTTTTCAGCTTTCTTTCCTTTTGTACTTCACTCTAAATATTTCCTTATGAGCTGTATTTTATTTAACTAAAAATCCTTTCAGTGTTTCTAATGTAATATTAAATCCATCCATTTTATTCTTAATTTCAGTCATTTATTTTGAAGCTTTGGGTCATGGTTTCTAGTTTTCTACTAAAATTCTCTATTATTTTATTACCCAGATTTGAATATAGAAATTATATTTATTTCTACACATTTAATTTCTTTGGATTTCTTTTGTTTTATATGATGTTTTAGTTACTCATTCATGTGCATAGCTACATTTGTTTGGATCTAGATGTTATATATAAGACAATTTAGAAATTGTTTTAGAAATATTTTAAAGAATATAATGTATATTCCTCCAGTGAATTTTTTGTCTTTCTTCCAAGGATACGGAGGGCACAATCACTCCAATATCATGCTAAAGCAATATCAGGAATTAATATGATTTAAAGATGAACTGCAGTCTTTGTATTACTCTGAGTTTTCCTTTTTCATAAGATTCAGACCTTTGGTGTCTCAATCTGTCGTGATGGGGTTCACTAGGAAAGCTTCCTTCTGCAAGACATAGAATAAAATTCTTCTGTCAGAAATTCCATTCTACCTCCTGACTTTAGGCTATGCCTCCAGAACTAAAAATCTTCAGGAGAAAAGAGTATCTATTGCCAGTCTCACTTACCTATTTTTTTTTTTATTCCAGGATCCTTCTCTAATAATTGTTGTTATCTTCCTAAATTTCCAGTGCCTTCACTTATTCAGGAAGATCATTGTTGCTATTGTGCAGCAGTAGTCCTCTGAGTGAGGTTTGTTCTGAAGTACTCACTCTCCATTATTAAAGATAGCATCATCTCTATGCGTCTTTAATCAAAGCTCTGGTTCTTTAATTATTTAATCAAAAAATTAATCAAGTTGTTTGAAATAGTGACACCTGCCAATGCATTATCTTAAACATCCAAATCAGCATTATATGATAACACTCTAATTCTCTTAGTGGGAATTTGTATATGCAGTCATGCGCCACATAACATTTCAGGCGATGAGGGACTGCATATACAACGGTGGTCCCATAAAATTATAATATGTTTTTACTGTATCTTTTCTATGTTTAGATATATTTAGATACACAAATACTTACTATTGTGTTACAGTTGCCTACAGTATTCAGTAGAGTAACATGCTGTAAGGTTTATAGCCTGAGAGCAATAGGCTATAGTAGCCTAGGTGTGTAGTTAGCTACACCATATATGTTTGTGTAAATACACTCTGTGACATTCACACAACAAAATCACCTGATGAAGAATTTCTCAGAATGTATTTCTGTCATTAAATAACACATGACTGTGTGCGTGTGTATGTATATATATAAAATATATGTATAGGTGTATAGCTCCTATTCTTGGTAATTTTACTAGTTTGATTTGGAGTTTAATCTTTATTCGTTGATTTTCCTCAGTTCTTCAGAGCCATCATTTTACTCCATGCTCCCTGAAACTGCCGAGTAAATGAAAACTATGAATATTATCACAAATTCATGCAGTTGCTCGAGGGGATATCATTAGTTAACACGATAAAATGAAAATTTTGAAAAAGGTATTAAAATTATAGCTGGTAATGTTGAAACAAGGGTTAGATTTGTAACTAGAATAATGAAGAAAGCAATATTCTACTTGTTCATCAAATTATCATCGTTATTGTTATTTTGCTACCAATGACAGCATAGAATGTTATGCTGTGTCTTTTACATATATCTAAATGTATAAAGAAATTTTCCTATTGATTTTATACAAATGTATGTGTATCTGAGTAGTTTTCAAGTTATTATTTTTCAGATAAACTCAATCCCTCAATTGCAGAAGTCACATAGGTTAAACAGTGACATTTGTGATGAGAGAAATCAGCATCCCTAATTATAGAAGCATTCTTCTGGCATGTGAGATGTGAGAGGATCACAATATTTTATCCTCTCTGTCCTTCAAGTTAAAGACATGTTCTGTGATCATAATTTAATGGTAGCATACAAATACATGATTCTTGATTTAGCATTTATCTCTATAATTTTTTAAAATTTTTATATGATAGAATTACTACTAGTCTTTTGGATAGAAAAGCTGTACAACTTCTTCTCCTTTTGCCTCAGGCAAAGTACTTTTATTTGATTTATCTTCTGTACTTGTCTTTCTTTTAACAATATGAACTTTTTCTCAGACAAGTGCAATGCTGTGTGTGACCCCACAGGGAAATAGTTTTCTTTTTAAGGAATGTGTACAAAGTACTTAATAAGTCGTGTCATTCCATGATTTAGTGTATATTATATTTTTGGTGACTACAGTTAACTTTCTTGGTCTCTAGATGCCAACATTTTAATAAAAACAAGACATTTTCAACAAAATGTCAGAAACAAAGTGATCAAAGTGCTGTGGGAGCAGTTTGGCAACAGTTTGAGCTTTGAATTTCCTATTCACTTTCCAAAACATTCACTTAAAAAGCATTTATTGAAGCTGAACTGCCTTTATCAGCCTGATCAGAGCTCCATAAAGAGCATGCATGATTCAACTGCCTTCCCAAGCTTTAAAAAATATAACTTTGATATATGCCTCACAAGTGCAGCACAATAGTTTTCATGCTCACGTTTGTTAAGATTTAGAGCAGCCATTAAAGAACAGAAGGGCTCTTTGGTGGCAATCCTCAGACATACCAAATATCCCAAAGCAAAACCTTCTACAAATCAGAGATTAAGGTACTGACAAAAATTTCCACTTGATTGCAGTTTTCCCCTTTAAACCTTATATCAGGAGTGACTATCTTTTCGATCAAATCTCTTAGGGAGGTGAATAGATAGTTGTTTTTTTTTTTCCCTCTTGGAGGAAAATATCAACTGAGAGATAAAAAGTGACATTTTATGTGCCTTGTCCAAAAGTCAGTCGATTTATTTAAAAAACGGTGTGTGAGCCTGACCTATACATGAAGTTTGTGGCATGTCTCTTGTCAAGTATTGATCACTTAAGTCTTTACTGTTTGCCTACTGCAATGTAGCTAATAATCTCTTTCTATTTAGTTTGTGGCTTTGAATTCTTATCATGGCTTTGCTGATTTCTTTGGGACCTATTAGATCTTGCTTTTGCTGTACAAATGGCTATGGAAATTAAGCTTGCTGAAGCACTTTTCCTAGGCAAACACTCTTTGTTTTCCATCAGGTCATGTGTCAAGTGGTTTGCATGCAGATAGGGTAAATTTGGAAGCAGCGGGTGCCATCAATCTTCATGACTTTGCTATATACACCATTTCACCTCTCTACGGTTCAGTAGGAGATTGTAAAGGATGGCTGAGCAATCAAGCTATTCCCTTTGACTGACATCAGGTATTTCTATCTAACTCACCTCAGCACTTTTGGGTCAATGCTGGGTGCTTAGAAATTTAAGCACTAGGTGACGTGGTCAAATGCCCTCTACATTTTGAACATCTTTGTAATCTCTCTTAGATTTCAAAATTTTATTTTTGAACTTCATCTACAAATCAGGAGCAAAACTGAATTTATTTGCTTATGTGTAAGCTCTACTCATATTATTGTTCCAAATTTTTGAAGGGTCAGTACAAGAGCTGCTTTATTTCCTGCATGAATTCATTGAGTTATTTGTTGTGAAACTGAGAAGAGACAGTTACAAAAAGTGACCATTATACTTCATTTGTTTGCATTCTAAGATGCTCTACAATAAATGAATGAAACTTCAAACTTTTTAAAGACAGTAGTTGATATAGATTGAGGAATGTATACTATGTATATTACAGTTAAAAGTCTCATTGTGAAAAACATTCTTTGTAAGTGTGGGTATGTTCATGTGTGTCTTTGTGTATATCTGTATGTAGATATAGACAGACAGAGAGAGAGAGAGAATGTACAATTATATCACACATCAAGGTTAGGCAATTGATCAATAATGTTCAAAATTATACATTACAACTTAATATGTCTAATGCTTCTGGTTCATAGAACAAAGAAATAACAAAAAACTTAATTCATATTGGCTACATATAATAGTCGTAGGCTTTTATTTGTATTTTTATTGAAATGATATGGGTATCAAAATGTCTCTTAAATGAACTACTGTAGATCTGATAATAAGGAAGTAGTATATTTAATTTTTAATTTGGAAGTCACATGCAATAATCATTTGCATTTTCTATCAAGTTTCAGTATAAATATCCAGTATATATATGAGGATAATGAAGGATGAAAGTAAAATTTTAACAGCTGCACATATATTGGTTCTAATCAATAGTGACATGGAAAAATTCAAACTTTTTCTAATTAATACAGAATCCTTTAGCACTTTAAATGTTCTGATGTTGTGACTTATAAGAAAATATATGTTGAAGATTCTATGAAAATCTCTCAAACATTCTTAATTCTGAATTCTGCATTGGTGAACAAAGTTGGGATTGTGAAAAAGTCTGTGTGTATATGTGTGCATGTGTGTGTCTGTAGACTGACTCACTAATGAATACATATAATTATTGATGTTTACTGAAAACAAAAGTTACTAACCAAGAAATTTTAGATAATGTACTTTAAGGGATATGTATCATTTATGTATTATTAATAATTGCATTAAAATGGTAGTTTGTTATGTTAAAAATGTAAGCATTCTCAGAATCTATATAATGATTTCTCTTTAAACTATGTATTATCATTTAACCCTATTGTTTCTGAAAAGTTAGAATCTTAATTAATGGATTTAAATTAATAAATATTTAATGTGAATAAAAATGTATAAACATAATTGTTTGCAATCACATTTACCCTTTACATCTTCCTTTAGTAATAAATAATTTGACATCGAAAATTATATTTATCTCTTATCTATTCCTTCCTTTGAGGACTGCTTTTCCTCCCCACTTCATACTCTAAATCCAATTATGTGGTAGCAGTAGGGAGAGTTACATTCTGATAAAATGTAACTTGATGTAGTTGGTTAGTCCAGAGATGGACAGTAGGTACAAGCTGAATAATCATAGATATTCTCTGGAACTTTCCCAGGATGTATACAATGGAATAAACTCATTTTTGTCAGAACTGACTTTTACTACATTCAAAGTCCTTAAAGTCTAGCACAGCATGAGCACTCAATAATTGCCAGTTATTACTTTTAATTTATTATTATTAGCATATTTAGAGAATACAAGAGGCAAAATCTTGATTTTAACCTCTAAAAGCCAATCCCGGGGGCAATATGCAAAGAGGCTCTCATGTACAGCAGTCAGAATGCAAAAAAAGCTGAGGACCAATGAGAGGATTTAATTGTCAGAATTCTTAATCTCCAAAGAAAGTGAAACTTCCAAACAAGGCAGGCATGTTAAATGGTCAGGCCCCTGGTTGGGAAATAATGTGACCCTGACACATGGGATAAGGATATCTGACTTGATTCCTTGGAATATCTTGGATATTCAGGTTGCTCTGAACTTACTGGTCTTGCAGAAATGGGCCACTCATCCATATTATGCATTAGCACACATGTCTTAGATTTTGCAGAGTTCTCTCTGCCTCAAGATAGCATAACCCCTTCTTTGGTCAGGATCTGCTTCCACTTCCTGTTAGGACTATTACTAGGGTTAAGTTATACCTGTTGAAGATAGTTTGAACCTTATCAGAAAGAGAGAAAAAGGACTAAAAACCAAAGGATATGAAAGACCTAGCAGCATATACTATCAGAAAACAGGAGAAAGCACGACAGTATATGAGAGATTAAACTTTGAACTTCTTTGATCAAGAGAATTTATTGATTTTGGAGCACCGACCTGGAGTATACTATTTAACAGCTTGGAAAAGACCCTGGCACACAAGACAGACTTATTATTAGGGTAACTTGTAGAAACATGAAAAAAGCAACAGCCTACTCTAAGTGATATTGAAATGTTAGAATTGTTATTGCACACTGTGCAGGAAAGTATTAAAATCCCCAGAAATTGGACTTACTGGAATGGCTACTTTATGTAAAGGTCTAAAGATTGTCAGATGGTTTGTTGCAGGGGAAGGTTCAGATGACACGCCATTTACCAAGTACACTAGGAATAGGCTAATGAGAAGGGGATCAGCATCATCAAAAGTTTGATGGCCCTTCCTATAAGTCACTCTTGACAATATGAGAGGCCATTAAGGAGCTAGGCTTATGGACAGCAATTAGGATGGTAGGACTCGAAAACAATGGTGCTGAAGTACTGACAAGTCAAGTGGATGCTATTATTGTGATAGGTGGCAAGGTCAAAAGGGCAACTAGGGTAGCCTAACCCATAGCAAGTTATAGAAATGGCATCCACATTGAAAATGGCACCTCGGAGAAAAATAACTAGGCTTCTAACAAGGGTCCTACTTACATTTAAAGGTTCAACGAAGGCAAAAAATGGATGGCCAGGAAGCTGAGGGATATCACCCTAAAAAGAGTCAGCATCTTTTTTCTGGATCCAAGGACTGAGACTGTTTTTGAACCCAGATCATTTTGTTGAAGAGTTGAAATCCCCAGTGAAAAGGTCCTGCAAAACCAATGCAAGTGTACAACTCAGATAATAATGTATTGGAGAAAAGGAAATGTTCAAATATTTTGAGGACTCTTGGACACACAGCCATTAATAACTAAGGACAAGGAGAATCACAATGGCCCCTTATTAGGCTGGGGGCATGTAGAATACATGTAATAAGTAGAATCTAGACCAAGATTTGACTCCCACTGTCTCCCCTAGTTCTGTAATCCACCCAGCGATTGTCTTCCCAGTCTATGAATATATAATCAGAATAGACATAATTGATAGTTGTCACAGGGTCCATGATCTATGGGATAATATCATGATTTAATCATAGCAAAGGAAAAGTGTGAGACTCTAGAAACTCTCCCCTTAGCCCCAGACAAGACAGTGAATTATAAACAAAACAAACAAGCAAAAAAATCAACTATGTGTTATACTCGAGGAGACTGTAGAATTTGTTACCATTTTCAAGGATATAAAGGATGCAGGGATTATAGTTTTTGTTGTATCCCCATTTAAGTTTCTCGACAGCCCCTGGAGACCGATAGATTACCGTAAACATAACCTAGTAGTGTTCCCAATTGCAGCCACTATACCACGTGCAGTGCCTTTGCTACCTCAGGTAGATGTATGTGGCCATTCATTTGCTCAATGTATTTTCTTTGTTTGTTTTTCTCTCCTTATCAGAAAAGAGGATCAGAGGCAGTTCGTGTTCACATGGAATGCACAGTAGTATATATTATACATCAGCAACAAGGGTATGCTTACTCTCTTACCATCTGTATTAATTGATTCTAAAGAGATATGCACTGCCCAGTTAACCCTCAGAATATCACATCGATCCACTTTGCTGTTTACATTATGCTAATTGGACCAGATGAATAAGAATGGACTACCAATTTGGAGACCTTATTACAACCCAAGCCTCAAAGTGTGAGATATAAACCCTTGCAGATGTGTCAATGAAATCTGTAGTCTGGGGCATGTTGAGATATCCTTGTAAAGGAAAAAGTAACAAATCTCATACAACGAGGAAGGAACAATGCCTGATAGCCTCTTCGGGTCCTGGAGTCAGCACATTCAACATCTGGGGATACTGCTATACACCATATATTGGGTGATATGAAAAGCTACTTGCAATTTTTTCTTTTAATTTTACAAATTTATGGGGTACATGTGCAATTTTGTCACATGCATAGACTGAATAGTGGCAAAGTCAGGGCTTTTAGGGTATCTAGCATTAAAATAACATACATTGTACCCATTAACCAATTTCTCATCATGCCCCCCACTTCCTCACCCTCTAAGTCTCTATTGTCTATCATTCCATTCTTTATATCCATGTGAACACATTTTGTAGCAGCCACTTTTGAGTGAGAATATGCAATGTTTGTCTTTCTATGCCTGGCTTTTTTCACTTACGATAATAATCTCCACTTCTATTCATGTTACTGCAAAAGACATAATTTCATTTGTTTTTATGGCTGAATAGTATTCCATTGTGTATATATACCACATTTTCCTTATCCATTAATCTGTTGATGGACTCTGAGCCTGATGCTATATTTACAATTCCTCAGCACCATTTTCCCATTCTCTACTAAGCAACAAAGAGATTTACGCTTAACTTTAAATCAACATTCCCTGAAGATGGATCATGCAATTTTTATCTTGGGTTTACAGTCACACTGAAAGTGTATCCGTTGGAAGGGCACATCATTAGGCGAAAAGGTTCTCTTTTTAGACGGTACAATTTATATATTACTTTTAACTACTGCACTTCTAAAGGATAGACTCTACAATTTAGATGGGCTCTACAATTTGTCTTCTGGTCCCTACATTTTTTCTAATCTTAAAAATAAATGTTTATAGAAATATCTATAGTAGTCAAACTCACAGAAGCAAAAAATACAAAAATGGTTTCCAGGGCCTGGATGAAAGAGAAATGCGGAGTTGCTGTCAATTGGTATAAAGTTTTAGTTATGCTATATTAATAAGTAGAGATCTGCTGTACAACACAGTGCCTACAGTTGAAATAGACATGATGCACCTAAAAATTTAAGATGGTATATTTCATGTTAAGTGTTTTTATCACAAGAGAAAACAAAAATGAAACCAAAACAAAAAGATACTTTGGGAGGTATCGGATATGTCTACTACTTTGTTTTGTTAATAGTATCACAAATGTGTGCATATTTCCATACTCATCAGATTATTCACACCAAATATGTGCCATTTTTATGTATAATCTACTTCAATAAAGCTAAAAAAAGAAAAAAGAGTAAAGCAATGCTCAAGTCCACTTATTTTGCTAAATAACTTTGTGACAAAAACAGCTTCAATAATCTGTTTATTTCTTTGGATTCCTATTATGACAAATAGTTTTGACCTGATAATTTCTCACTATCTTGCTAGTTTTATGCTTTTGAAATAATTTTAATTTATTTTACCTAGTAATTTTAATTATTTTCAGTAAGATGTTTGAACAGAATACCTGTGTTTCTACATTACTGGCCTTTCTATATGTTTTTGAAACTACAATATTTTCTGAATGCCTAATGTCTAATCAACACTTTAAAACATTCTTTGAGAGTCTAAATGCAATGTGCACACTGTCTTGGAAATAATTTCTTACATGTCCATTAATTTGAGATTGTCATTTTTGTCATTTTAATGCTTTATATCCTAATTAATGTTTTCTCAAATTCATCTTTCAATTTCTAAAATAAATAAGTTAAATTATTCTACTAAAGAATTGTGTATTTGTTAATTTATTTTTATATTAATTATCAGCATTTGCTTTATAGACTTTAAAGCTATGAGGTCAGTTGATTATATTTTCTAGATCGTATGTGTTCTTGCTGTTTTTCGATCTTACATAAATGCAAAATATCTTTTTCAGTCATTTTTTGTTTTTATTGTTGTTGCCATTTTTCTCTTGCTTTTATTTTTAAAATTCCCAAGTTATTTTGACATAGAATATATATATCTTTTAAAAAAATAGTTCTTTGCTTGAAGATAGCTTTTCTTTGTGTACAGGAAACCCAGAGAATTAGTATATACCTGGTGCCTAGCTCTAGTTCAAACTAGGAGTGGCTTTTAAGCAAAAAGAAGCAAAGGAAGAGTCTTCAAGTGATCTAGCTCTCCAAAGCTTTCTAATATAGGTTCATTAATTTTATTCAGGTTTTTGATCCATTCTATGGATCCATGAACACTCTACCCTCCATTTTTCATAAAATGTCATTCCCAATCTTTGATTTTCATTGTGTATAAAATACTTAAATTGTTCCATGTACTGATGGTATTCTGCTTACCACATTGAGAAATGTTTTTATATAAATATTATTTATATTTTATCTTTTTATATATATGCACATAGGTACATGTATACATATATATGTATGTATTTGTACATGTATATCTATTTGTATATATATTTTATATATAATATATATGTAACTATATATATATATATATATATAGAGAGAGAGAGAGAGAGAGAGTTGGCTTTCCATATTTGTGGGTTTCACCTCCATGGATTCAACCAATCATGGATTGAAAATATTCAGAAAAAATTTTCCACAAAGTTCCAAAAAGCAAAATTTAAATTTGTAGCACACTGAATCTATGAGACTGAGGTCACAGATAGGCATTGTATTAGGTATAATAGGTAATCTAGAAATGATATAAAGTGTATGGGAAGGTGTGTGTAGACTATATGTAATTACTAGGTCATTTTTTTATAAGGAATTTGATCATCTGTGGATTTTGGTAACTGCAGGGGGTCCTGAAACAAATTCCCCAAGGATATTGAAGGATGACCGTATACATGTGTGTATTTATGAATATGTAATTTCAAGGCATTTAACACATTAAAATAATTGTAAGTCTTCATAGGCTGCTATTTTGATTTAATATTGAATTATTTTTATATTTGGAAAACCATTCATAAAATTGTGCTAAATCATAT
Source organism: Cheirogaleus medius (assembly GCA_008086735.1). NCBI lineage: Eukaryota > Metazoa > Chordata > Mammalia > Primates > Cheirogaleidae > Cheirogaleus > Cheirogaleus medius. The sequence continues at coordinate 47,186,106 of VBSM01003176.1, forward strand.
CAAACTATTTCCTTTTAACACCGTAAGCATAAATGTTATCCTTTAATTTATTAGCGGATGTTTTATTAGCATTTACTACTAAATACTCAGCAGGGAATTTCCCTGGATTATTAAAATTTTAAAATATTTAGAGGAACTTAATATATTGGTTTATGTTAATGAAAGTAATAGTGCTTTAACTGCATTCATGAAAGTTTTCTATTATACTCACTTTTCAAAACATTATAATAGGCCACCATAAAATTGTTGTTATATATTTTCTCAATTATTGAATTATCTGTAGGATTTTTATTGTTCTTCTTCCTTCTTATAATCATTCAGGTATATATAACCTTTCTTGAAGTATAACAATTCATCTTGGTATATGAAGCATTTATTGAAGAATACTTAGATTAGAATTTCAATGGGTTAATAGTAGATTATTTGGTTAAATTCTAGAGAAATTTTGATGAGACATTATCCTTAGCAAAATAATCCTGACAAAATAGGTGAATCTGCTCAGTGAAAGCAACATAAATAAATGATTAAGAAACAACTGGGAGAAGGGATGTCAGCAAAATGACAGATTAAGAGATCTTAGCTTTTGTCTTCCCACAAAAAAACAACAGTTAGACAGCTATCCATGAACAAAAATAAAAAATAACTCTAGAGAGCTTAAGAGTCCATTTAAGAAGGTGCCGAAACACTGTGGAGAAACAAAAACAAAAACAAAATGAGAATAACTGTGCAGAAAGAATAGGATGTACAGTTCAATTTTACCTGCTTCATTTCACCCGATGGACTGACACTTCTCATTGTGGAAAGGGGACTTCCTTGCTTCTGGGTTGGCTTTGCAAGGAAAGGAGAGCAGGTGGATGACTGATTTCTCCACCATTTCAGGGCACTGAAGGACCCACTTTATTTTCACCACACTCATATTGCTGAAACATGGAGATGGCTAGCAACAAGGCAGAAGGATAGGGGATATCAGTATCAGCCCCATAGGGAGTGCCACCATGGTCCCCAGTGGCCTGCTCTTCAGAGGAAATGGAAACACAACATACCAAAATATAAAGGAAGTAGGAAAAGTAGTTCTAAAAGGTAAGTGAATAGTGAAAAACTTCCTACATGAATAAAAAAGAAAGATCTTCAAAGAACAAATCCTAACTTTACACAAAAGAAACAATAAAAGAAGAAACTAAACTCAAAGTTAGAAGAAATAAAATAACCAACATAAGAGCAGAAATAAAGGAAATACAGACTATAAAAAAACAGAAAATAGCAATGAAACTAAAAATTTTAAAAAATATAAACAAAATTGATAAATTTTTAGCTAAACTAAGATAAAATAGAAAATATTTAAATAAATAAAATTAGAAATAAAGGGAAAACATTATACTTGATATCACATAAACATAAAGAATAATAGGAAACTACTATGAACAATTATATGTGAAAATAGTAGAAATGAATAAATTACTAAAAACATGCAACCCAGCAAGGTTAAATCATGATGAATAAAAAGTCTCAATAACAAATGACAAGTAAGAGATTGAATCAGTAATCAAAAATCTCCCCACAAAGGAAAGGTCTGGGACTAGATGGGTTCATTAGTAATTCTGCCAATCACTCAAAAAAAAAATACTAATTCTTCTCAAACTCTTTCAAATAATTAAAGAGAAGGGGATACCTCCAAACTCAATTCATGAGGCCACCATTACTCCAATCTCAAAGCCAGACAAGGACATTATGAGAAAAGAAAATTATAGACCAATATCCCTCATGAACTTAAATGTAAAAATTCTCAACAATATACTAGAAAACAAATTCAATAGCACATTTGAAAGATCATACACCAAGATAAAGTTGGATTCATCCTGGGCATGCAAAGGTGGTTCAACACACAAAAATCAGAAAATGTGTCACACTACGTTAAAAGATTAAAGGATATAAATCATATGATCATTTCAATAGATGCAGAAAAAGCATTTGGCATATTCAACATACTTTAATAATAAAAATTCTCAACAAATGAGTTAAAGGAAAAATGAGAATGTATCTCAACACAATAAAGGCTATATATGACAAGTATACATATAACATCATACTCAACAGTGAAAAGCTGAAAAGTTTTCCTCTAAGATAACAAACAAGAAAGGCAAGGATGCCCTCTGTCACCACTTTTATTCAACATAGTATTAGACATCCTAGCCAGATAAATTAGGTAAGAAAAAGAAATATTAATAATAGACATCAAAATCAGAAAGGAAGAAATAAAATTGTCTCTATTTGCAGATGATCTGATCTTATATATGGAAATCTCTAAAGACTCCAAAATAAAAACTACTGGAACTAAACAATTAATTTGGTGTTGTTGCAGGTTACAAAATCAATGTACAGAAATCAGTTCAGTTTCTATATACTAATAGAGAACTATCTGAAAGAGAAATTAAGAAAACAATCTCATTTTGAATAACATCAAATACAATAAAATATTTAGGAATATATTTTAGCAAGGAGGTGAAAGATCTAAAAATTATAAGACATACTGCCTACAGAAATATACAGATTCATTGCAATCCTCATCAAAATTCTCATGACATTTTTCACAAAATAGAAAAAATAATCCTAAAATTTATTTGGAACCACAAAAGACAGCTTCAATAGTCAAATCAATATTTAGAAAAAAGAATAAAACTGGAGGCATCACACTTCCTGATTTCAAAATATGGCTCAAAGCTATAGTAATCAAAACAATATGGTTCTTGAATAGAAACAGATACATGGGCCAATGGAATGAAATAGGGAACTTAAAAATAAACTCGTGTATATACAGTCAAGTAATCATTGACAAACATGCCATGAACACACAGTAGGTAAAGGATAGTCAATTCAAGAATTGGTATCAGGAAAACTATAAATCCACATACAAACAATAAAATAAAATAAAATCAGACCTTTATGTTACATCACACACAAATATAAACTAAATATGAATTAAAGACTTGAAACCATAAGATTCCTAGAAGAAGATATAAGAGAGGGCAGAGTAAGATGGCCCACTAGAACCCTCCAGCAGTCATCACCCCATAGTAACAACAAACTGAACAACTATGCACACAAGAAAGCATCTTTATAAGAACAAAAACTGGGGGAATAATCAAAGTAGGTAATTTTAACTTTATGTCAAGGAAAGGGGCACTGAAGAGGGTAGAAAAGACAATCTCTGGTTTCCTGTGCCACCTCTTGCCCATCCCCTGGCATCAGCATGCCTGCCCCAGGAGGAGAGAAAATCTGTGTGCTCTGGGGAGGGAGAGTGAAGTGAATGTGGGACTTCTTCTCATTGGCATTCATGACCTGCTTGTTACAGGGAACACTACACAAGGCAGAATTCTGCTGGCACCTATGGAGGGAGCATTTAGGCCAACCTCAGCAAGAAAGGAATCCTCTGCCCTAGTGATATGAAATTTAAAAATTTCCTAAAATAAATTAAAATGAAAACACAATATACTACAAATTATGGGATACAGTCACAGCAGTACTAAGAGTAATGTTTATAGTACTAAGTATCTACAACAAAAAAGTAGAAAAGCACCAAATAAACAACATAACAATGCATCTTAAAAGGACTAGAAAACATTGAACACATTAGGTAGGATGGGTACACTTCTAACTTTGACTCCAACTGTAGAAAAGCAATACAAAAGTAAATACAGCATCTGTATTCCAATAATACTCTGAGTTGTAAAAAAGAACTAGTAACACAAAAGCAAACCAAATTCAATATTCATAGAAAAAAAAGAAGTAATACACATTTAAATGGAAAAAAATGAAACTGAAACCAAAAGAATAATACAAATATCAGTGAAAAAAGTTGTTTTTTTAAGATATAAGCAAAATTGGCCACCCTTTAGCCTGCCTAATAATAAAAAGAAAGATCAAAAAAAATAAAATCAGAGACGAAAAAGGAGACATTACAATTGATACTGCAGAAATTTAAAGAATCACTAGAGACTATTATGAGCAAATAAATGCCAATAAATTGGAAAACCTAGAAGAAATGGATTACTTGGTAGACACATACAACCTACCAAGATTGAATCAGGAAGAAATCCAAAACCAAAATAGAACAATATCAAATAACAAAATAGAAGCAGTAATAAAATCTTCCATCAAAGAAAAGCCCAATATCAGATGGTTTCACGCCTGAATTCTACCGAACATTTAAAAGAGAATACCAATCCTATACAAATTATTCTAAAAAATCAAAAAGGAGGGAATACTCCTGAACTGATTCTATGAAGCCAATATCATCCTGATACCAAACCAGATAAAGACACAACAACAACAACAAAACTACAAACCAATATTTCTGGTGAGGAAGCAAACATCCTCAACAAAATATATGCAAATCAAATTCAACCACAAATTAAAAGGATAACACACCATATACAAGTGTGTTTTATACCAGGAATGCAAGGTTGTTTCTACATATATAAATCAATAAATGTGATACATCATATCAACAGAATGAAAAACAAAATTATATGATCATTTCAATTTGTACTGTAATAGGATTCAATAAAATTCAATACCTTCTCATGATAAAAATACTAAAAAAACTGGATATAGAAGGAATATACCTCAATTTGATAAAAACCCATATATGACAGACCCACATCTAGTATCATGCTGAACAGGGAAAAACTATTAATAAAAGCCTTTCCTCTGAGATCTGGAATAAGATAAGGATGTCCAATTTTACTGCTGTGATTTGACATAGTATTAATACATGAAGTCTTCACTAATGCAATTAGACAAGAAAAAGAAATGAAGAGCTTCCAAATTAAAATAAAAGCCAAATTACCGTTGTTTGCAGACAATATGAAGTTATATTTAGAAATACCTAAAGACTTCAACAAAAACTATTAGAACTGATAAACAAATTCAATAAATTTTTAAGACACAAAATTAACATGCAAAAAATTATATGCCAACCACAAACAATCTGAATAAGAAACCAAGAAGTAATCCCATTTACAATAGCTATAAATAAAACACAATATCTAGTAATAAACTTAACCAAAGAAGTGAAAAATATCTACAATGAAAATATAAAACATTAATGAAAGAAACTGAGGAGGACACTATAAAAGGAAAATATATCCCATGTTCATGAATTAGAAAATGAATATCATTAAACTGTTCATATTTCCAAAAGCAATCTACATAGATATTTAATGCAATCCCCATTAAAATAACAATGGAATTCTTCACAGAAATAGAAAAAATAATCCTAATTTCAAAAGACCCCCAAAAAGCCATCCTGAGCAAAAAGAACATAACTGGAGGAATCACATTACTGGTGGGATCAAATTATACTACAGAGATGTAGTAACCAAAACAGTGTGGTACTGGTATAAAAACAGAGGCATACACCAAGGACACAGAATAGAGAACACAGGAATGAATCCATTTTTTTGAGAAAGGTGCTAGGAATACACACTAGAGAAAGGATAGTGTCTTCCATAAATTGTGCTGGGAAAACTTGATATCCATATGCAGAAAAATGAAACTAGATCCCCATCTCTCACATATGTACAATCAATTCAATTGGATTAAGTTTTTAAATTTAAGACCTGAAAGTATGAAACTAGTAAAAGAAAATATTGTGGAAATGCTCCAGGACTTTGGTCTGGGCAGAGATTTCTTGAGTAATACCCTAAAATTACAGACAACTAAAGCAAAAATGGACAAATAGAATCACATCAAGCTACAAAGCTTCTGCACAATAAAGAAAACAATCAACAAAGTGAAGAGAAAACACACAGAATGAATGGGAGAAAATATTTTCAAACTAGCCCTCTGATAAAGGTTTAATAACTAGAATGTGTAAGGAGCTTAAACAACTCAATAGGAAAAAGTCAAATAATCTGATTTAAAAATGGGACAAAATATCTGACTAGACATTTCTCAAACAAGATAGACAAATGGCCAGCAGATATGTGAAAAAAAATGCTCAGTATCACTAATCGTCAGAGAAATCTATCCAAAACTACAATGAAATATCATCTTGTGCTAGTTAAAAGGCTCTTATCAAAAAATCAATAACAAATGCTTGGCAAGGATATGAATAAATGAACCCTCGCACACTTTTGGTGGGAATGTACAGCCACTATAGAGAAAACTATGGAGGTTCCACACAAAACTAAAAAGATAACTATATGACCCAGTAGTCTCACTGCTAGGTTTATATCCAAAAGAAAGGAAATCAGTATATTGAAAAGATATCTGCACCCCTATGTTTATTGCAGCACTATTCACAATAGCCAAGATTTGTAATAAACCTGAGTGTCCATCAACAGATGAATGGATAATGAAACTATGGTATATATGCACAATGGAATATTATTCAATCATAAAAATAAATGAAATCCAGTAATTTTTAGCAAATAGATGGAATTGGAGAACATTATGTTAAGTGAAATGATCAAGCACTGAAAGGAAAATATCACATGTTCTCAATCCTTCTGTGAGCTAAATATTAAAACAATTGATCTCATGGAGACAAAGAGTAGAATTATAGTTACCAAAGGCTGAAAATATAGCAGAGAGGGGTGGATAAACTAAGGATGGCTAGTGGGTGCAAAAATACAGTTAGATAGTTAGACAGAATGAACAATATTTAATAGCACAACAAAATGACTATTATCAAAAATAAGTTATGGTATACTTTAAAATAACTAAAAGAGTGGAATTGGAATGTTCCTAAAACAAAGAAATGATAAATGCCAGAGGTGATGGATACTTATAGTGCCCAGATTTAATTTTTACACATTGTATGACTGTATCAAATCATATGTACCCTATATATCTATGTAACTGTTATTCACCAATAATAATTAAAAATAAAAAAATGAAAGAGACATATGGAAAAAAGTTCCTGGTATTGATCTTGATAATGATTTTTGGATATGATACCAATAGCATAGGCAACAAAAGCAAAACCAAAAACAAAACAAAACAAACAAACAAAAATACCATAAATGGGATTATATCAAACTAGCAAACTTTTGCACAGCAAAGAAAACAATGAACAAGATGGAAAGGCAACCTGAGGAATGGTAGAAAATATTTGCAAACTATGTATCTGATAAGAGGTTAATATCAGAAATATAGAAGGAATTCATGCAATGGAATAGTAGATAAATAACTGCAGTAAAAATAGGCAAAGGACCTGAATTGACATTTTTCCAAAGAAGATATATAAAAGGTCAATAGATAAATGAAAATTTGCTCAACCACTAATCAGAAAAATGCAAATCCAAACTAAAATGAGATATTGCTTCACACCTGTTAGAACAGCTATTAACAAAAAGAAAAAAGTCATGAGAGAATTTTGAGAAAAAAGAATCCTTGTCCACTGTTGTGAATGTAAATTGGTGGTGCCATTATGGAAAACAGTAGGAAAGTTCTTCAAAAATTAAAAGTAGAACTACTCTCCCTATCATCCAGCAATTTCACTTCTGGGTATATGTCCAAAGGAAAAAAAATCACTATCTTGCAGAGATATTTTTATTCCCATGTTTATAATGACATTATTCACAAAGCCCAAATATGGAAACAAGCACACACATACAGACACACACATATATAGTATATCTATCTACCTATCTATCTATCTATGCAATGCATTATTTATTCAGCCTTAAAAAAAAAAGAAGGAAAGTTTGCCATTTGCAACAACATGAATGAACTCAGAGGATATTATGTTAAGTAAAATAAGCCATACACAGAAAGACAAATACTGCATGATCTTACTCATACATAAAATCTAAAAAAATGACAAATGCATAGTAACAGAGAGTAGAATGATGGTTCCTAGAGGCTGGAGTGTGGGGGGAAAGAGGAGATATTGTACATTTGAAATTTGCTAAGAGTAGATCTCAAGTATTCTCTCCCCATACTCACACAAAATGGTAACTAGTGAAGTGATTGATATGTTAATTAACTTCATTGTGGTAATAATTTTGCAATGTGTGTGAGTATATATATATATAAAACATATTATGTCATATCTCTTAAATATATATAATTTGTATTTTTCAATCCTAATAAAGCTGTGAAAAAACACTTTAGCAGAAAAAAATGAGAAAGAGAAAGAAATGGTTCCTATGTTTTTCCATCAAAAAGAATTCAATTTCATGGAAGTATTCATTTATGAACAGCATTTGTGTATAAACATCAGTAAGTAGGTGATAAACATTGGTTTCTTTTTTATTTTTATTTTTACTTTCTATTATGCTTTCTTCTTCATGTGAATATTGGAGATGTACAGACACAGAAATTTATATTTCTTTTTCACCCAGTTCAGCTAGACAGTATCTAAATCCACAATCTCAGTTTATTTTACCAAAATCCTACTAAGTTTCCAAAGAGCATGCTTTTCTGTAATCACAAATACATAAGAAATATCAATTACTTGACTTTACCTTATTTTCAGTAAATTTGATGTTATTCAAGATGATTATGAATATTAAATTAGGCTAATTTTAAATAAAATATCTATACTGTGTGAAACACAAGTTATATAATGGAGAATAAGATAAGCCTCCTTACAATAAGTGCATGATTTTGCTTGTTATATAGGCTAGCATGTAATCTAGGACATCATGACAAATTTTAAAGCAATGTACATGTTTTAGATGATTGCTATGGACATATGTGGGTAAAGGACAAATACTAGAAGAAGCAAAATAATAAATGTGGCTGTTTTGTTAAGAGACTAGTAATAGAATATAGTGTATTCAATGTGTAATGTGAAAGATTTATTCTGTTCATTGTTAATTAAAAATTTGCATAGCTTTGGCTGTTCTTTAAAAGTTGAAATATATAAGCATCTAAACAGTATATAATTTTAATTCTTAACAATTTACTTATTCTAAATGCTAGATATGCAAGTGCTTCCCTGCCTCAATCTAAGAAACTAATTCTACCTTTAGTAATGTATTTACAGAAAGCTTTGCTATAAACACACATGCTTATAAGACAGATGGTGCTATCTGCTTATATATGAGAGGTAGAATCAAGAATAAAAGTTTGAATTTATTAAACTACAGAAACGTACAATTTGTTCTTAAAAGTAACTAGCCCTATATTTTAAAAAACCCTGTTCTCTAGGGGAGCTCAGGGAATAATGGGTGAAATGTGTGGAGTGCCAAGAATAATTAAGAAAAATGATAGTGTTAAATATCAGCAAAGGTAATGCGTCTTTCCTCCTACAATCTTATCTTCCCATTTTCTCCATTATTTTTAAATGTCATCTCTATTCTCAAATTATTTAGGATAGTGCTTGCAAAAGGGTAGTATAATTTTTAGGTAATTTGACATTATCCCTTTGATAAAATTGTTGTTTAGATATTTCTTTATGCATAGCTTCATTTCAGATCTGAGTCCACTTCTTTACATGACTTAAATGTGTCAAAATTTAATAAAACCATAAGAAAGTTGTTAGCTTTCCAAGGGGAATAGTTTAATTTGTCTTTGGATTTGTTTTTACCTGATTTAATAAAGTCTTTTTTACTTTGTATATGATTTACATATAATTCTTCCATTACATATATGCATATATATGTAAAATTATAAATTTAAGATATAAATTAAAATGTAAAGTAATACCATAATGAGATATGCCAAAGAGTTCATTACTAATTAATTATACCAATAAGTTAATCCATAAATTAGGAAAAATTTGATTTTATTTGTTAAATATTAAAGCCACACATTTTTAACTTACCATTTTCTCTAAGGAGGAATTAGAGCTGAAAAAATTGCATTTAAAAAGTTGACGTTATTCTGCTGTGATGATAAAAGGACAAAATAGTTTAAACATTTCTTGAAACCAGTTCAGAATTACAATAAAACTTAAAAGAATAAATAAATTTTTAGGGGCCAGTGTGGCTCATACATGTAGTTCCAGCGACTCAGGAGGCTGAGGTGTGAGGATTGCTAGAGCCCAGGAGTTGAAGGCTGCAGTGAGCTATGGTCATGGTATTGCACTCCAGCTTGGGTAACAGAGGGAGATGCCATCTCTAAAAAATTTTAAAAAATAAAAATAAATAAAGACATTTTTATAAGCTCATATAAAATAAAAATATGTAATATTAAAAACTCAATGTACTAACTTTAAAATTTAACCACATGTCAGACAATTCAAAGAAACAAAATAAATTCTTTGAGAATAGAAATTCTGTCACAGATGAGAAGTGGAACCACAAGTAAATTGGCAGTAAGCAAAGAAGAAAAAAGTGTTATGGCAAAATTATTTATTTCAATTAAATGTGGAATATCACTTATTAAAAATACATTGTAAGAAGCAATAGAGATACAAAATAAAAAATATGTCTTGTATCAAAAAGTTTATATTTTCATGGGCCTAATGCACAAAAAATGAATAATTTTTTAAAAACTATGATAGTATTTGATAAGTTTTATCAAACAAATGTATGCAGTGTTTATTAATTCATAATTAAACACTTGGAAAATTTAACAGTTAAAAATATAATAGAGAAGTCAAAATTTAAAATAAATTTTATTTTTTTGAAACAAATATTAGGCATATTTTGAGATTTACAAAATGATATGGGATATGAGGACTTAGAAAGTTTATGGAAATTAATATTAAAAAATGAGTGGATTTCAAAAATTCTTTACACCACAATGTACTCATACTAATTTGTTATAACATGTCTGAACAGGATATAGTTTGGTGCACTAAAAAGGATAAGACATTAGCTTGAAAAGAACCCCTATTAGAGCAACATGAATTTTGCTTAAGTTGAAGCAAGAATACACATCAAATTTACGGCAAAGCTTGGGTGGAAGAATAGTGAAATCATTTATTAAAAGCTTATGGGGACAATGCTCCAAAATAAATCAGAAGTTTAAAAATGAATAATTCTTTTTAAGAAGGTAGGAGACAATGTTGAAGATGGAGCCCACAGAGGCAGACTATCCACAGCAATTTGAAGGAAAATATCTATCTTGTTCATGCCCTAATTGAAGAAGACCAAAAATTGACAGCAGAGACAATAGTCAACACCATATACATCTCAACTGGTTCAGATTGCACAATTACAACTGAAAAATCAAAGGTGAACAAACCTTACACTAGATGAGGCCAAAGTTGTTGCCCCAATGGCAGCTACAGACAGGAGCAGAGCTTTCGATGGAAATTTTAAACAAGCGGTATCAAGATCCTGAAGCATTTCTTTGAAAAAATTATAACAGGAGATAAAATATGGTTTTACCAGTGTGACCCTAAAGACAAAACACAAGCAAAGCAATGGCTACTGAGAGGTGGATGTGGTCTAGTCAAAGCAAAGTGGACTGGTTAAGAGCAAAGATCACGGCAACAGTTTTTTTGGGATGCTCAAAGAATATTGCTTGTTGACTTTCTAGAGGACCAAAAAAACCCATATCATCTGCTTATTATGACAGTGTTTTGAGAAAGTTATCCAAAGATTTATCAGAAAAATATTCAGTAAATCTTCACTAGAGAGTCTTTCTCCAACATGTCAATGCTCTGGCTCATTCCTCCCAATAAAAAAGTGCAATTTTGTGAAAGTTTTAATGATAAATCATTAAGCATCCACCTCACAGTCTTAATCTGGCTCCTTCAGACTTCTTTCTTTCCCTAATCTTATAAAGTCTGTAAAGGGCATCCATTTTTCTCCAGTTAAAATGTAAAAAAAAGAAAAAAAGACTGTATTGACATGTTTAAATTCCCAGGACCCTCAGTTTTTTAGGAATAGACTAAATGGCTGGTATCGTCACTTACAAAAAGCTTCATCACTTTAATGGAGAAATAAAGTTCATATATTTTTTATTTTTATCTTTTTTTTTTTTTTTTTTGAGACAGAGTCTCACTCTGTTGCCTGGGCTAAAGTGCCGTGGCATCAGCCTAGCTCACAGCAACCTCCAACTCCTGGGCTCAAGCAATCCTTCTGCCTCAGCCTCCTGAGTAGCTGGGACTACAGGCATGCACCACCATCCCCGGCTAATTTTTTCTGTATATTTTTAGTTGGCCAATTAATTTCTTTCTATTTTTAGGAGAGATGGGGTCTTGCTCTTGCTCAGGCTGGTTTTGAACTCCTGATCTTGAGCTATCCACCTGCCTCCGCCTCCCAGGATTACAGGCGTGAGCCACCGCACCCGGCCTATTTTTAGCTTTTAATTTCATATTTCCATGAACTTTTTGAAGTCCGCCTATACGAGGAGTAAAATGTTTACTATAGTAAAGCAAACTAACATATCTATCATCTCACATAGTTACTTTATTTTTGACAAGAGCAGCTAAGAATATACATATTCAAGCAAAACCACTAAACAATACAGTTTTATTAACTATAGTTTAAATAGAAAGATATTTATTTTAAACAGGTGTTGAAAACAGCAAGAGTATTTCAAACAGAGTGAGCACCTTAGGCACAAACTTAGCTTGAAGCAACAGAGAGCGTTTTGGCCAGAGAAGAGAGTGCAAAATTATCGTGGAAACAGCAAAAGTTGAGCAAAATGACAGACAGGAATAAAATCGTGAAAGGTCTTCCATTTCACAGCAAGTGATTAGAATTTTATTCCATGTTTTTAATGAGATATTTAAGAGGTTTTAGAATATGGAAATTGCACTAGAGGTCAAGATTGGCACACAAGTTCAAAACATGTAACCATGAAGTGGGTGAGAAATGATGAAACCCTGAATAATATCCTTAGTGAGTAACTAGTATTCATTTCTTTTAAATGATAATATTAAGAATTAGTGCCTCAGGTAGGGAATGCTGATATTAATTATCTTCAAGCCTTCATGGTTGCAGGTCTATGTGCCTCTGTTTTACCTACAGCTCCAGCTTTTTCCTGATATCTCAGAGTAATTACTTATAGTACCACCTTCATTGTCAAGTGTCTCAGTTTAGTTAATAAATTATATGGTTACCTAAATTATAAGATTATAAGTTATATCTATACATTCCTACATATTTTCTCACTTTTTATCATATTAAAATCAAGGGTAACTATTCTAGACTGGGAAAAGTTAGGAAAAAGAACTTATATGCTGAAAGCAAATTTAAAAAATATAATCCAAACATTTTGTCACTGGGGCACAAATAAAAAGTTGAAAAAAGGCAAACTCAAGATCATTTTTGCTTTTGACCAAAGCTAGGCAAGTGTGCTATGTCTACACATTGGCTAGATTTCTTTTTTGACAAGTTGGAAGGTGGATGCTGAGATCTTGATGCATAAGCACTTTGGTGCTTTCAACAGACAACTGTTTCAATTGCACCCTGTGATTCCACACCAAAACAAATTTAAATATTAAATAATGATCCATTTACATGGTCAAATACATAATGTATATTATTATATGGAATTAACATGTTTAGAAACTATGCAGTTCAAGGCATTTTCTTATTACATATTGAGGTAATAATTTTCCTCAATTTTTACCTCAATAATTTTACCTCAAGTGTCATTCTTTTCTTCTTCTTCTTT
>VBSM01003176.1:47199732-47251893 GCA_008086735.1 Cheirogaleus medius
AGCTAGGCTGATGCCATGGCACTCTAGCCCAGGCAACAGAGTGAGACTCTGCCTAAAATATAATAATAAAAATAAATAAATAAAGACGGGGTCTTACTATGTTGCCCAGGCTGCTTTTGAGCTCCTGGACTCAAGTGATTCTCCCAACTTGGCCTCCCAAAGTGCTAGGATTACAGGCATGAGCTGCCATGCAAAGCCCATGTATCATTCTTATAAAGTTTCTTTTTATGCTTTTTCATAAAATTTTTTCATAAAATGAAAAATTTTTCATTTAAAATTTTACTCCATGTGTAATGAGGCCCCACACTATGGAGTCAGTGGAGACCACATAGGAAATAGAAATAAGGTCTCTCCCAATCAGAGAAGTATCAATAGAGTTCTGCGAAGAGCGGAACTCACACTCCATCCAGAAATAATGAAAAGTCCATCACTTACGGTGTCAACAGAAGCTGAGTGGGGGACCTGGAGTTGTATTCACCCCCAGAATTTAAAAAGCAGCACCCTCTACCCACTACCAATGTGCTGTCAAAAGAAGGCAGCTCAAATAGAAATTCTAAATAAGATCCAGAGTCTCATGACATGTTACCACATACTACCTCCACACACAATAATAATAATAGTGCCTCTCGGACCTGCAGGACTATGATAAAAAAAATATCTAATTTTTGTGTCATCTGAGTCTTTGAAGGAGAGGAGAAAAAGAGCAGGGACAAAAAAATATATGAAAAAAATAGTGGCTGAAAATGTCACATATTTGACAGAAGACATAAATCCATAGATTCAAGAATCAGAGCACAATCCAAACAGAATAAACCTAGAGAAATCCACACTAACACACTTCATAAGCAAATTTTTGTAAATTCAAAACAAAGAAAAAGTCTGGAAAGCAGCAAAAGAGAAATGACAGCTTACTTGTAGGAAATATAAGTTGAATTATAGAAGATTTCTTATCAGAAATCATGGATGGAAGTGGCATGACATTTTTTAAATGATGAAAGGAAGTAACTTTCAACCCAGATTCCATATGCAGTGAAAATAACCTCAGGAATGAAAAAAAAATCAAGAAATTGTAAGACAAAGAAAGATAAAATTCAATACCCATTCATGTTAAAAAAAATCTCAGAAAACTATCATAGAGAAGTATTTCAAATTAATAAAGAGCACCTACAAAAAAAACAATAGCTGTCTGTATTGACCAATCTTGGCTGTTTAATCACAAGCAGCCTCATCATTTCCTCCAATTGGTTGCAGTAGTTATCCACTCTAATCAACCAGATTTCATGAGACTGTAGAGGATTACACCAGAGCTGGATCACCAAACAGACACCATCAGCCTTTTTTGTGTGAATATTCAGTTTTGGATTGTGTTTCAGGACTTCATCTTTATCAAACCATTGTGCCAAATGCTTGCAATTATCAAAAAGAACCCATTTTCATCACACCTAACTATGTGGTGTAGATACGGTTCTCCTTTATGTCATGACAACAAAGAAAGGGAAGCTTCTAGACGATTTCTCTTCTCATGTTCATTTAATTCATGCAGAACCCATCTATCCAGCTTATTCACCTTGCTAATTTCTTTCAAATGGTCCAATATTGTTGGAATAGTAACATCAAACCTTGCTGCTAATTCACATGTAGGTTAAGATGGATTCTCTTCCACTACAACTTTCAGCTGATCATTATTCACCTTGATCTCAGGTCACCCACATGGCTCATTTTCAAGATTAAAATCACCAGAATGGAACTTCTCAAACCAACAACATAATGTGTGTTCATTAGCCACATCTTTCTCAAACACTTTGTTGATATTTCTATCTTTCTATGCTTCATTGATTCCACAATGAAACTCATATTCAAAAATAATGCAAATTTTTGACTTATCCATGGTTACACAAAAATTGCTCTAAGAATATAATTGAAAAATATATATTGAAAGATAATAACAAGCCAAAACATGCATTTGAAAGAATGTGGATGTACCTATAAAATAAAATAAAATAAAACAAGAAGTGTCAAAGTGAAATGTCAGAGATATCAACTGTCTAGCTTAGTACTTAAGGAAATCAGACCTTCCATACTTAATAACCTAATAGTATATATTAAAAAATTCTTACTATTCAAAACTGAAAAAAAATCAGAAAGTAAGCAAAAGACGTGAAGAGACATTTCATGGAAATGTGGAAGTGGACATACAGATAAGCACAGGTAATAAGCTTCAATATCATTAGTCATTAGAAAATTGGAAATTAAACCAAAATAATACACATACCTAAATGGATAAAATAAAAAATAGTGACAGTAACAAATGCCAGCTAGAATATGGAGACATGGATCACTCACATATGGTTGGTAGGAATGTAAAATGTTATAATCATTCTGAAAAACAGCTTGGCGGGTTCTTATAAAATGAAACATGCAACTACCATATGATACAACAATTATACTCCTGAGAATTTATCCCAAATAAATGAAGATTATGTTCACCTAAATATTTGTACATGAATGTTTATAACAGGCATATTCATAATACTGGTAGTCAAAAACTGAAAACTTCCCAAATGTACTTTCAAGTAATTGGTACATGCATGTCATGGAATACTACTCAGTTTTGAAAGGAACTGGTAACATAGCAACTTGCATGAATCTTCAAAGAATTACGCTAAAAGAAAGAAAAAGAATTCCAAAAGCTTACCAACTATATGATTCCATGAGTACATTATTAAAAAGGCAAAATTATAAAAATAGAAACAGATTATGGTTACTAGGGGTCAAAGAAGGTATGTAGATGGATGTTAACTGGGTGTGACTAAGAAATGACAATAGGTATAACCTTGCAGTAAAGGAAATGTTCTTTATCTTTACTGTTTCAATATTGACATCATCACTGTGATTTTGTATTATATTAATAATTTTACAAGATGTTACCATGAGGGAAATGGGATAAAGAGTGCAAAGAGCCTTTCTACATTAATTTTACACGTGCATATGAATTAACAATTATATGAAAATAAAACATCTAAAAGAAAAACATAAGCAACACGGGATTTTGATAGCTGTCACAGAAAACAAATACAAGAAAATTTCCCTGTGTGAATGATCAGTTATATTTTCATCTTATAAACTACGCTGCAATAAACATCTTTGTATATATAGGATCTCGATTTTATTTCCATGATGTAGATTTCTGCAAGTGGGATCAGTAGATCAAATGTTTTACATTTTAACAAATTGCTTTCCTAACATGCTGTAACACTCGGTCTTCCAGTAGTAATATACAAATGTATCTCCCCACCATCTCTAAACTACACATAATAAAGTTTGTTATTCATTTTTATAATTTGCTAGTCTGCCAATTTTCATGTCCAAATGTTTAAATTTTCTATTCTTATGCTTGATGGCCATATGGATTGCATTTATGTATCTTAGTCATAATGTTGCCCATTCTCTATTTTATTTTGTCTTCTCTATTATCACCTTGTAAGTGCTCTCTATATATTATAAATGTCCTCTCTGTATAATATATTGATATATAATTTTATCCAAGTGTGCTATTCACATATTGCTTTTGTTTATAGTATCTTTTAGCAAACTAAAGCTTAAAATTATGTAAAATACAAATTTTTCCTATTATTTTATTCATTCCAGTTTTGAAATTTTGGATAAGAGGTCTTACTCCTCCCCACTACCTGCAAACAACTACACACAGATTAGTGAAAGATTTTTTTATACTTTTAATATTTTAATAATATAACTTTTAATAATGCTTTGATAGTTTATACTTTTAATATTTTTATACTTTTACAGTATTGTAATATTTTAAAAATATGATATATGTACAGATACAAATTGACTTTTTTCTATATAAATTTCAAATTGTGTAAGAATCACTAAATAAATCACCCATTGTTTTTGCACAGAACTGAAATGTCATATTTATAGTATGTTATCTTAGTACAACAATTCACTTCTGTATTTTCTTTTCTGTTCCTCTGATCTACAAATATGACAAGTTCATATTTATTTGATAACATTTCCAAAATTCTGATGTCTTACAAGTCAAGCCTTCCCTCCATCGGTGTTTATCTTTTTATAGTCTCACTCTCAATTTCAAAATAAATAAAATTTTATTAATTGTATATAACCTTCCATTCATATGATTCTATAAATATTACTAAAATTAACACTTGGAGAACTGCTAAATTTGGGCTATTGCTTTTTTTGCTCAAATCCTATTTTTTTCTGGAAAGATAAAAATAGAAGTTTCTGCTCCTACTATTGGCCAAGTATCTTCTTTCAACCCAACCCTCCTGTGGATAACAACTCTAAACTCTGGACAAACAACTATCTAAAGGCACTTGACAGTATCAAAGTGTAGGCAGATACTGGAAGGAAGTTGAAAGTTGAAAGTTGAAAGTTGAAAGAAAAGGAGAAGGGACACTTCACTGGATAAATTTCTGTGTTTCTTTTTTTAAATTTTTTTTTTTGTGTGTGTGGCTTTTAGCCTTAGGGTAGGTCACGGAGTACATCGTGTGGATGGTTAAAATATGGGTATAAAATCTGCAGTCTTCTCTCTTAAGTACTAGAGAAAAAAGTTGAGGCAACTATAGAAGCTGGAAATTAAGGGAGATATCCCAGATAGGAGTGAGGCAGAGAGGGGCACTCCAAATTCTGGGCATAAACTCATTACAAAACTCTGGACAAATCACACATGTCTATGTCAGTTTCCAAGCAACCCAGTAAAAGCTAAAGCTAATATAACCTAACACAAATTTCAGCTACTACCCACTCCACAAAAGTCAAGGGTTTACAATTTAAATACAGCCAGTTTTATCTGAATTTTGTTTACGATACCTTGCAGATACACAAGACTATGTTATGTTCCTCCAATGAGAGAGAGAGAGAGAGAGAGAGAGAGAGAGAGAGTATGTGTATACCTCTTTCTCTCTGTCTCTCTTTCCTACCTACACACATTCTTTGGAGGAACAAAACAGGATTTTATATACTTAAATATAATTTCATAATTTAAAATATTGTTCCTGTGGCTTTGTGTTTAATTTATTATTTTAAATTATTTAGCTTTGCCATTAATAATATACTGTTAACTCTGCTCCCTCTGGTGTCTTTAATATTATTATTTCTAGAATAGACATGAGCTATCTGTTTTTATATATTTAATCATTACCTAACTATATTGTGAGATAGTTTATTGATAATTTTTTTTTATTTTAGACTACTGTGTTTTCCAGTTGTATAATTCTGACATTGGCAAAATGATAATTTTTCCTAATATATGCACAAGATAGTTTATTCTAGTATAGATAGTTTATTCTATATTATTTCCTAATATATGCACAAGATAGTTTAATTTTAATACTTACCTTTCTGAAGTTGTAAGAATATTGGAGAACTTATTTACTGATATGGTGACTACAGGAAACCTAAAGTTTCTGATTGTAAATGGGATCATTTTGTTGTTTTGACTCTTATAGAAAGTACTATTCTTCTATTCCTATTTTTATAATTCTTTCATTAGGAAAATTTATCTTTGCCAAATAACATTTTAGAGTTTATTGTTATTAATGTGTGAATTTTCAGATTTAATTGAGAGAGATTTCTAATATGCACCTGTGTAGTCAAATTATACTCAGATAATAAATTTTGCTTGATATTACTATATGATATTCTATTTTGTGTTATCTGTGCAAGTTTATTAATATTCAGGAAGTTACATTCATTTGAGTTCATTTTTATTGACTTTATTGAGGCACAATTTGCCTAATGTAAAATTCACACGTTTTAAGTGTAATGGTTCAATGGGTTTGGAAAATTTCATATAGTAGGGTTATAAAACTTTTATATCAAGTTATAAAACTTTTCCATCATCCCATAAAGTTCCTTTGTGCTTTTTGGTAGCAAATTCCTGATTCCCCAATTTCTGTTTCAGACACAACTGATCTGATTTCTACCATAGATAAGTATATCTACTTATAGAAATTCATACAAAGAGTATCCCACAGTAGCAATCTTGGCTTATTTTGGTCAGCATATTGCTTTTGAAATTCAGACACACTATTTCCTGTGTTTCAGTAGTTCATACTTTTTTTATTGGCTGATGAAAATCTCACAATATGAACATAGCACAGCTTACGTATTCCTTCACATGTTGATGGTTATTCGGGTTGTTTCCAGTTTCTACTATTAAATATAAAACTTATGAATAATTATTTATAAGAATGTTTGGACAATTTTTTCATTTCTTTTGATAAACATATAGGAGTATAATTGTTGGGTCATATCTACCATTTCTAAATTTTTTAAAATTTATCTTCTATGTTGTTTTGCATACACTGCATTATATGTGTTCTAATATCCTCATAATCTACATCTCTTAACACAACATAACGTTATTCTTTATATTATTTAGTGTTTTTAATTTAAAATTTCCTCTGTATGATATTAATATCACCATTCTTTTTTGTATTCACAAAATCCTGTTTTTATTTGCTTATCCATATATTTTAAAGTGCTGTCATTTTGTTTGACATATTTCTTAACTATCTTTTTTTGCTATGTTATTTAGGATAACTAACACATCCATCTGTTACACACAGGCAAAAATAAGAAGCAATCTCTCATATAAGTTTCTCTCCCAGATCTCTAAGATATCTATATACGATTCCTCTATTTTGGAAAACTTTCCCCCTTCTGTCAAATTACTACCTTCTACCTTAAAATTCCAGTTAAGATAAAATTTATCCAAATGCATGAACTAGATCCTTATTATAGTGACATAGTAATATCCATTCACCAGCCAATTTCTGATGAAATTCAAGCATTTGCTATGATAATTTTTCACGTTATATTAATCAATTGCTAATTAATCTTAATCTGCTGAAAGTTTTAAATAAATATTAAATAAAAGTCTTGGAAATTTTTGTAGAAAGTAAAACTTTAAGAATTTTGTATTTATATACTGTTTGACAAACTGCAGCTTGAACATGTCACCAGAGGCTTCTTCAGAAATATTCAGAAGTTCAACAGATTTTTCAGGGCTTTTGGTTCTCTCAGTAGAGTTGACATCAATTTGCAGTAACAATGTTCACATGCTTTTGAATACATCATAGGCAAGAGTCTATACAATGATTACTAAATGTTTAATTTTAATACTTACCTTGTCCTTCTTTAAATATTTCTCCTCTTTAGACTTAAAAGGGTCTCAAAAAGTCATTAGGGTTTTTAAATAACACTGGATGAATAAAAGTTTTCTTCAAAAGGTTAACAGAACCCATAACTTCTCAAATAGAGAAAACACAGATGATCTCTTCTGGTAATTATTAAAGGTCATATTTTAATCTAGTGCCTGAAACTGATAATAGGGAACAGCCTTAAGACTACAGTTGAAGGTCATAACATCCCACTGAACTCAAAGTATATTACAATAAAACCATTTAAATAGTATTTTTAAAAAAATGATTGGGCTTAACCAAGTTTAAGCTATTGCATTTGTTGTGGGTATTTTTAGGGAGATATATACCTAAATCTTTTTGTGGAAATTACAATAAAAACAGAAATAAATTAGATGGAATACAATAAAATTATTTTTTTATTTTTGTGTATTTCCTTTGGTTTTACAAGGCATAAAAATAGTTTTGATAAATTTTGATTTTCAAACAATATCTTGACTCAATTTTTTAAATTTAAAATTTTTTAAAATTTTCTTTCTTCCATAATATTTGTTTCCTGCCAGAAGAAATATCTGACCAATTGTTCTAGTAAAAATTGTCTAAAATGCATATCAAAACAATTCCAAACTGTAATTCTGTGACATTGCCTTTCTCTTGGCACATAAGTTCTAGTGTTTGATATAACATAGGGTGACTGTAGTTACCAATAATTTATTTTATATTTCAAAACAGCTGAAAAAGAAGATTTGAAATATTCCCGACACAAAGAAATGATAAATTTTTGAAGTAATGTGTATGCTAATTACCCTGATTTGATAATTATACACAGTGTCCATGTTCCTATAAAGGAAATACCTGGGACTGGGTAATTTATAAGGAAAAGATATTTATGTGGCTCATGGTTCTGCAGGCTATACAAGAAGGATAAGACCAACAGCACCTAATTTTGTCCCTAGAAGACCCGTAATCCCTTGCTGTTTAACTAACATTACCCCACTCTCTATTCTAGAGGTCCAAATCATTGAGTAGGGCCATTGACTCATCTGGCTGCTTTCTGCTGAGTGGGATCTATGATCCCATTTAGAGTGGCCTCTTATAGGTTCTCCAGAGTTCTCTCCAGGAGACTTCAGTATATGTTCTCAGTAGATTGTTGTAGTTGTGGGTTTTAGGAGGAGGTAGGTGTCAGGGCTGGCAGAGAACGTAGGACCATTTGTAGCTTGATGGCCTCTAGATGGGATGAAATAAATTTAGTTAGAAAATTTATGAGGATCAGTTTCAATATAAGAATTCCAAAGATACAAAGTAATGGGGTGACCAGGGGAATTACCAAGGATGTCCACCAGGGCCTGAAGGTCTCGCCTTGTGTCTAGAAATTGGAGGCAGATGGTAGGATGGCATTGATGTTGTCCTGAAACTGTCCTGACTTGTTAACATAGAAGCAGCACTATTCCTTTAAGGACAAGCAGGTGCTGCACTCTGCTGTAGTTAGAAGATCCAGGGCCTGCATATTCTGTAAGGTGACCCCCACCAGCAAACTGTTCCTGTAAGAGGACAAGTGAATGGCTAGTTTTTACCAGGGCTCATGCTTCCTCCATAGCCAAAGACTGTTGTGGGCCCAGGAATGGGCATGTGACTAGTCCAGCAGCAGCAGCTGTTCCCATAAAGGCAAAAAACAGTGGTTTGGTTTTCCAGGGCAAAAGGAATCTTGCCCATGGATAACCAGTTTGTGCTACTTATCTGAAGGAGCCGCAGCAGGAGGAGTACTCTTGAAAAGGTATTGGAGATCCTCCAAAGGAGTACATGAATATTTTTCTCCAGTGTTGGAATCCTTATCCTAAGGAGCTGGGTGAGTTTCATTTTGATCCTTTCACAGTTTCACCAAGAATGATGGAACCAAATGGATATCCCTTGGACCTGTGAAACAAAGGAAGGACTGTTTTCACTTTGTTAGGACTGGAGAAGGCCAAAACGAGGTATGATGTCCTCTAGAAGTCTTTGGGAACCTTCAGCAGTCTTTTCAGTCCTGCAAGGAAAAGCTTTAGCCCAATGAGTAAAAGTGTCAATAAACACTAGTAAGTACTTGAATCCTCTATAGGGAGTCATTTGGATGAAATCTATCTGCCAGTCCTTGCCAGAGTATGCCCCCATATACTGGGCCAGAGAAGTAAGTTTTGCCTCAAAACCCCTTGAAGATTATTGGTTTGGCAGACAGTACAACATGAAGTGACTTATTTAATAGTGGCAATCTAGTTTGACAGGACAAGTAGGAATTACAAGAAATGAATGTTGAATGATCATGTCCTCCCACAAAGTAAAGGGAGAATAAAGAATTGTTTTTATAGGGACCCTGGAGACTCTGGTGACCATATAGGATCGAGTGCTCAGTTTTCCAGAGTAGGTGAGGATCACAGAGTAGGGAGCCCCAATACCATGAAGAAAATTCCCTGGCCTATCTGCCACAAGAAGGGTTATCCTTGGCTCCAGTCCAGTGATTGTTATCTGCCAAGGGGCTGACGGGAGCAGCCTCCTTTGCCATGATCCAGTCTGGGGACCTACTCACCTCCTGGAATAATCCCATAGGACAGAATGAGGTCAAGTGACCTGTTTGATGACACTGATGATAATGGGCCTTGAGCATCTTGTCCCTGTTCTTGGACCAATGAATGCCCTTTCTGTCAGCAGATATGGCACTGCACGTCTCTTCCTTTGGTTGACGCTTTGGCTGTTGATCTGAATGTGGGCACTAATGTTGCCATTAATTGGGCATGTCTAACCTCATTCCTCCATTCCATCTCCCAAGCCTGAGACTCAAGGTCAGAAGTTCTGTTACAGAAAACAGAATTAGCGGCAGCCACCATATTGTCCAGGGAGGTGGTAGGGTCCTGGACAAGCTTCTGGAGTTTTTTTCCATTAATATCTGGTGCTGCTTAGGTCAAGAATTTTTCTTTTAATATCACTTGTCCCTCATAGGAGTTAAGATTGAGAGTGGTGTGTCTCTTTATTGCCTCCCAGAACTGATCCAGAAAGGCTATGGGGTTTTCCTCAGGTCTCTGAGTTATGGCAGAGACCTTGAAATAATTGACTGCCAGCCTGGATGCATACTAGAAAATGTTCTTTCTCCCATCTCTCTTCTGAGGAATTATTATTCTACCCTGGGTCAGTCACGGGCACTGCTGTTTCACTCACTGGATATCTAAGATCTGAAAGGTGTAATCCAGTGGCAAATTTCGTGTCTCTTTTAACACTCTGGATTTCTCAAAATCATTTAAAGTCTGGCTTAGGATAACATGTACATCTTTCCAAGCCAAGTCATAGGCTAGACACAAATGCTGGAATATCTCTACATACTTACCAGGTTGATTGGTATAGCTTCAGAACCTGTTTTATTTGTTTTAACTACTAACTAAAGGTCTTATGGACCAGGGTTGGTCCAAGCTCCCTTCTGCTTCCACCAAGGGTAGGAACAGAGTTGCCTTTTCCCCTGGTAGAGGCACAGAGAGCACACCTCCCCCTTTTTAGGATCCCCTTTAGGCCTTTCTGGGTATGGGGGTAGCTAGGAACAGGTGGGAACCTGAGGAGGATATCTCAACACCATAGACTTACTTGGCTCTGTACACGCCTTACACCACCAAAGATTTTCCCATAAATAAAAGAAAGCTTCTACATATGGTATTATGGCGCATTTTCCTTCCCATTTGCAGAAGAGGTTCAGTCGTAAGATAGTGGCATGATTTAGAGTTCCATGTTGCGGCCTCTGTTCTCTCCTATGTATCTTGTACTAGTCTTGTACTATGGACAGGTGGTTGTGCAGAAGAAGATTAAATGTTTTTTCTTCAAAGTGTCTGGATAAAACTAGTCCCAGTTTGAGGGGAAATAGTGGGGGAAAGGAAAGGGAGAGCAACTGGGATCTGTTAGAGTTGGGTGTCCCTAGGTAATGATCTGGGCCAGGCTGCCAAGGCACAAAGGAGGAAAAGAGGAGCAACTGGGGTCTGTTAGAGCTGGGTTTCCCCAGGTAATAACCTGGGCTCTGTGGCCAAGGAACAAGGGAGCGAAAGGGGAGAGGCTATATCCACTGGGGTTTGTTAGCCCTGAGCATCCCCAGGTAACAGCCTGGGCCATGTGGCCAAAATACTGGTCCAGATGTCTCTTTTCTGATTTGTAGATAGAGGGGTTTTGTGCACGACCTCTCAAACCTAATAGCCTCTCATTGTTAAGTGCCAGAACAAGGATATCTGTTGATGTAATGACCTGGTTCATCTGTAAAAGCACCAGTGATTGGGTGGCCAGCCAAGATAAGGAAGGCATTTCCTGGGACAGAGTGAGAGAAACAGCTTGAGGGTGAAGAAGAAAGACCCAATAAAACCAGGGATGTAGGTATTTAACTGTGCCTCACATGGAAGAAATATGGTGGGGATAGACGCAGACATGATGCCTTAAGATAACCCTGATCTGTTCATTACATCCGTGTCCACGGGCTGTATAAACCCTAAGGTCCTAAAAGGACCCTAATAAATTAGGCACTGAATGAGTCCTATTTTCCATATTACTAGGCATATAAGTTCACTCTAAGTGAGTGAGCCAGGCACCAGATGACTCAGTGCCAACAAAACCAGGGGAGGAAACATTATTTAACCTTAACATAGGAAGGGGCTGCAAGCACCCTATCAGATGGGAAAAAAAAGTACATTATCAAAACAAACGTGAAGCCCAGAAGCACAAGAGTCACAGTACAGAGCCCTTTTCCCTAAAGTGAAACAAAATAAAAGACTTCTCCCTGACCATGAGGCCATGTTCCCAAACTCCTTGTCACACACCTGGATTTAGCCAAGAACTCAACTGTGCAGTCTGAGAAACGGCAAGGGTGGAAAAATGAAAGCAAGCACTAGCACTTCCTCAAGTGCTGGTTGTAAGGCAGGAAGACCCAAAGCAAGAAGAGTGTTATCATGGAGAAACATGAGCTGGCTTGCCTAGACAGAAACATAAAAGTTACAAGTCACGTCACCAAATATGTTGGATTGCAGTCTGAAATGTTGGTTGTTGGTACACTCATGGCTGAAGAATGACCAGACACACCAACTAAGGCAAGCAAGAAAATGAGGTTTAATGAGGAGAGAAAGATAGGATTATAGATCAAAAGAAAGATATAGGTTTACTGATTGAGATACATACATCACAGATGATGACTGGACCCCTTTTCCTAGCAAAAATGAGAGAGCAAAAAAAAGGGCTTGATTATGATATGGATCTTGTATAATGTCTGGACTGGGACCTCCCTCCTGGCTCAGATGTCACCATAGAACCATTTTGATTGGACAGTTTGTAGTTATATAAGTTGGGTCTTACTATGCATGCGGATCTCCCATGAGACTCTCTGAGATCCCATTGTGGGAGGTGGACCACAATGGCACCCACTTTCATCCTTAGGAGTCCTGGAATCCCTCACTATCTACCTAACAGAAGAAACACAGATATATTCTTGGTTTTCCTTATTTACCATGACCTATTGTACTCTATCCCTTAAATGACATTCTTCAAAGACTGCAGAGCCTCACAGAGTCCTATTATAGTATACGTCAAAAACAGGTGCAGAATGGCTTGTAGGAAGTGAACTTAAAATGAAATGGGTGGAAAATATATGACAAAATATTCTCTAAAATTTAGGTGAGAAAATGAAAAAGACAATGCAAATAAGATGAAATTACTTACTTCCTAATCCTCCTAGTCTCAGCTAAAAGACAGCTTTTGAGAATTACAAATACAGTGGTTAGTAAAAAAAGGGCAATCAGAAAGCTATTATGGGAAGATTTCCCTCCATTATATTTCTAATATGGAGAAATCCAAGACATAGTCTCTGAATTATAGGACAGCATATTGTTGCCAATCATTTCAGGAGAAATGCAGAGAAAAAACAAATACTTTCTATGAATATTATATGTTAGAAACTGCCCTGGATACTTTAAAAAGTTAACAGAATTTGCTGATGAGTGCAATTCATGGAATTGCATTTAAATTATAATATTTTATATCCACAAAATCTCTAGTCAGAAGAAAGTGAGATTTATAGGATTCAATACTTCAAAGTATAAACAGCTTATAAGTATAAGAATCATCACTTAACCCAGTTTTATTTTCCTCAAACTTTTCACTGTGGGGTTGGAAGGACCAAATGCCTAAAATTTACATAAAGTGGATGGGAAATAAACTCTCAGAGCAAAGGAAAGCAGCTGCAATTGCAGGCTGATGTTATCCATTTCCCCCAAAGACTCCATCAACATTATCTCTTATGTTGTAAGCTGTGTGCAGGTATGACCTTGTGAGTTGAAACAAAGAAATGTTAAAACAAAAACAAAAACAAAAAAAAACTGGGGGTAGAAGTTGCTTTGACCTGCGCCTGGCTTATTTCACTTAACAAAATGTCCTCCAGTTTCATCCATATTACTGCAAATGACAGGATTTCATCCTTTTTTATGGCTGAATGATATTCCATTGTGTATATGTACCATATTTGCTTTTAACTGAGGTGAGATAATATCTCATTGTAGCTTTGATTTATAATTCTCTGGTTAGTGATGATGTTGAGCATTTTTTATATATATGTTGGTCATTTCTATGGCTTTTTTTGAAAAATGTCTATTCAGATCTTTTGCCTATTCTTTAGTTGGATTATTTGTGCTTTTCTCAAACAACTTTATCGAGTTGTTTGAGATCCTTATATATTTTGGTAATTAATCCTTTGTCAGATAGGCAGTTTGAAAGTATTTTCTCTCATTCTGTGGCTTGTCTCTTCACTTTGTTGATTGCATTCTTTGCAGATACTTTTTAGCTTGATGTGACTCTTATTTGTCCATTTTTGTTTGGTTGCCTGTGCTTTCAAGGTGTCACTCAAGACTTCTTTGCACATACCAATGTCTTGGAGTGTTCCCCAGTGATTTCTTTAACTAATTCTATAGTTTCAGGTCTTAGATTTAAGTCTTTAATCCATTTTAATTTGATTTTTATATATAGAGAGATATATGGCTTCAGTTTCATTCTTCTGTATATGGATATCCAATTTTCACAGCACCATTTCTTGAAGAGACTATCTTTTCCACAGTATATGTTCTTGGCACATTTACCAAAAGTGAGTTCACTGTGGATGTGTGGATTTATTTCTCTATTCTGTTCCATTGGTCTATGTGTCTGTTTTTATACTAGTGCCGCACTGTTTGGGTTATTACAGCTTTATAGTATAATTTGAAGTAAGGTAATGTGATTCCTTCAGTTGTGTTATTCTTGCTCAAGATGCCATTGGCTATTCTGCATCTTTTGTGATTCCATATAGATTTCAGAATTATTTTTTCTATTTCTGTGAAGAGTATCATTGGTATTTTAGTAGAGATTGCAATTGAATTTGTACATTGCTTTGAGTAATATGAACATTTTAATAATATTCAATCTTCTAACCCATGAACATGAGGTGAGATATCTTTTCATTTTTTAATGTCTTCTTTAATTTCTTTAATCAGTGTTTTATAATTTTTATTGTAGAAATCTTTTACTTTTTTGGTTAAGTTTATTCATATATATTTTATTTTATTTGTAGTTATTGTAAATGGGATTAATTTCTTGTTTCTTTTTCAGACTGTTCACTGTTGGTGTATATTAATAGAAATGCTATTGATTTTATATGTTGCTTTTGTATCCTGAAACTTTACTGAATTTGTTTATTAGTTCTAATAATTTTCTGGCAGTCAGTAGGTTTTTCTAAACATAAGATAATATCTTCTACAAGCAAGCATAATTTGATTTCTTCTTTTCTAGTTTGAATGCCTTTTATTTCTTTTTCTTGTCTAATTGCTCTAGCAAGGTATCTAGTACTATATTGTATAATTTTAGTGAAAGCTGATATCCTTATCTTGTTTTAGATCTTAGAGGAAAGACCTTCAGTTTTTCCCCATTCAGTATAATCCTAGCTGTAGGTCTATCACACATGGCTTTTATCATATTGAGTATGTTTCTTCAATACTCAGGTTTTTACCATGAGGCAATGTTGAATTTTATTGAATGCATTTTTGGCATCAATTGAAATGATCATATGGTTTTTGTCCTTCATTCTGTTGGTACGATGTGTCACATTTATTGATTTGCTACAAAGCATTTGCATTTTTACTACATGTTTCTATCTAATATATTTCTGATGAGACAAATGACTAAAAATTCTCCCTACAAAAAGTAAAATCTATAAAATTTTATAATTTAGCTTTTGATATTTGAATAATTCACATAGAAGAATTCTTTACTCAAAGCATTATGACTAGTGTATTCCAATGTCAGTTTTTATAAAAAATCCGAAACTAGTTTGACTTTAATTTAGATCATAAATCTGAAATCAGGTGGTGATAAGCTGATAATTCTAATATCTTCTTTTTAAAATGTAAGGTTATATGGGAATAATAACAATAAACTCTTTGACACAGGTCAGGTAGAATGATGACTAATTTTAACTATAATTAATTGTATACTACTTCTTTGTGCCTGATATCTTTTTAAAAAATATTTCCTAGTTTTATTAATATTTCATATGTAGTTATTATTATTACTCAATTTTACATTCAACACATTGAGGCCCTATTTCATTCATATTAATTATAAAAATGTCTAGTCATTACTGTTCACCTTGCTAACTCACTTTACTCGGTTCATCTGTTCTACATTCTAAATTGTTTACTTTCAGCTCGCACATCATGCCAACACCTTATTATGTAGTTTAAGAGTCTTTCATATTTTAACACTTACCAGTTTCCATTAACCAAACCTGTCAAGATTGTTTAGCTAGTTCCAGAAAACTTTCTATCTAATTATACAGCCTTGTTTATCTAAATTTGAGAAAATATTTTGCATTTGAGATCTGTGGTAGAACAAATAATGGTGCCCTTAAGGCTCATGTCTGAATATCTATCACCTGTGAATATGTTACCATAAAAGGGACTTTCCAGATGTGAGTAAATTACAGCTCCTGAGTTCCTGATTATTCCAGATTATCCAAGCGGTCTCAATGCAATCACAAATGTTCTTATAAGAGGAAGCCAGGAACTTTAGTGTCAGTAGTAGGAGATGTGATAATGGAAGCAAGAGGTTGGACTGATACAAGGAAAAGGTCATAATCCAAGCAATGCAGCCCACCTGTGGAAGGTGAAAAAAAAGCAAGGAAACAGCTTTTACCCTGAAGTTTCCAGAAAGAATGAATCCCTGATGACACCTTGATTTTATTCTTCTGATCTCCAGAACTGCAAAAGAATAAATTAATATTGTTATAAACCACTAAGTTTGTGATAATTTGTTATAGCAGCAATAAAAACCTAGTACACATTTTCGTACCTGGTAGTTGAGTACTGCTGTAACATACCTTAAAGATGTGAAAGTGGTTTTGAAATTAAATAACGAATGGTAGCTGAAGGGTTTTGAGATGCTAAGCAAAAAACACAATAATTGTCATAAATTATTGGTTGAAATATGAACATTAAAATATCTTGTTAAGAGAGCAGAATGAAGTGAGGAGCATGGTAGAGAAAACTTACATTGGGCAGCATCTAGAAGCAGAAAAAGACAAGAAAATGGATTCTCCCTTCCAAAGCTCCAGAGTGAATCAATCCTACCTATACCTTGACTTTAGCGCAGTAAGCCTGATTTTAGAGTTCTGACTTCCAGAGTATAAAATAATAAATTCGTGTTGTTTTAAGCCACTGACTTAGTGTTGATTTGTTTTAGCAGCAGTAGGAAAAGAACATAAGATCTGAATGTAGCTGTTTTAAACTTTCTTTCCAAATCTATTCTTCTTTCAAGCTACTTCAAGTAATTTGATGAAGAAATACTAATCTGTAAGGACTGAGCTTGCTTTCAGTGGAAGCAGCTAGGATTTCTGGAATTAAATTTGGTAAAAGAAGAATTTGATAGTTTAGGAATTTCTGTCATGTTTAGAAAGAATTTTATATTAGCATAAAATTTGATAGAATTTCAAAGTGTAAATTGTAATAAGTTAAATATACTTCACTTTAATCTTATCTACTGAGGTCCACTTAAGACTATTCATTGCTGAGTTCTAATAAAAAGGGTCTATGGTCACATCACTAACACCCACCTCCGGTAGGTCAATGGTGAAATTACCAAATAATACATCCTACTCTATAGCTAATCATATTATACTGAGTTTCTCTTTCTACATTTAAAATTGTTAGTTCCAGAAAGTCCTAATGACTATGTGAAGAAAATGTATTTTGCTTTTTATTTTTTAAAAGATATTTTTAGTTGTAAATTACCATTGTCTTGGAGTAGTTTGATCTCTCTATTTATGTTATGCCGAAGTTGCCAATGTAAAGATTCATGATATGATTTATGGGATACAATGCAACTATATATCACAAGTGCAATTGACTTCAAATCTAAGTATGATAAACTATTTAAATTATAGCCCTGATTAACAACTCAGTAATGTAAAAGTATCTTTTCCACACCTAACAACAAAGCATCAAGATTTAGTAATAGAGTACTGACACACTTTTTGAGCAAAAATTAGGTAAAATTGTCTTTTAAATGAAAGTAATTAATGTAAATTGTATTTATATGATCAAGATCCAGAATTATATGTATATTTCATTGAAAATTAATGTTATTTTATCAGAAAAGGGAAAATCTTCTGTCTCTATGATTATTTTCTTTAATTCCTATATTTCTGTCTACTCTTTCCTTTCGATGCCAACAAATAGAAATTTTTAACTAGCTAAACCTAAAGAGACTACAAAGTTCCTATCAGTAAAAGTTTATAGTCATTTAAAATTCCAAAATTGGTTGGAGGTTCAATATACCTGCTGCTACATTTTCCCAATCTTTCCCAAACCAACATTAAATTCAGTGAAGTACATTTGAATGTATTTGAAATAGTCTGTGTAAGTATAAATCAAGAACATTGCATTGTGCTTAACATATTTATGATATTCTTGGAATCGCTTACCTTCAATACAGTTGTAACTTCTAGTAACCTGTTATAGAACTTATTGTCTCTATTACCATAGTCCCTAGAGCAGCATATCCACAATAAAAGTGTGGATTATTTAAGCAACAGACAGCTTCTTTTCTGACTAACCTTAATTCTATTCCTAAGACAGATACTCTATAAAAACAAAGTGAGATGTTTCATTAGTATATAGTTTCCATCTTACTACGATTTCTTCATAAATATGGAAAGGAATATCTGCTCTTTCTCTCACCTCTCTTTGTCTTTCCTTCTCTCTTTCTACAAATGTAAGATTATTTTAAAAAGATGCCACTTTTCAAGAGTGATGAGTAAGTTTCCATTCACCTTTTATTGTGCAGAAACATTAGTGGATATCAGAGGAAGTGTTGTCTTCAGAATGGGCTTGTTCTAAGATGGTGACAACAACAATCTCAGAGTTTTTATCTATAGAGGTCAAAGTTCAGGGAAGATTTTTTTGTGTGTCTGTTTCATTGCAACCAATGCAACTAATAATCTGCACAGGGATACCAGTATCTGTTCCTAATATATTAAACAGCTTTTACTTTGTATTAACCTTTGAACCTCTACAAATGTCCTAACATAATTAATTAATAACTTGCAACATAATGATAACTAGAGAAAAACATAAAATCTGGAGCAAATTATACAAATGCTCATTCAATAAACAGCAATAACAGAAAACTACGAACATGTATTATATAACCATTGCAAACTGGGCACCAAATAAAAATATTTATTTAGCCAAACAATTTTGCAAAACATCTTAAATTCTGATGAATCCATTGCAGCACAATCCAAAGTAATACTCTAGAGAAATATAAACATACCAAAAGAGAAGTTAAATAAGTAAGATTTCAGAAGTCACAGAGAACAGCAGTAAGAGCTCAGTTCCTGGAAAAAAACAGTCTGCATTTCTCCAGGCTTTGCTATTTATTAGTTGTATGATCTTCAGCAAATTATTTAATCTCTCTGTGCCTCAATATTCACATCAGTAAAATTAGGATAAAATCTGTACCTCCTTTATATGGCTGTTTTGAGTAGTAAACTAATTAATAATTTTTAAGCACTTGAACACTAGCTGGCACATAGTACTGCATAAGTATTTGTTACACAATTTTTTTAAAAAAATTAAACGCAAAATTTCATCAAATGCACAATTCTATTGATAATTCCATTTGCCCTTTGTAGTCTTAGAAAACTGGCTTTCAAACAAAATTAGAAATTTAATTAGCAGCTGTGAGTAATTAAGATGCTCTTTAAGCTCTGAGGAAAAGTAGCAGAGGCGAGATCAATAGAGGGGGAGTTGGCAGAGAGAGAATTCAGTGTGCTCTCAGACAATAATAAAAGGTGAAACAGCAGTATCTTTCTTCCCAACAGGAACACACCAGGAATTTGTCAACTCCACAAGTCCTATTAAAAGTAAATTTAATGTCATAATTATATCTTTGAAAATAACTGCCTTTGAGAAATCATAACACCTGGTCCTGTAGATCAATTTTATAATACTAGGGTACCCAGTAGCCATTCATTGTTGTAGTTGTTTATTCATCAATTCATTCAAATATTCACTTACTATCACCTGAATGCACCTACTCTTTAGTACATGCATCACTATCCAGAATATAAAGAATTCAATGGATTGAACATGCTTTCTATAAGACATGATGTTGGGCCAATGGATTCAAGCATTTGTTGTAAACAAACAACTAAGGGAGGAGTAGGGAAGTATCCTTTTTAGAGGAATGCCATCTTTACCAGTTAGATGACATAAAGAGACTACTCCTCATAGTGGGTAGTGGTCATTTTGGGAAAAAAATGAGTTTTAAACAGATCATTGTAAAATGAGCATAGAAATACACACCATCTATACCTATCTACATATGCAATTTATTTAGTTGTTTGACTTGTGATCCATAACATATAGGTGTGGCTATAGCTCATTGTTGAGGAGATATTTATGATTGTATTTAATTGCCTTAGATTTAGCTCTTACATGTAAATAATATATCACTAAGCAGAGATTAGTATAAGGGTCACTAAATAAGTAGCCAAGAGATGAGAGTACTATTCCAAGCTCTGCCAAAAACCAGCAGGGTGACTTCAGGCAGATTATATCAAATGTAAAAGAGTTAGGTTGGATTAAATATCTCCTGGTGTTGTATGATTCAATATTTTTGATCAGCAGTGCTATTCCTATTGCTATGGATACAGGTCAGTGATTTGAAATACACTTTCAACACTACTTCAAAAATCACAAGTTACATTATTAACCCAAGTCTGTGTGCTTTAGTTATCAGACAAATAAAGCAAGACTGGAAATGTATAGAAGATCAGTTATCTACTGCTAACATGATGCCACATAACAAACTACCCAGACACAGTGAATTTTTTAAAAAATATTTTATTATTTTTCATGAGACTATGGGTTGGAAGAGTAGTTGTGATGATTTGGGCCATTTTTGGTAGAACTCAGCTGAGCTTGTTCATGCATTTGAGGTTGGTTGACATCTGGCTATGGCTGGCTGCTCTAGAATAGCCTCAGCTGGGACAACTGGGCTCTCTTCCATGTATTCCTCACATTCCTACAGCATTCTTGCCATATTCTCATAAACGTGGCGGAAATTCAAGAGAAAGCAAGCCCAGTCATGCCACGGGGAGCAAGAAGACACATGCACACATTTTCCAAGACTCTGTTGTGTTATGCTTGCTAATGATATCTTTTTGGCCAAAACGAGTCACATGCATGAGCCCTTAGTTAGAGTGGAAGAGCACTACAGAGTTACAGTGTCAGAGTA
This sequence comes from Cheirogaleus medius, assembly GCA_008086735.1. NCBI lineage: Eukaryota > Metazoa > Chordata > Mammalia > Primates > Cheirogaleidae > Cheirogaleus > Cheirogaleus medius. The sequence continues at coordinate 47,220,726 of VBSM01003176.1, forward strand.
CAAGGATGCCTTTAACCAGCATCACTAACATCATACAGTAAAAAAATTCCTGAAAGGTTATTGTGGAATGATTGAATTTTGAGAGATACCTGTGGTCTAGCAAATTTAATTATTAAATTTATATCAGCTTCATAATCAAGGCAAGAAGTTAAAGGTATTATAGTCATTCCATATTTTCTGATTATAATATTAATCATTAATTATAAAAATTAAAACCATGGAAATATTTTTTAATAAATCTATACTCACAATGTTGAAAACCTTATAAATACTTTAGCATTTTTCTTTATATATATTTTATATGATTACATTTTAAGAACAAAAGTGGGAATGAACTGTATATGCATATCTATCATGTTTACAGTGTGTTTATAGGAATATAATTTTATTAATATAAATATTATTATATAAATATATGATAATGTTATTATTATATAAATATATATGTGAACACATACAAGCGCATATAAAAATACATATATACTCCTTATTACAACCATTTCCCCACATAATTATTTAAACCCTCCTTTAATGCAACACCATGTTAATTTAAATGATTACTTATTGTAGGAATCCCAAAATATTTTTAATTTTAAACTATTACTAATAAAGGTATATTATATTCCAGTACATATATATCTTATAGTTATAATTTTTTCAAGATGATAACCTAGAAGTTGATTATTGGAATAAAATATCAATGTTGATAAAGTCCTTTGATCATACTATCCATGAAAATGCTTTACAGTTTACCCCTCCAGGACCGGTATCTGAAAATATAGACTTCCCTTCACTCTCAACAAAGCGTGGTAATTTAATTTGCTAATGCACAAGTTAAATTAGTTCTTCTTTTTTTATTACTACAGAATACAATCTTTACCAGTTGCATATGCCTTTTGTCAAATTATTTCACCTTTCTCTGCTTCAGTTACCTCATCTATGACACTGATATGACTCTATCTAATTCCTAAAAAGATTTGGTGAGGATTAAATGCAATGAGATTTGTAAAATGCCAAGTATGTTGTTAGGCTCAAAGCAAACCCTCAAAAAGTATTTGATATTTTTTTTTTATTGTCATTAACAATACATTTATTGCTTTTATCTTTTACGAATTGGTCATTCAATATTTTAAATATTCTGTTAGGATATTCCTCCTTTTTTTATCAAGATACTAGGGCTCTTTATGCTAAGCATATAAATTCTTTGTCATATGCATAACAATGAATTTTCCTGTTTAACATTTACCTTGTTTACATTATTTTTATGTATAGAATTTATAAATATTTTTGTGTCCCAATATATTGTCCTTTTAATATGTATTGTTTTTTATTCTTATATTTACAAAGGCCTTCCTCAATCAAAGGTTAGATACATATATGCCAATATTTTTATTTTTATCATCATAGATGACATTTTTATATCAAACTTTTAAATAGATACATCTGGATTTTCGTGTACCATAGGTATATAATTTATTTATTATTCCTCATAAAGCTGTTGGGTGACTTATTGGATTATTCCTTGTAATGAGTTTAATACAACTGGCAAAAAAGAAATTCTCAGTGTATGTTAGCTATAAATCAGTGTGTATTAGCTATAGATTTGTAAATATTAACTATAGATCAAGGCTTTACTCATTCCAAATGTTTCTTTTACAACATGCTAAATTAGTTCCCACCAAGAATTTAGAATGTGCTACTCTAGACAACTCAAAAAACAAATCGGGGAGACTGACAGTGAGGATGGAAGGATAAGAGGATGGAATCTATGGAATTATTCAAATTTGGGCTCTTCACAGGCCTTAACTTGTGGACTCTTTCTTTTAAAATGGCTGATCCATGTAGTGAAATACTAGAGAAAAAGGCTAAATAAATGAATTTTACTTTTGAAGGAAAAAGGTGGTATCAGTCATTCCCATGCTGAGAAAAGTTTTCCAGTATTTACTTGACTTAGATGGTGTTCAGGTTATCAAGCCCTTGCCATACTCTCATGTAAAAGGTTCGTGGACACTTACCACTAGTACCAAGTGGTACAGATATAAAATATAGGACTTACTGGGAAAAATCATCCTAGCAGGCACACCTAATCTTCCAAACTCTCATTCTCCTCCGATTTAGGTGGAGAACAGATGGTCTATAAAGGTCATAGCCAAGTTTCAGTAGATGGGCATTCCATCCACATATGCTCTCTGTATATTTAGTGTTGGAGAGCAGAGACTATCCATGTAACTATGTAGCAGTGGAAGTTGTCTAGTCAGAGAAATGGCCTTGTTAAAATTGGGAAGATTTGGGAGCCCACTAATTGGTACTAAGCTATTCTTCTGTTGAACTAATTTAGACCTGCTGCGCTAGCTCTCTGTTAAGCCACCAAAAGAGAGAAGATAAACCTTCCAGGTTATCCATCTGGACATGTTGACTGAATACATGCATTGCTACCCATATCTTTGGCTTCTGCAAAAGTCAGTCTTATCCACAGCCAATAATGTTCTATATCCAGAAAGCCTGCCAAAATTGTACAATTGAAACAACATACCACAGACAGTAGAAGAAAAAGATCTTGATCTTCTCACAAAAGATTTATTAAGACAATGTTGCTATTCAGTATGGTCTCCAAGTGTAATAATTGCCTGGCTCTTGAAGGCCAGTGGTTCTTGGCAAATTCTGTAGACTATAGAGGCTTGACTAGAACTGACCTTTGTGACCTGTGAGTATGCTGTCACTATTGCAACTGATATTTAATTCGGGATATTTCCAATGCTTTATTTCTTATAGCCCTACAGAAAATAAAGCAAAAACATGATTCCCCTTATTTGGCTTAGCATGCAAACAACTGTCATCAGTGGGTTGAGCCAATCCTTATACAGTATGAACTATTGGTGGAAGTATAGGCATTCTATTGAAGGTAAAATGCTGACCCTCAGAACCAACTACAAACAAATGGTCCAAGCCCAACTAGCCTCTTTAAAAATTGAAGACAGTGTATTCTACAACTGGGAGTTTACTACAGCCTTTATACCAATTGACAAGATATATGTCTAAATTGAATGGAACTATTAGATCAAGAAGCCTTAATAAATAGTCTGGGAAAGAGTAAATTAAGCTCTTCTTTAGTCTCTATGGAATTGCAGATATTTGTTACCAACCTCAGAGTTGACTAACACATTTGCCAACAAGACTCAATTCGTATTTGTCCAGCCTTTGAGTTTGTGGCATCTAAGGCTTCCTAACTTTGCTAAGTATCTACAAACTGGGCTGTTACATGATTCTAATGAAGACCTAGTATCTCATTAAAAGAGAAAAAAAATCATATATTTTTTTTCCAGCTTAACTGTCTCACTCTGAAACAAGTCTTTTTGAATTAAAATTGCAGAGTTTAGGATAAACCTCTATAGTTTCCACTTTATTAAAAAAAAAAAGGTGCCTTTAATTAAGAGACAAATCTGACCTCTAAGACCTTAGCCAGTTTCATAAACATGTAGCTAAACACTCATCAAAAGCAGAGACAGTCTCACAACAATCCATGTCTGAGATGGGCAAAACAATGGAATGCTGCAGCCATCCTTCCAACAATTAATTCCCAATAGCAAACATTGAATTCTTTCACTGGATATCACACGGTATTCTTATCTAATGAACACCTGACCTAAAACAGACTGACGTATACCTTTAGAAAGACCCTTTATGCAGATGTGTACGTCAAAACAAATAGCTCACCTGCTCGATAAGGCTGATAGGCCAACAGGCATTGAATTACCAAAATATGCCCATATGAGGTTTCTCCCTATAAATACAGATACAAAAGTCTACTCGTATGCTGAATGTTTATGTTGCACATGTGCATCCCTTACAGCAGAAGCATATTTCAAGAAAAACATTTGAACTGAGAAAAACAAGTAAAATATTTGTGGCCATTCTCTCTATAGGCCACTAGATAAAAAATAAAACCTATCACAGTAATGAATCTATAATAATGAACTGAAATGTCCAACAGAAAATTATCTTTATATGTGTGTGAGCCATGTAACCCCAACAATACTAGCTTTTTTTAGTAACAGCCTCCACGCAAACACCAATCCCAACAGTTTTTAATTATTTTTGTGTTGGATATGATCTTATGTTCTTTGCCTGGGATGAGCTCTCAGGTGACTGAAAGTTTCTCTCCCCCCACCAACTCTTTCTTTCTCTCTCTCTCCCTCCTTCCCTCTCACTCCCTCCCTCCCTCTCTCTTTCTCTCTCGCTTCTCTCTTCACCTTTTTCTCTTTCCCTCTCTCCCTCTCTCCTTTTATCTCCCTCCCTCTCCCTCCTTCCATCTCTCTCTTTCCCTCTCTCCCCACCATCCCTACCCTACTTGCATTGACCCAAGCAGATGGATGCATAGTTCACATAACATTATGGAAAATTGGGTAGTTCACATTGCTCAGATCAAGAATACCTGGATACACATGAACTTGAACATTGACTTTTCTTCTGATGGTGCTATAGGCCCTTCTTCTGCACCCAGATGTTTTTAATGATGATGAAATTGAGAATCCTTGATCCCTATGAGTCCCTATACTCTAGAAAAAGAAAAAAAAAAACAGTTTGGCTTACCCTTCAGGGTGATATCCTCCACCAGGGTGGATCACAGACTTCAACAGGTTGACCATGACCATGATGGACCTGGGGAAAAGGGAGGGGAGCAAGGGAGAGAATATATATATATATATATATAATAGAATATATATTTGAAGGGTTGGAGTGAAAGTTTCTTTTATGGAATGGGCTTTTCCACTGCCAATCAGCCTGAGAAAGAATCAATAAAAAGCTTTTTGTGCTTGGGGTGAGGGCAACATCACATATTCTCTGAAGAATGAAGGCTTTCTTCTTTGAGACTCAAAGATTGCTATAATTCCTATGGATAGAAAGTAAACTACCCTCCAGCTATGCTGATGTTAATTCAGGAATAAGTGGCAATAACATGAGTTTTTTTCCTCCTCACTGGTATGCAATTTTGTAGTATCATCAGAATTCAGTGCAGCAGCTTTGAAGAATAGTTTTCTAAAACATTTAATATGTATGATACAATCAGAGAGAATGTTCCTTTAAAGAGCAATGCCAATCTATGGTTTTGGAGGAGGGGCCTCACCATTTGTCATCAACCAGGACAGTTGGTCTTAGCAGAACAGAGATTTAGTGGGATCATTAATAGCTGAAACCCCAAAAAGTGGTCAGCAGAGAAGCATGAAGTGGCTGAGACAAATGCCTAAGTAGTGATCAATAGCCAAGTTAATGGAATATGTTAATATTCCTCCTGGCACGGGGATAAAAAGCAGCAGCTTTCTAGCAGGCTCTATAACGTGGGGTGGTGCTGATGACAACCCTAAAGTGTATGAACTTCTTTGCTGTTCAACTTGGTTGATCCTAAGGGTCTCCCTACGTAGCCATGGGTTCTGGAGAAGGGTGCCCTCCTCCAGCAATGTGGCATCTGGCAAGGGTGAAGAACAGGGGAGAGGACCTCTTCCTGCAAGGTGAATATACCAGAGGACCCATGTTTGTCTGCATCCTATAACTAGAAGACCTTGGTAGATGGGCCAGGCTTGCAAGATGCTTTCTCCATAACGAAAGGCATAATGGGCAGCTGGGTATAGAAGATCAAGACCTTGGGGTCTTTGAGAGCCTCAATTTCCAAGAGAGCTTGCAAGGTAAACATCAGTTGTTACTGCAATGTCATATAGTGTGGTGCCAAGAACAGTTTCTTGCATCAGAAGACCAGGGACAACTATGGCTACAATGAATGATTGATCCAGAGACTTCAGGAGGCATGAGAGGAGGTTACTAAAGCCTCTACAATGAAGTAATCTCCGGGGGTACTATCAGTAATGCCAGTGTAATCACAATTTGGACAGATTTGATATCCTTTTGTTATAGGATGCTCCATTCAAGGGGTAAATTTGCAAATAGCAGCATAAATAAAACAATTAAATTTTTAAATGAGAAATATATGGCTTCCAGAATGCAAAAAGGACTAAGAGATATTAAGTTTATTGCTAACGTTGTGGGTGCTAAGAGGGTCAATAGATGTTTCTTGAGTGTCAACAATGGAACTGACTTCATTTTACTGAATAATTTTCAGGAATTTGACGAAGTTGATTATGCCTTGCAATATGTGTAATCAATGGCCAATCCCCCCTTTCTAAGAACTTTTATAAGTATTTGTGTGTCTTGAACAAGTATTAAATGTTTCTCTTCTAAGGAGGATATTGTCAGATTATATTCTCTCATTTTAATTTACTTAAATAAGTTATATTTCTCTCTTAATCATATCGAAAATTTGAATCATTCCAATATCGAAATTTGAAAATATATCCTAATAATATGTAAATATGCATTCTTTTAAAATATAAATTTCTGTAGGCATCTAAGTAACCTTCATTGGGAGAAGACAAGCATGCATCAAGGGCCATGGTCAACATTAATGGTACAGAGACTTCACAAATTTATCATCACAATAAATCTTAAAAAATAGGTATAATAATGAAATAAAAATTTATAAAGGTATAGTGCGTTATCTAAGGTGACATAGCTAATAAGCGACATTCAAACCCAAGGGTATACATTTTCAGAGCTGATGTTTTGTTCACCTCATCCTACATGCTTTCTATACTAATGATGCATCACACTCTTGTGGATATGAAAAATTGAAAAGTGAAAGTGAAATAAATTGCATGGGAATTATAATTACACTTATAGGAAGAATTGATGAGTGTCTTCATCATATATTTAAATTCACAACCACACTGGAACAAGGTCTTCTTCAGTTTGTCTCGGCTACCTAGGAAGACTCTCCCACCTTCACTCTCTGTTCCCCCCCAGTTGACCAATAACAGAAACCCCATGTATTTAATGTGCATCCAAATATATACATTTGAATTTGTAATCTCTGTTTTACATAATTCTATTTTGCTCACTTATTAATTTTGTATTTCATATTACCTATAATAATATGCCATTTTATATTGTATTATATTATAACATAATAAATATATATTATTTGCATATTTTCAAAGGTATAAATGTTATTAAAATTTAATGTTCATATGTTGGTTCATAATAGGGCATCGAGCCAGAAAGTAATGAGCTTTGTTCTTTGCACTGATTTATGACATGTTATTTATATACGAATAGCCTGATGGAAGTTTCTTAAATTCATCATTTTAGAATCTGTAGGCACATGGATAGTATTTTATATTTCTGGTTCTCACAGCAACATATTTATTAGAATATCTTACACATAAAACACAGATTACACGTTCACAGATATTCTGCACATGGCTGTGTCTATTTGTATTGGTATTAATTAGTTTATGATACCATTAAGATAAAGAAGTTTATCCACATCTCTTTTTGTTTCAATATGTCTGTAGGAAATAATCAAGAATCAGAATTACTTGTTTTTAAAAGTGATATTTCACACTGAGTGCTGCAATGCTTTTTAATCATTGTCTATTGATATTCAAAATAAGTACCAATGTATGCAAACAGCTTCTCAATTATGTTCTTAATGTTTGCATTTAGACATGCTATTTAGTTTAAAAATATGCCTATTTCACTTTTAAACATTTATTTTACACCATAGGTATAAGCCCTCCACGGTTATGATTGCAAAAGTAAACAAAAACTGATAATTTTTGTGTGTTTTCATATGACTATGTCTGTTAGTTTGAAATTTAGAATTATAACTTTGGATTATTGAATCATTGTCACAAGATAAACAAGTTGATACTAACAATTAATAGTCTTCAAACTTTTTGATCTTTAATCCATAAAATTTCTTATGTGATGTCCTCAAAATATGTCTATTTATATGCTTATTTTTCAAATATTTTACTCTATACTTGGAATACTATGTTAAAATATTTCTACATTATAAAATATAATCAAAATAGAAATTAAAATAGATAAAATAAAAGTAACAAAAATAGTTTTAAATATTTTCTATTATATAAGAAGTTTGTTTTCCAATTATAAACAATTTATTGAACTTTAAAGCTTTGGTTTAACATGTGATTTATTGCACTCTACATATCACTACACATGTTAATTTTATTAATAATAATAATGGAATTATGATTAGATATTCTTCACTATTTTTCAAGGTTTTGGCATGGTGATATACCTCTGTATACTTCAGATGCTTGTTTTGATAATTGTATTTGATGGCTGCCATATTTGAAACACAGATTTCAAAGATAATTAGATCCAAATCGACGTACACTATTAGCTGTCTTTTCTGATATGATGATCAGATTCTAAATTCATTTACCCATTATGTAAAGTGCTTTGCTAAAATTTGGCTTGTAAAGTTTTGTTCTCCCTAAAGTCGTTCAATTATTCTTACCAACTAATGAAAATATAATGTTTTTGTTTTTATATTTATAGTACACATTCCTCTGAAAGACTTTTAAGTAAATTAGAAATCCCTTTTTTATAATTTTTAAGTATATGAATATCAGAGCTATTATAAGTAACACAAATATCACTGTAGACAGTAAAGTGAAATAGCAAAGAAAACAAGGCTAAGTAACTATTTCCAAAGTTCTCTTTCTTCATAAAATGTATTTTTATTAAAAGAAAAACAATATTTTCTTATTCATATTTTGAAACACCATCTGAACCTTAAAGGGAAAGATAAATATTTTAAAGACATTTAAGTGGTGTAATATAATTTGTTATTAGTTTTACCCTATATTTTTGCTGTTTATACATTCATATAAATATTAAGAGTGTTCAGCTTTGCTATTTTCTTATGTTTGTCTTCAAAAATGGTTTCAATGTAAAAGTTCTCTAATTTTTGTGCTTATTTTATAAATGTTAGATAAGTTACATGTTAGATCTGTAAATCTTCATAAGCAGAAACATGCAAACCTTCAAATTTTGAAGGCAAATGTATTAAAAAGGGCACTATTGTCAATGCCTCCACAATGTGAAAAATCCTTCCTTTCTATGCTTACCATAAGGGATATATCACCTTCTAATGAGAGGATATGAGAAGGCACTAATATCAATTTATGAATAAAATGTTAGTAAATCTTAATATCCTTATATTGTTAAATGTGTGTGTGTAATAAATATCCCAATGAATAGTTTTCTGCTCTGCCTTGTACATGCATCTATTTAGTGGTCCACAGGTCCAGATTACTGAATAAATGTATAACTTCAAAATCTCAAACTTGGAACATATTTCTGAGCTACTGGTAAAATTAACACAATTGTAAAATCCTCAAAAATAATGAATTTTCTTCATTTTTATATTATTTCCATCATGTCTAATAATGTATATTCCACATATAATGTATTATTCAGTATTGATTCATAATTTAATCTAATAAAATGCTAATGTACACTCCCAAACCATAGATTTTAAGTTTCTTGTATACAGAGCTCATAAAATATAAATTATCCAAGAGAATTTTTGTTTAGCATGTGTGGTTTTTAGTAATTGCAAAACTTGTGCATAGATATACTTTTACCAGGAACAACTTTTTCAGCAGCTGACTTAGAAAACAGTTAAGTAATTCAAAATGGATCTGCTTTCCTAGAATGAAAAAAATATGTAGCATTTAAAAAATACTCTTCAAACTTTGACACGATTGACAACTGCATCAGAATCACCTTGATCTATCAAATCAAAATATGGTGGTAGAAACCAATGAGCCACATCTGTAATAATCTCCTCTAGGACACTGTTAATCAGGCTGAAATTTAACAAAAACTTTTAAAATTGTTTCAGTATTGTTTCAAATCAGAGCTAACTATATTACCAACTTTGTAAATGACAGAGCCAAAAAAGAACTCAACGCAAGCACTCTAACTTCATTGCAGCATTCCTGCATCCCCAAACTTTTACTTTTTTTCTCTAAAGTTATACCAAAATTTCTGCTCTTTCAACATCCCTCTCCTGAACCACTCTGTTTAATTTTACCAACCCATCAAATTCTTGCATGGTATAGCACATTGAATTAAGAATACTTTAAGTGATTCAAAATGTGGAAAAATTATACATGATCTAAAAATGTGTCTTATTTTTTGTGGTGAAATGTTTTTGTAATAGTCTCCTATTATGTGCCAGGTTTTTGCTATAGAGTTGTAGTTTGTTCTGTGTTAAATAAGTTATTTCTAATGTTTTAGCATTCTGCCCCAGGAACCTATTGGAATTTGCCTTAGTTCTTGACAAAATGATAAAGCAGAGTGAGGCTCCCAAGTTTTGAACTTCCTCTCACAAATAATCTCCCTCTGAAGAGAGCAAAAGATGCTGTAGTGTTAAAATATGTATGGAACAGTCAAAGCAACAATCATAGAGTCCTCCTTTAAGTGTCTGCTCCTGGCATACAATGCAATGCCTACATTAACTTAGAAATTGTTCTTAATAGTGGCTGCTCACCTTTGTCAACTATCATTGAATTGATTCTACTTAGTCCTACGTCCCTTGATGTCCTCTGCCCACCCAAGTTCTTTGTTCCCCTGAAATTTAAACTTTCTTTTAAATTATTCTGTTAGATTATGGCAACTTATATTGTAGTATGTTGTATTGTATTGTTTCAGTCTTTTCTCTTATCCCTCGGTGCCTTTCAAATTGTCAAAAATGACAATAGATTTAGACAAATTAATTTGTTGTATTAATCTTCATGGAAGATGGGCGTGAACAGTTCCTGACAATTGGTAGGTGATTAATATATAATGGAATACATAAATAAATGAGAAAACTGGCCTTCAAGATTCATTTACTGTTTCTCCAATAAAATATAGGCATCTTAACCATAATGGTTTGAATGTTTAGTGTCTGCTGTGGTAATTTGGTTTATGGAAATATTACACCCTCTTAATAATGGTATTCTTTACACTGGAAACAGAATGGACTGAGTGTTTTTACCAACGTTTTTTCCAGTGGTATGTAACTTTATATTCAATTTCCTTTATATACTGAATCCCAAAGAATGTGTTACCAATATTGGAAACTAAGATCAAGCAATCAATTTGATCAATTTTGTAGTCAATATATCATCAAAATATTAACTAGAGAAAGAATTCTTAGTAGATAAATAACAATTCCCTTTGTCCACATATATTTTGATCTAATAGTACATCTGTGTCTATCAATTAATCAATAGATAGATATAGATATCTAAATATATAAAAAGAAAATCTCAACTACATTCTGAATTTAGAAATGTGTACTATATGCATCTATTTTGAGCAAAAAGAAAAATAAAATTTCTTCACTGATTACATAAATATTTATAAAATCTTTTTATTTAATGAACAAAATACTTTTCTATATTTTACTTACATAGACTCAAACATTTAAGCTTTTTATAAAATCTGTTTCTTTAAACAAAGAAGACATATTTAAACTAGAAAGCTCATGCATATTTCAAATACTTTGTAATATTAGTGAACTTTCAGACTTCTATCGGTTTTAACTTATACAAAATTGAAGAATTTTCAAATAGTGAAACTTTTTTTTCTGAGCAGGTTATATCTATTAAATTTTGAGCAATCTTCCTTCATTGAGTCTAATTGTAGGCAACTTACCTCAGATAGCAATCGGAACTGTCAAGTAACTTGTATTTTTCTGGGAATTGAGGAAGATAGAAATGATATATGAGGTTAGGAGATCAGGTATAATCTACCTGCCCTGAAACCTCCATATAATTGAACAGTTATGATGAGCTTTTTGCCCATTTTATCATAGGCAGTAATCTGAACCCACTTTTGAAAAAAGTCAGTCTTGTCATAAACGGTTCCTTCCACACTAGACTTTAAGCAATTTCTATATTAACCCAATAATACTTAATTTGATTATACTCCTCCTTCACCACATCTTCATATACTCTAATGTAGAATATAATATTTTCTTAAATGTCATTCTGTGTATCTTTATAGGTATAACTTATGTAATCTTGCTAAATGAACAAGTGATGATAAGGTTTATAGAATAAGAGGATACTTTTTAAATAAGAGTCCTAGTACAGCTGTTGAAATATTAAAATTTAGAGCAAGTTCAAAATCTAACTACCAATGTCTAAAAGGATAATTTGATACAGTATACCACTTTTTTCCCTGTGTAGACATTTCTGTTAATTACATGAAATTTGAAAGTTTTATTTCATCTTGCCAGTTCCCTAGAGCTAACAATTGTTGCTGGGTTTAGTAATTATGGCAGAAATGCCAATTATGGCACATGATGAGTGAAATATCTGCTACAATGGTCACAACACAACAAAGGTCACAGAAAACATTTAAAAGCCAGGGGCTTAGAATTAAATTTTTCAATGAATATGTAAACAACATTTTATGCATCAAACTTATTTATATAAAGATGAGAAAATGTTCTCATATTTAAAACTACCAAAAATTATTATATGTCATTATTTGATCTTCACTATTATTTTATGGTCAATGCACAAAAGAATAGAGAGCTACTGAAAGAGAAGTTACTAGTATTATTTTATTTATTTCTAAAATTAGTAACATGAATATAGCTTTCCTATCTTCCTGGAACTGTACAAATTAGTATATATATAACTAGTTATATGCAATGTACTATGTACAAGTGATTTAGCTGAGGAGTTATTTGGTGGTAAACATGTTTGGAGTAGGTTTAAGGAAAGAATAGAAAAATTTCACAGAATTATATAATGTGTAAAGCACATACTATTTATTGACCATGGCATTGAAAATCACAGAATTTCTCATTATAACGCATGTAACTGATAACTGAGCAATTTACACTCTGGGACAAATACTTTGGAGAAAACACATGCAAATGTACAAGGACATATACACAAAAAGGTTTATCTTAACATATCAGAGAAAAATTTTAAACCATAGACTTTAAATATGGATGGATAAATAAATTGTGGTATAGTTAAAAAACACATTATTTTGCCATTAAAAAGAAAGAAAGAAATTTCATGTGACAACTTGAATAAATCTCAGCAATATATTAGGTGAGAAAAGAAAGCCCCAGAAGAATGTCTACATCATAACAACTAATATAACATTATTAATATATTTATCACATCATAACATAAATGGAAAAAGAAGAGAAAGGAAGTTTAAAAAAAAAGTAAGGAGATTGGCTTTCTCTTTTGGGATTAGGGAAGAGAGTAATGGAATTGAAAGGTGTGTATGGAAGACTCAATTTTATTATAAAATATTTTATTTCTTGGTAGTGTGTATGCAGGCATATTGCATCTTCTATAGGTAATATATTTGTTATTTGAAATATTACTTTTCTAAAATGTGAATGTATATTTAACTGACAAAATATCTAAAGAAATCCACCTCCATGGTGCAGTACAAATGTAAACTCTGCTTAAGTCCACTGGCTGAGTGGGCTGATATTCGGAAACCTGTAATACCCAGAAGATTTGCCATCTTCTTTGCTGATGGTCAGTGGAATGCTGTGGACAGTCTGAAGTTTGACACATGAGTTGGTCAGCATCTGTAGCTCCATCGACATCAGACAGAAGTTTTTGAAACATATCTGCTGCTGCTCCTGGATATTTTCCCTCCACTAGGTTCACTTGTCAAAGGAAATTAGGAATGTATAACTCTTGCCATTGACCTTGTACACTCTGAGCAGTGACTCCTGCTGAGAGCTTTCCTTCTGCAGGCTTTCAATGGCCTTGCTGTCCTTGTTGGGTCCTTCTCTCTCTCTCTCCACACCCCCTATTTCTCTCTCTCGCTCTCACGATGCATTGAAAAAATTATTAATAGGTAGATACTGAAAAAAAGAGGTTACCAAAAAGTAGATATGCTTAATTCCATTTAGAATAAAGCATCCCATTGCTCCTAGGTTATAAACCTGTGCCACATGTTACTATGCTGAATTCTGTAGGCAGTTGTAACACAACAGTACTTGTGCATCTAAGCATAACTAAACATTGAAAAGGCACAGTAAAAATACAATATAAAAGATAAAAAATGGTACACCTATGTAGGACACTTACTATAAATAGAGTTTGCAGGACTGGAAGTTGCTCTGGGTGAGTCAGTGAGTAAGTGATGAATAAATATGAAGGTCTAGGATTTTACTGTACACTACTGTAGACTTTATAAACACTGTTCAATTAGGCTATCCTCAATTTATAAAATGATATTTTTTCTTTCTTCAATAATTAATTTTAGCTTACTGTAACTTTTTTATTAACTTTTATTTTTAAAATTTTTGACTTTTATAATAACACTAAGCTAAAACACAAACACATTGTGCAGCTGTACAAAAATATTTTCTTTCCTTATATCCTTACTATATAAGCTTTTTTCTATTTAATTTTTTAACTTTTTATACACTTTCGTTAAAAAACTAAGACACAAACACACAGATTAGCCTAGGCCTATACAGGGTCAGGATCATCAATATTACTGTTTTCCAACTCCATATCTTGTCCCATTGCAAAGTCTTCAGGGGCAATAACAAGAATGGAGCTATCATCTCCTATGATAACAATACTTTCTTTTGGAATACCTCCTGAAAGATCTGCCAGAAGCTATTTACAGGTAACTTTTTTTCATAAGTAGAAGGAGTGCACTCTAAAATAATGCTTAAAAGTATACTAAAGTAAATAAATAAAACAGTAACATAGCCATTCATTACCAAGTATTATATACTGTACATAATTATTATATATGTGCTATACTTTTATATAACTGGTATCTCAGTAGGTTTATTTACATCAGCATTACCACAAACATGTGAGTTATGTGTTGTCCTAGGAGACTGTGATGGCTGCAATGTCACTAGGTGAGAGAAATTTTTCAGCTCCAATATAATTGTAAGAAACCATCATCAAATACACAGTCCATCATTGACTAAAACGTTGTTATGCAGCGCATTACTCTATTAGAATTATTATGTGTTCAAAATTAATTCATTTCCAGGAGAAGAAAAAGTTAATGCATAAGTGAGTTAGAAGTTTACATGTAGTTAGATTTTTAAGAGTAGGTAAGGTTTATCAATTACTTCAAATTATTTCATTTAATATTTATAATACATTTTGGGGGTAGGTATTTTAATTCCCTTATTTGCATAATTTGAAATCAGAGAAAGGAAACGATATTCTCCTGGTCTGCAGTTCCTGCACCTCTCTGCATTATTACCTACTACACAGGTATGGCGGATCTGGTGGAGTGGCTAGGGGCACATTGATTTCTGGCGGTGGAAATATATAGTTTAATTTCAACTTTAAGGAAATGAATGAGGAGAGATCAAGAAAGGACTTCTGGTTTGTCATTGAGATTTTGGTGACTTTAAGAAATCATTTCATATGAAATTGGAGCTAATGTTGGACCTGAGAAAAATAAAGCGACAGATAAATATCCCTAGTCTTTTTTTTTTTTTGTCTCTTTAAATTTAGCCTCACATCATGCATGTTTTCCCTTTTTAAAGACCTTGTGCAGAGACAAACTAACAAATGTTTTCTCTATCTATCCACAGAATGTTCAACTTGCTTAACTTTGGAAAAACTGAAATGACTAATTAAAATGTTTCCAATACGTGTGAAGTGGACCAAAAGATTTACATGCTTTTGGATGCTTTTGTAACTACTAACAAAGAAGGGAACCCTCACAGCAAAATTAACAGACTCCCTGATGGATACTGTTTAGATACGGTTTTAGAGAAGACTTTTTTGTTGTTGTTGCTAATAGGAAATTTTGTTGTTTTTTTTCAGTGCCTATAGCAGCAGGAAATATCCAGGAGCTAACATAACAGCTGTAGCTGGAGCTAACTCTCATTCATTCATCATTGTCACTTCATGAATTAGGAGCCAGCAGACCATTTCTCTCACTTTACTTCAGCTCTTTTTCAGAATGAGGTAAGGTTCATAATGCTCAGATATGATAGTTCTTTCTTCTAGCCTATTATTTAGAGAGCAATCAATTTTGCTCTGTGTCACTCCACAAACTCTTGAGCTTTTCAAATGGAAACTAAATTCTGACGGGTGTTTATTTAAGAATATGTGTATGTGTGTGAATAGGACATATGGTAATGACATTGCTTAACACTTTAACATCATCACATTTTATGGGGTATATTCTAACTTCTTTCAAACTTTGAAAACAGCTTAACTTTTCTCTCAGTCAAATAATCATCATCTATATAAGTCCCTTTCTGAGGGTGAAAATATTCATTCTTTCTAAAATCCAAAGCTTATATTAAGGCATCTTAATAACAATGGATGAAATGATTATATGGCAACTGAATTGCCAATAGGATAATTAGTCACAACATCATACATGGGAAGTTTTCCCCTAAAATGGATTGCATTACATCAATTTCTGCTCTTTCAAGAGTTACAAGCATTAACCTTTGGAATGACCATTACCCTTTAATTGGCATTCTTATACTATCTAATATATCATTAGCCTTTGTAAATTGTGTCATTAAAAGTGGCAATCACAATATTCAGTAAATTATAATACTATAACAAGTTGGGGTCATCTTTTTAACTCCCCCTAGGCTACTAATTAACCATGTGCCTGTGTCAAGAGATAAAATGAAGCTTTGTTGCAAGGAAATATTTTCCACCTATTTAACCTGTCACAGAGAGCTATACACCCATGTAATTTATAAAGACACAAAACAATCATAACTTAACTTTTGACAAGATGTCTAAACCACTTTGTGTAACAGAGAACCATGGCACAAATAAAGTCTCTTATAAAATGTAGTTTATGACTTGCAAACCTTTGGAAATTTTTCATGTAAAATCTGTAATAAGGATTTGGAATTCTATGTGAAGATTTCCTAGAGCATTCGCAACATAAAAACTAATTTTTTCAGAGTGAAATCAACATGGCAAAATTGTTCTAAATATCATGGCATCAAAATATTTAAAGATACAGAGATACACAGAGATTTTAAATTTGGAAAAATAAGTTTTATAACCCTAATATACTGATCTTATATGAAAATATAAATTTGTAAATACTTTAAACACCAAGAGGTGCAGAATTTACTAATATTTTGCAGATTGATTTTCACACATAATTAAACAGAGGGATTCACAAGCCTAGTGTTGAATTAGATGTTTTGCCTAAAGAAGATAATTTTCCTTAAATATTTACAGTGTTTAGTATAAATATTTTAAATATAATTCTTATGTAGGATTTTTTTTAATGTAACAACTTTGGCTTAAAATTGTGGTTTGCTGTCTGATATAAGTTATATATCCAGAATAAATTATAACATTTTGTAGAAGAATGAGTTTGCTATGTGTTTCATACTGTTGATATTGAAGGATAATTATGAAATGTCTCATTATGAAATATCTTCTTCTTCTCAATGCCCTTGTGGAAATCATATATTTTTATACAAAGGGAAAACCTTGAGCCATCATTACTGATTTCAGTCTGTGATTAACTTTGCAGTCTTTGAAGACTTCTCCAATACTCAGAAAAAAGTTCACATTCTTCTCCCCATTAGAGTTTTTCTAAATAAAATGCCTCGTTTCTACCTAGTTTTCTCAAAATAGTAGATAATCTGAAAATAATTCCATCTAAGATTATCATTGTTTTATTTAGTAATATGCATAATTAAAAACAAAAGTTTTATGAGACTGAATTCCAATAAGAAATATTTCATGGAATTTGGTTTATTTAGCTGACAGACCATAGTTCTTAAAATCATTATATTGAAAAGAATTATTTAAACAAAGCCCCATGAAACTCAATCATTAGGAACTAAAGCTTTAAGATATTTTCTGTTTGTTCCAAATTGTAAATGCATTAACATGTTTGTGATAAAATGTATCCAAATGTAAAATTGAAGAGTGTTTTAGTAAAGAGGTATCTTAGAGATAGCTGTATCTTTCTGTTACTTTAAACATGAGAAACCAAAAACAAAAAATCTTCGACTCTTTTCCAATTTTATGTAGACAGGTTATTTCAGAATAAGCAGCAAAACTCAGTAGTCTGATACTTGAACTATTGCTCTTTCCACCTAATAGTCCTGCCTCATCATTTACAAATTCATACTTTCTGGTTTCCTTTTTATCAATGATTGTTAAATGCATAATTATCATTCAACAAATGCAAATATTGAATTTATTAATCCCATTTAGTTATGCAAGAGGCAACTATTTACTTCTACTATATAAAGAGCTGAACTATATGATGCAAAGAAAATGAACATGAGTGAATGTGGAAGGAATTGTAATTTTGTGGGAAAAGTAAGGCATTTTAAAGATATCTATATGTCAAAATAAACATGTAAGATCATAATAGAAGGCAAATAAATGTAGAAGCATTCACAGGCATAAAAGTCTCCACATGGTCTATCATCAAAGTTTTAATCAGGAATAAGACCTTGAATACTGATAGAATTTAGTATGGCCAAATAAGGTATTCCTGTTTTTCTTAACATGTGTGATGTGTGTGTGAATACAAATTTTATACACACAAACACTAAAATGCAATTTGATCAACCTTTCTTTTTAGAAGAACATCTCTAGTGTTTGAGCTGCAGAGGTTTGATTAAATAAAAAGCACATTGCTCTTGTCATCTACAAAACAGAACGCAGTTTCCATACTCTTCAAATTTTGTTAAATATTTGTGCTGAGTTTTGTGTTTGCTGACAGGATTATACCATGATAGCATAGAGGACATGTAGCAGAAAACAGATTGAAAAGGATGCCAACTCCATGATGAGAAAAAAAATTGCAGCATTATCCTGCAATATGCAACAAAAGTGTGAAAATAGCATATTACTTTTTTGCTCAGTGATTCCACCTTAGAAACTTCACCAAAGACTAATTCTAAATAAGCAAAATAATGTTTACAGTTAAAATTTTCATCTGAGTATTGTTTTATAATAGCTAATATAGAACATAATCTAAATGAATAAAAATGAAAAAGATAAAATACTATAGGCATTCTTTCAATAGGATATTATTCAAGTGATCATATATATTTTTGTTCATTGGAGACATTTTTAATGAAGCTAATTTGAAAGAAAGCCTACACATCAGGTGTAAACCAGTACTGACCCAAGCAAACCAGAACATATGGTAACTCAAAATATTATGCTCCTTTTGAAATGAAGGTAAAAATATTATTGGCTTGGGAAGTATTTATATTATAATATTAACTTCAAAAATGGTAGATCCAGAATAATCACAGACATATACATTAAAACTATGCTTTGCTTGCTTTTAGTATTTATTATTAGATATGTCTTTATGGTAAGTATATGCATTTTATGTGCTTTATATAAAGCATATGTATTGATTTTATAAAATAACACACATTGTATACATTATAGCCCTATTTCATATCTAAATAAGCATTGCCTAAATGGAGAAGTAGTATGACTTGTTCAAAATTCTCACAGAGGTAAAGTTAATAGATTAGCTAGAGAGGGAAAAGATATGATACAAAGAATATATCTACTCTGTCTTTTTCCAAATTATGCAATTAAAAATGATTTCAAATATTTCACAGTTTAGAACACCAGACCACTAACTTGAAGTCACATTTCAGGGGAAACATTATAAATAGCTGACAGTTGTTCTACAAAGGACCTAAAAAGTAGATAGAATAGATTATATGCAAATATATTTTTTCCAGATGGACTAATAGGTTATAGAAAATGTCCAGAAAGTATATTACTTACTTATTAGTTCAATTTGGGAATAGAGTTTCATGATTTTGATACATCACTCAATTGTCAGTTTTTTAATAACTCAATAATTACATATTATTAATGATTAATTGATTTAAGAGGAAAAGTCACATCTTCTTAGGACACAGTCTATATAAGTGAACAGGGAAGTTCAGCTACTTTAATTACACAAAATGTTACCTGCCTCCAAGAAACCCACCAAAACCAACCAGCAAATTAGAGGATAAAACAAATATCTCAAAATGAGAAAAGGGAATATGCTGCCTAATTTCGAATGTGTATATTATAGCTCTTTGTCAATTTTGAATTTTTCACTTCAATCACATTAGCACAAACATAAAAGTTATTAAAAATATATTTGTAGGGACAAAGGACTTATTAATAACAATAAAAGATGCTCCAAAAGTTACGTGATGACTAATATCTAAGACTCAGCTATTAATATCTATGGGGTATATTTAACTTTGACATCAGTAAAATACATAGTGAATTAGCTAATCTGATATATATGTAAAAAAATTGACCAAGATTTTCAGAGGTAGTTTATAATTATCTACTTTCATGATTCTTTGGAATAGTAATCAACTGGAATCAAGGCCAATGCCAATTACTTAAGAACTTCTTCCTGCTATGTTAGTAAGCATGTGAGGAGAAATTATTACACAATCTCTACCAAGAAGAAAGAAAATAACCAGCAGTCATTGAACACCTGCTACTTCAGGCATTATAATAAGTGGTTTTCATTCACCTTAATTCTTTTTGTAATCTTGTGTGGTAGATATTATGATCCCCTTTTGAAAATAAGTACATTGAATCAAGGAGAGATTAAGTATATTTTCTGAGATAAATTCCTAATAAGAGACCTCAGGCAAGTCCACATTTGTCCAAATTCAAACTTCATAATATTTTCATTCCATTACATTCATAGAAGTTTTCATATTACAATTCACAACAGAGACTGGATATTCTACTCTAATTTAATAAACTTCTCCCTATATATTTTAGAAAACAGTAAATAACTAAAACTTACACTTACCTCTGTTATCCATGCAATTTATATATCCCCAGTAGTCATTAGTTTCTTTAAATAATTTTACTAAATAAATTACATAAAAATGATCCTAGCATTTGCAAGCTTCTCCATTCTATTTAAGTTTTTAATTAGTACATGTTCAATTTCCTTAACTACTAAGTTTGACTGCTGATATCTGTGACATTACATTTTGGCAATGTGTGTTTATATTTATTGTGAAGGTACATCCTCAGTCTTTCAAATGCATGGTTTGGCTTGTGATTATCTTTTAAAAAAATGTTTTTAGAGCAATTTTTGTGAAATCATGGATAAGTAAAAAATTTGTGTTATTTTCAAATATTAGTTCTGTTGTGGATGTAATGCAGTGCAGATAGCTTGGCATATCAATGAAGTGTTTGGGAAGGATGTGGCTAATGAATGAACTCATAGTATGTGGATGGTTTGAGACGGTCCATTCTGGTGATTTTAATTTTGAAAATGAGGCACCTGTGCGACTTGAGACCAAGGTGGATAATGGTGAGCTGAAAGCTGTAGGGGAAACAACTACCCAGGAATCAGTAGCAAGGTTAAACTTTACTATTCCAACAATATTGGACCATTTGTAACAAATTGGCAAGGTAAAGAAGCTGGATAGATGGGCTCCACATGTATTAAATGAACATGAGAAGAGAAATCGTCTGGAAACTTGCCTTTCTTTGCTGTCACAACATAAAGGTGAGCCATTTCCTATATCATATTGTTACATGTGATGAAAAATGAATTCTATTTGACAATTGCAAGCATTTGGCATAATGATTGTATATAGACGAAGTGCAGAAACACAGTCCAAAACTGAATATTTATCAAATAATGCTAATGGTGTCTGTTTGGTGGTCCAGAGCTGGTATTATCCACTACAGCTTCATGAAAACTGTTCAATCAATTATAGCAGATGTCTACTACAGCCAGTTGTATGAGATAATGAAGATGCTTGTGATTAAGCAGCAGAAATTGGTAGATAGAGACAGGCCAATCCTCTTATAAGACAAAGCTTGACCACATGTTGCACAAACAACGCTGCTCCAACTACAGAAGCTAGACTTGGAAACTCTCTGTCATCCACTGTATTCACCAGACCTTGCACCAACTGACTACCACTTATTCCAGGCTTTGCAACACTTCTTTCAAGGAAAAATATTGAATTCTCAACAAGCTGTGGAAATTGCCTTTTACAAATTCATTGCCACTCCCTCCCCAGGCTTCTTTGCTGCTGGCATAAACAAGTTACCATTAAGATAGCAAAACTGTGTTGACAGTTAAGGTGTATACTTTGATTAATTATATTGTTTCTTGTTTGACATATAATAAATTACACTTTTGATTCAAAATTGGACATTTTATGTTTAATGACCTATATTATGAAGCATGTTGTATATATTATATAATTGTATATAGTATATAATTTTGCCATTTGAATTGAGCTATTTTAGCAACTTTACTCCAAATGTGTCATCAGGTTGCTTGGTTAAAGGAAAATAGCCAACAAACTGAATATATTCCTCTTCTACTAAGCTCTTTCATATAATCTGGTAACACAGAGCATGCTACCAAAAAGAAAATGCAGCGGATTTTTTACACATCCTTTCTTTTTTCCCCCTTAGCTTAAAAACTGTGGCACTTGTTTCCTATTAATGAATTCACATGCTTCTCCTGAATTTCTTTTCCTGTGCAACAGTCCAATGAGTCTTTATCTATCGCTCCAGACAGCCATCTTCTCAAATCACCCAGAGATGTGAATGATAACCCTATCACCCACTAGACAGAAACATCAAAATTCTGGCCACCATTCACCAAGATAGCTTTTTCTTATCTGAAGCTATCCATCTGTAATGTGTAAGGACAGAGCCTGCTTTCAGTAATGCAGCTGGTTATAGCAACTAAGAATAGCACAAGCTTCCTTCCAGATGATGTAGAGTAACTCACCTTCATCAAAATGAACTGGAACAGGACGCTTGACTCCTGAAGGACAATTGGAAAAGTCTGTGTTGGGCATAAATTGCACAGAAAAATTGAGTCAAATAACTAATGGAAATATATTTTGTACCCAAATCTCTAAATAGGTATGATTTGACATCAATAAACCATTTAGCCTGTTTATAATTGCAATTTTTAATAATGCAAGCAATTTTGCAGTTTTCATCACATGATCAAAAGCAATAACAATAATTGTATAGAATTAGGGAATAAATTAAATATGTTTGAGTGAAGCTGCAATTTTAATGCCATGAAATTATTAAATTAAAATCATTAAAAACTACCTCTTGCTATTGCTGTCAGATAACATACCTTTCAAAAATGAATTTTTCTTTTTGACATGTCTTTTTTACCTAGTATTATGTAAGCAGTTATGAGATCCTCCATGATATAAATTAATCCTGAGTAAACTATCATAACACAAAACTTTGACAATAAAGACAAAAGAGATCATTCTCTTAACAATTGCTTATATTATTTAATATAAAATGTTAATTCTCCTCAGTAATATAAGGAAAAACTATAACAATTGATATATATTATTTTCTAATGAGCATAATAATGCATTAATCTTGACATATTTATTATTTTTAATTCAAATTTTAAACGTCATTTTATACATAGAGCTTTTTTTGCATTTTTATAGTTTATTTATTTTTCTTGTGACTCTTTCTCTTCTTTGAGGAGATTTCCCTCTACCTCATGTAAAACCGGTTTCATCAGATCTTGTGAAAGCCTGAGGTTTGCAAAATCATTTTGTTTGGCTTGAGGTAAATTTAAAACTTGAGTCTCTAGAAGTAAAAGGCAAATGAACCATTCCTGTTCCCAGAGTCTTTAAATCTTAATGATTTGTGCTCTAGAAATGGACTTATGTGTCACTTTCCTACCTTCATTTCAGAGCTCCCATTACGTGGTTTAGGGCATCATTTGCAGTTAGAGAATACTGAACTACTCTGGATACCTTATAGCCCCTCCACACATACAGCTGGATCCCATTCTACTCAGTGAAGTATCTCAAGAATGGAAAAACAAGCACCACATGTACTCACCAGCAAATTAGTATTAACGGATCAACACGTAAGTGGACATATAGGAATAACATTTGTCGGGTGTCGGGCAGGTGGGGGGGGAGGGGATGAGTATATACAAACATAATGAGTGAGATGTGCAACATTTGGGGGATGGTCATGCCTGAGGCACTGCCTCAAGGGGGGAGGTGGGCAATATACATAACCATAATATTTGTACCCCCATAATATGCTGAAATTAAAAAAAAGGATAAGTTGTGGGGGTTTGTGTCACTTACATAGACTGAAGGTATTGAAAGGGCTTTATTAAATGGTTGTCTGGGCAATTGAAGGTGCACCCGAGTGACATCCTAATTGCCTGTGGTGCATTTTAATAAACTGCAGACTCACATGTCAATCACAGGATAAAGGCTAGGCATATAGAAATGTTTGGATTAATTATTAATATAAATTGGCTATTAGAGCTCCTTGGTTTCTTGCTGTGGCAAAGCACATCGGTGAAAGTGCTAGATAGGAAGCAATTTGTTTGCATGCAGATGGCTCTGGATTGTAATAAATCTTAACAAGTTCTAACTTTCACTTGACCTTCTGCAACTTCCTTTTGTGGCACCAGTCACAGTGGGGATATTAGGATGTTTTAATCACTTTGGATCAGGTATGGAGGGTCTGAAACCTGCACAGATGAAACATGTAGAGGTACAGCAGCATCACTGACTACAGCTTACACTCCTGATCCTCTGGCATTTTCATTAAGTGTTGCACGTTATTGACAATATGACTATTACTTTAAACATTGGACTTGTTAAAAGGTAAAGTCTTTTTTTGTTGTTGTTGCTCTTTCCTGAGAAAGATCAGGCAAACACTATGATTTTTTTTTCTCAAACATTTTCTCCCCCTCCTATGTGCAGATATTTAAAATAAATGCACAGAGAACATTTTACTGTCAAAACCAAAATGCTGCAACAACAAAATAAACCTATGCTTTTGTATTCTTTGCATCATTATCTTACCTATAATTATTACAAATAAGGCAAAACTGAATGATCAGTGAACGAGTGAATAGCATTAGTGAGTCAATACTATTAATACATAGATATGAGCATGTAGAATTAAAATTGAGCTCAATTTTTAATATTTTTATTTATATATAACAGTTGTATATATTTTGAAGATCCATGTAATATTTCAATACATAAGATGTATAATGATAAAATCAGGATAATTGGGATATCCACCACTCCAAAGATTTTTCTTGTCTTTGTATTAGGAAAATTATAATTCTTATAGTTCAGCTATTTTAAAATGTACAATAAATGATTGTTTACCATAATTTTCCTACTGCACTATCAAATATTAGAACTTATTCCTTCTAACTGTATTTTTGTACCCCTTAACCAACTTCTCTTCATCCCCCCATTCCACCTTCCCTTCCCAGCCCCTAGTAACCACCATTCTACTCTCTACCTCCCTGAGATCCACTTTTTTTAACTCCCACATCTGAGTGAGAACATACAATATTTATCTTTCTGTACTTTGCTCATTTCACTTAACAAAATGACCTCCAGTCTCATCCATGTTGCTGCTAATGACAAGAATCCACTCTTTTTTACAGCTGAATTGTGTATATATGCCACATTTTCTTTATCCATCCATCCATTGATGGACACTTAGGTTGATTCCGTTTCTTGGCTATTGTGAACAATGCTGCAATAAACATGAGAGTGCAGATATTGATTTCCTTTCTTTTGGATATATACTGAGCAGTGGAATTGCTGGATGTGCTCCATTTTCAATACCTACTATTTTTATGCCTTTTGTATGTTTCTAGCCTCAATATCCTATCTGTAAAATGGCAGCACTCCTCCCCTCTTCAATCAAAACCACTAAGTAAATCACAAGATCTATTGCTATATTTAATCTATAGAAGGAAAAACAAATACTTATTAGAAAGTCTTATTTAACATTATGAAATTATTATATAAAGTATTTAAAAGTTATTAATAATCCATGCTTAAGTACAAGTCTCAACAATTCATTAACATTTGATATTTTAATTTATTTTAGGTACATTAGTGAGTTTCATTAGCAACCCACAAATAACAGTGTTTAATAGAAAAAAAATCTGACTGTTGGCTTTCAGAGATATGTTTGTTTTGTTTATGTTATTTATGTCATTTTACACATGTCTCAGAGGTAAGATCTGAGGATAGCTCTTTTCTTGTTCATCATTTATTCTCTTTCTCTATGAGAAAATTTTATACTGTCTATATATAATAAGATATTTAACACTTAACAATTAAAACATTTTTTTCCTTTTTCTTTTTAGTATCTACAAAAGTTGAGAAATGTTTTCAAATACATATGCCCCCTGGGAAAATTATTTCCTGTGTTCTGGGTCTTCTCATCTCCTTTAAACAATGCAGAAGGACATTATCTCCTTGGCAGATATGGAAGCTAGCATTTATTTTCAGCTCTAATGGTCTCATCTGAATCCGCATCCCAGGAGTGTTAGCTAACAGAGACCCCATGCTGTGATTCACGCTGTTTAATGCCGAGTTGACGGGTAATAAAGTTATCATAATCCATAATTTAATTATAGATGAAAGTCCCTGCTCTGATTGTAACAGTGAGACTCTGGCTTCGTTTACACTTCTGGGATGCTTCACAAATGATTTGGGCTGATCTTTGATAGAGGGTCAGGGGTGGGGAAATTTTTCATATAATTGCATTCTATCTTACTTGAAAGAAACATCCCAGGTCCAAATTGGGTTTATTTTTGAGCTGTTATATGTTTGTAGCTTCCATGGCAAGTATAAATTTTAATAAGGATTCGTGTAAATGTTTCCTCTTTGCCACAGATATTTGTGTTGGATTTTCTCATGCCATTTGAATGTAAAAATTGCTTCTTCTCTTATTACTGTCCCAAACCTTGAACACAGAAAAAGAAAGAAAGAAAGAAAGAAAGAAAGAAAGAAAGAAAGAAAGAAAGAAAGAAAGGCACTTTCCTAGAAATTAGGAAACAATGCATAATTGGAAGCTGTTTT
This sequence comes from Cheirogaleus medius, assembly GCA_008086735.1. NCBI lineage: Eukaryota > Metazoa > Chordata > Mammalia > Primates > Cheirogaleidae > Cheirogaleus > Cheirogaleus medius. The sequence continues at coordinate 47,247,511 of VBSM01003176.1, forward strand.
TATTTTTCCCAAATTCCACTGTGCTCATGAAAATTTCATGTCAATTCATGAATTTGCTAAGGCTGCTCACTTAGCTGGGCATAGTGCCCTCTTCTTTTCCTATTTTCAATTGATATTCAGTGCTATCCCTTCTTCTTCATGAAATTTTTTTTCCCTGCAAGGAAGTGTACTAAGTTCACCTGCAACCTGTATTGGCACTTACTACCTTTATGATTGAAACAGTCACTAAAACTTTCTAAATATCTCTAAATTCATTGATGATAACCAAGCCTCTTTCAAAGGGATATGATGATTAAGCAAAACAATGCTCAGTGGACAGATACAGCAACCAGCAACCTCTCAGAAGGACATAATCAAAATGCTATTAAATATCTAGATTAATAAAATGAACCAGCTGGGTCTTTTTAAAACTTCTTTATATGAGTGTGTTATAAGTATATGGAGAAAGATTATAATCTATAAATTTATTATAGAATAAAGTTATGTAAGAAAAATGCTTTGTATTACTATAAAAGTATACTATATTTTGTAAAACTATAGATACTTTGTATTCTTAATTTCAGAACTAAAAATATCAGCTTTATTAGAAATTCATTAGACACTGCAATTATATTTAGAAAGGAAAATCCGTTGATTATGGATGGGAAGAGACTACAGGGAATATAATTTCATTTTCAATATTCTAAAGAGTAAAATAAGTTCTATAATTGAATAGAAAGTTTCAGAATCTTTTGTAATCTCATGTATTACTGTTGAACACAGGATCACAGAATTTATGAAAGTCGATTGTAAACATCATTTGATTAGACTTCACTGAAAAATGATATATAAATCCATAGATGTTACCATTATGATATAGGGAAGCATCTACAGATAAAAAGTTACATATTACCAAACACACTATTTTCTATGAATAAAACAATAAATACATTTATTAATTCTACATTAATAAATGTAAAAATGAAGAAATAAAATTCTCTAGGGAGTCCAATGTCAAAAGCAAAAATGCTTTCTATTTTAATGACATATACAATATTATTTATATTATTTGTATTAGTTAATGCAAATAAAATGAATAACAGACTAACAACACTCTACACATATCACATTTATACAAAAGGTTAATAGCCATTATAATTATATATAAATTCTCATTTCTATTGTCACACATTTTAAATTATAACACTGAAATTTTATGTAAGTACATATATATTTTCTCTTAATTTAAATTTAAAGATAGCCATAGCATTCCTGAGGGATGATCACAGAAGAATAGGGGTAATATTATATGTATTACAGTAATCAAAGAGAAGATTTGGGAATTCATCTTTCACTCTGTGATTCTCTTAATAATACAGTTTGTCTGTTAGAAGAAACAGCTGCATATATGGGTTGCTGGTTCAAAGCATAATACCATATCCTATCAGAAAGTACCACAGACTTGTATGATTTATGTCCAAGCTGGCTCTCAAATCAGTTTTTAAAAAGCCATTCCACACTCAGCAATCCAACTATCTCTGAGCAATACAGAACATGATAAAATCAGGGAATCCAATCCAATATTAGTATATATTGCCTTAATCATTTACTGCAGAGTGAGAAAAAAAATTGAGTGGAATATCAAAATAAAGAATGAGATACTAGGTAAGTCAAAGGATGATTTTTCTGGGAGAGAATGGCTTACAGAGAACATAAATATATTTACAAAATTTGTATATCTGGTACTGAAGAAAAACAGTTGCCACCAATCTATGATTTGGTGGCAAATTTATAGCCTATAGAACAATATTTACCAGGGCCAAACATTAGTTCACTCTTACTAACAAGTTTGGTACTCATTTGGGGGCATAACCTTGATAAGAGATAGGTGTGCTGCTGCATCCATGCATAATCATCATCCCTGTCTCCGTGGCCATTTGGTCCATTTGTCTATTGAGCAAGCATAAATGTGGCTGAGGAACAAGGCTGACTGATATCTCTGGGGTGGGTCACGATGTACATCTGATTATTGAAAAAAACTTTCAATTAATGGGTATACAAGTGGTGACATTCACAGGGTTACATTTTCTCAAACTCTGTGCTTATTGTGAGAGGCCATCCACATACCTTTGTCGAGCTCTGTCTTAATCTTCCAGTCTTCTTTCTTCAAAGTCTTTGACCACTTAGTCATAATCACTGTTGAAAAAACAGTATGTACATGAATTCAGCCAATCATATATTACCAACTAAAATAAACTATGCTCTATGTCCAAAAGTTTTGTCCTTTGGCAGGAAATGTTTTCCCTGCTATAGGATCACGTTAGAGTGCGATTGTAATGATCAGTCCATTTCTAGATGGTCCCAAAACATCACACTATTTTCAAACCACACTCAATGTTTTTTCTTCAATCAGCTTGCCCCAGGAGCCACCTATGAGTTCACAGGTGATGTGGTTTCAGAAGGGGTAGCTGTGTGGCAGTAGAGGGCATGGTGGGAAGTAAGCCACCTGATCAAACAGCTTCCTTGTGTCTTCAACACCTACTGGAATATATGCTAATTCTACTTGATATTGGGTTGCTGCTGTGTTTGTTTGCTTGACTGCAGCACTTGCCCTGCTGCCTGTTTTAGCCCATCCCTTTGCCCTGTAATTTTCAGGGCCTGGATGAGAGGAGTGTTACCTGTGATCTGCCAGGTGAAGGTTTCACAGCGTGGTCACCTATGATGATTGATTAAGGCATCTTCTCTTTTTCTTGTTTTTAGCATGACTTTTTAGCATTTCACCTTCTTTCATTGTAGACTTCTGTTAAGTTTTTGAAAGGTGAAAAACCAGAATGTCCCTACTATACTATTCTTTATTATTCTGACTCATGGATCATAACACTCTGACCTAGAGATGAGGAAAGTGCTACCATAGCTGTTGGCCCAGGGCCACACTAGCATAGACACCACCCATGCTAGCAAAATAGCTGCTTTATGCCCTGCTCCTCAAGCTAAGAACTAAACACTGAGTTCCATGCATGGCTGCTACAGATGATTCAAGTTTTGAAGTTTAATTTCCCCCTTTCTTATTTTATTTTTGTCAGCTTTATTTTCTTTTAATTTTCCTATTAATTGTTTATGTTTCACTAAATGAAATTCAGAAGAAATGCTTTAAATTTAATCAGATTATAATATCACTATATAAACCTTTAAAGATTATTCAAGTAGAAAATTTTATCCAATTTAAAATTATTGTATATCTTTCTTCCTTTTAGTGGTTTTTGGGGTATTGATGCTCCATGTCATAGTTTTCCAATTACTTTAGCAGGGTCATAACAGTCTTGGTGCACTTTCCACTCTTATTGTTTGTCTAGGCAACATTTAAATTCTGTTTTCATTTCATAAATTTAGTCCTTCAGTTATCTGAAAGGGTCCAAGGGATCTTAGACCACAGACTTTATCTCTGAGTATTCTCTGTATCAGTGAACACTTTCCAATTAGAATCATGGGAAGTACACTGTCCCCTTGAGGAATACTGCTCACCTTTCAGTTTGTACCATGATTTAGGGATGAGCCGGCCACTTACATGTAGTAACTGACTACAGGTAATCCTAGCTGGCTCCTGGATATACACTCAGCAAGCACACTCATTCTTTTTCACCTATATTTAACTTGGTTTTCTACTGTTATATTACATTTAAGAAGGGCAACTAGGAGATTACTGATCATGGTTCTTATCATCTATATTCAATTCTTTATCTTGTCTCTCTTGATCATGGAGCAGTTTTTTTCTCTATCACTCAATTAGGTCTATTAAACTTTAAGGAAGTCTGATAGAGAAAATAAAGTAGGAAGATTCTGAAAAACTGTTTGTCCTCCAGATTCTTTACAACTGTATATTATAGCTCCCATTTTCCATTTTCCCATGGAAATAGACCTCATCTGTATAAATTGGAAGATATTAGTTTTATGCTTTTTATTACTCTTGTTGTAGTTTGCGTGACTTATTATTATCTTTTTCTATTTTCTTTAATTTCAGAATATTACAGGGGTACAAACGTTTAGGTTACATACATTGCCTTTGCCCCGCCAGAGTCACAGACACAAGTGTGCCCATCCCCCAGTGTGCACCACACTCATTAGGTGTGAATATGCACATCTCCTCCTCCCCCTCCCACCTGCCCAACACCCAGTGAATGTTACTACCATATATGCACATTATATTCTTGTGAAATAGTCATGTTTAGAACCAAATATGTGCTTTCTATTTAATTAATTTTTTTATTTCATTAAATTATGGGGGTATGAATATTGTTAGGATTACATATATTGCCCCTGCCAACCCCCCCCCGCTGTGCTAGAGCTTCAAGTGTGTCAATCCCCTGGAGGTGTGTGTCACACCCATTATGTAAGTATACACTCTTC
>VBSM01003176.1:47251993-47271467 GCA_008086735.1 Cheirogaleus medius
AGATGCCCAACAATGCTATTGCAGGGTCAAATGGTATTTCTATTTCTATCTGTTGTCCAAATTCTCTTCCACAAAGGCTGCACTAATTTGCAGTCCCACCAGCAGTGTATGAGTGTTCCTGTCTCTCCACATCCTCGCCAGCATGTTTTGGGATTTTTTGATACAGGCCATTCTCACTGGGGTTAGGTGGTATCTCATTGTGGTTTTGATTTGCATTTGTCTGATGATTAGAGATGTTGAGCATTTTTTTATAGGTTTGCAGGCCATTAAACCAGACAAAAATATACAACGGGGAAGAGAATCTCTCTTCAATAAATGATGCTGAGAAAACTGGTTAGCTACATGCAGAAGATTGAACCAGAATCCCTGATATTAGAAATGGTAGTTTAATAGTTGCATGGAAGACCACCCCCAATTAGGATAAATAGTATTAATTGAAAAGAGATTATTCAGCATGAAAATAGAATAGTCAATTTATTAGAACTGATAACAAGTTTACTTAGGAATATATTTTGAGTGCTTCTGTAGTGATAGTAAGAATAATTTTCACTTAAAGATAAGAATTAAACAAGTTTATTGAGTTAGATAGCTTTGAATGATTCCTCTCTAAATTCTATCACTTTGGTATTCTGTAATTTTAGTCATTAAAGCCCCTGTATTTTATTTCTCTATAGCTCAATGTTTCTAATAATAGTTACAGGTTGATAATTCAAAAGTTAATAGGAAAATTGTCCTAATAGCTTCTTGTAGAAACTAATGAATATGTGCAATGCTTTATTAGGATTAAGTAGTATTTTTTGTAAATAAACTCTGCATAACACACTTGTAGTGTGTTAGTATTAAAGACTAAAATTATAGCCACTTTTATTAAGTACAAACTGGGAAAGTGTTCAATATTTGAAATTTATTGTTCTATAAGAAAATTATAATTCATTTAGGTCATTTAGATATATTTTGAATCACTGGAAATGTGCAATTTCTAAGCTATTTCAAACTTCCAATATCCACCTACACTATATTAAGTTGTCATGAAATTAAAGCAAGACACTATGGGTGTTATATGGTGCCGTTTATCAAATTCAGTGGGAAAAGGAGAAGATCCAGTATTCTAAAATACATTTAGAATTATCCTGTGGAAACTTAATTTTATTAATTTATACTTTATGCAAGAAATTTGCTTGTTTGATCAAGAATATTCTGAGATATAAATTTCAAAACACTTTTGGTAAGAAAATAATAATAATTACAGTTGTATAATCAAAAAAGTATAAGGAAAATAATGTAACAATTGTATGTGTAATAAATAAAAATTAAAACTAATTTGTTGTATTTCTAAATAATAAAAATCTATTTATTCCAAAATATTTTCTTCTGTATACCTACATTCATAAGGGCTAAGTTCAACTTGAATTGAAACCTAGCTGATATATAAAACAAAAAATTAAATGGCCTTTATATGTCAAACCAATACAAGATTAATCTTACTGTACTGTTTTTAATTTATATTTTTATACACCTTCATATATTGTAGCTTACCAGTAACATAAAGATAAGTATGACATTATTTAATCAAGTTAAAAGCACAGTAAAGTTAGCATATGAGAGGAATAATCAAATCTCTGTGTGGTAGCTTGCAAGTGCCATCAGAGATATATAACACGCACTCTATAGAAGGGGATCAAAGAATTGGAAAATCAGACGTAATTTGGAGGTAACATGTCAGGGTTTCTTGAGAAGGTAATATGTAAAATACAACTTAAAATACAGACAGGATGTTAAAAGAGGGAAAAGAAGTCATTATTTAGGAAGAATGTTGGGAAGAAAGATATCATATCAATTAGGTGTTGGGATTAGTTCAAGTATATGAAAGAGAGCTGGGGGGGAGCCAACAGAATGGCAGGTGAGAAAACCTGACAGCCAGAGTGTATCTGCAAAAAAGACAGATTTTAGAAGAAAGGGAAAGAATAAACAAGCAGACAAACTTATATTGGACAAGGGTCAGAAGGAGAAATTTTTCAAAAGAAGAAAGAATAATGGCCAAAAAACATATAGAAAAATGCCCAACATCTCTAGTCATCAGGGAAATGCAAATCAAAACCACAATGAAATATCACTTATCTCCAGAGAGAATGGCCTTTATTAAAAAGTCCTAAAACTATAAATGTTGGCATGGATGCGAAGAGATAGGAATACTCCTACACTGCTGGTGGGACTGCAAACTAGTACAACCTCTGTGGAAAGCAATATGGAGATACCTTAAAGAGATATGAGTAAATCTACCATTTGATCCAGTGATCTCATTACTGGGCATCTACCCAAAAGAACAAAAGACACTCTTTAAAAAGATATCTGCACTCGAATGTTTATAGCAGCACAATTCACAATTGCAAAGATGTGGAAACAACCCAAGTGCCCCTCAATACACAAGTGGATTAATAAAATGTGGTATATGTATACCATGGAGTACTATTCAGCTATAAGAAACAATGGTGATATAGTACCTCTTGTATTTTCCTGGGTAGAGCTGGTACCCATTCTACTAAGTGAAATATCCCAAGAATGGAAAAACAAGCAATACATGTGCTCACCAGCAAATTGGTTTCACTGAGCAACACCTAAGTGGACATATAGGAATAACATTTATTGGGCGTCAGGCAGATGGGAGGGAGAAGGAGGGGATGAGTATATACATACATAATGAGTGCAATGCACACCATCTGGGGGATGGACATGCTTGAAGCTCTGACTCCGGGGGCGCAGGGAGGAAGGTGAGGAAGGCAACACAGGTAACCTAAGCATTGGTAATCCCATAATATGCTAAAATAAAAAAAAAAAGAGAGAGAGATATCACAGAACATTTTCTCAGTAAGTTTGAGGCATTTGTTAAATGTCCACAAAGAGGAGTTTGAGTTGGGTATAGGCTAATGGGAAAGGCACATGCAAACACTACTTCAGAAACATTTTGTTGGTAGCTATGTTTAAAATGAATGGCATAATGAAAATTTCTTTTCAGTAGTTGAACCTTTTTAGGCCAAAGATAATTAGGACCTGAGCTTATTCGTTAATAGCAGTTTTGGAAATAATGAAGCAGATGAGAGGGACTTAACACAGGCAAACTGTACATAACTGAGCAATTAGTTATGGGGAAGGAGAGAGAAAGGGGTAAATAAAAACTGACATCACCATAAACACTGTATGCAAGGGTAGAATGAAGTAAGCTCCTTTTTATAGTTGAAATACAATTTTTTATTCACCATTGTATGCACAAATCTTTGAAAATAAACTTTCCTTCCCTACAAAAAAAAAATGGTTAATTCCAGCCAAGTGACTCTAGGCTGTATTTTTATTATCATCAAACTTCAAATAATTTCCATTGAAATTGGTTCTTTGAACCATGGCTAATATAGAAGGATATTGCCCAATTTCAAACATTTCTCAAATTTTTTTAATAATCAGTTTCTTACTTGAGTCCATTGTAATTAGGCATCTAATTCTGTTATATAAATCCTTAGAAATTTGTTGAAATGTTTTTTGACTAAGTACATGGTCAGTTTTGTAACTATTCCATGTGCCCTTGAAAATAATTTGCATTCCCCATACATGTCACTTAGAGTTAAGTTTGTTAATAATTTTGTTCAACTCTTCTATGTCTTTAATAATTTTATAGCTGCTTACTCTATGTGTTCCTCAGAGAAGTATTGAAAATAACTTACAAGATGATTGTAGATTTGTCTATTTATCCTTCCATTATTGCTATTTTGCCTGACATATTATGAATGTATGACATAGACTACATAAAAATTTAGATTTATTTATTTGCCTTTTTCTATCTTTTTACTTTTGAGATTTCTGCACACTTATGTTTAAGGCATGTGCCTTGTAAGCAACCCATTTGTTATTTAATCCAGTACAACAATCTTGGTCTTAAAGCTTTTTTATAAGGTCAGAGATATTATTTGTCTTCTTCATAACATACCCCCGGTGTGTAGGCATATAAACCATGTCAAAATTTTGTTGAATTAATAGCTAAAGAAATGTTTCAAGAGCTTCCATTTCAGTTATCTTTAGCACCGAACATCACTTTGTCAGAGTATTTTCTACCCCTTCCATAGTAATCGGTTATCCTCATCTGTTTGAAATTGCTTAATGGCAACTATTTTGTCTTAGAAGTCTTTTCTACCATACACAATAGTAGCTTAATATCTACCTATGTGTCTATCTATCCATCCATACATACATATATATGTACACACAAACACACACAGATATTCATACACTGGAATATGTGCATATTTCCTTTCCTATTTCAGATCCCTACCTAGTTCCAAAATTAATATCAGAATGAAAAAGTGGAGTTAAGGTTCATAGATTCATAAAATTGACTTGCTAATTTTATAATATAATATGCCTCCATATCATATCCTACTTTATATTTACAGAATAAATAAATGTGAAATTATTCCCTCATATATCACAATCCTAGTGCTGACCATCTCTATTTAAATCTCCTAGACATAATAAAATAGAATAGCATGTTCTTTTGGATGGTCTATTGGTATAAAATGAAATTGCAGGAAATCTCATGAGAGATCACCAAAAAAATACAAAAATGTAAACAGTATTTCAAAATGCATATTTTCCCTGCACAGAAATTTAAGACAATAGATAACTAGATAAATGGGTTTTTATGGTACTAACGTCTAGATGACTAAAGAAGTCATATATGTTTATAGTTTATAATACCTGGATATTTCACTAAATCAGCTTGAGTACCTCTGTTTTTCTTCTTCTAGAACAATGCAAATTATGTTTTCAGGTATTGTGAACTTTTTAAAAAAGGATGTGAAATAGTTCATTATGTACTAGATAACATATTTGCATTTTAATAGAGACATTGGGAATAGTTCATAGTTAAGATTATGATAGATGAATTTAAATCTAAAAAATATTTTAATTAATTAGATTTGACAAAACTATTTTACACAGTTTCAAGTTTCCTTTGCTATTTTAAAAGATAGTGACACTGTGTATGACTTAGAAACACCCGGTATGGAGTTTGGACATGACATGCACATGCATCATTTATATTTTGATTACTTTCTAAGTGCCGACAAGGTGCTGTATTCATGAATAATTCAAACCATCTAAAAGAATGGGCTTTTTACATTCCATTTCAGAGTTTTGTTTTTCAGACAGGATGTCTTAACAATGTAAAACACGTGTCACTGATGGAATATGATTAGAAATACATCGTGATCTGACAGTTAACAATTATTCCCTTATGTATTATTCTTGGAGACTGCATAAATGATATAAAAATATATGCAGTAACTCAGAGTATAAGTCACAGACACTTAAAAAGTAGGCAATATGTATAATTTCTTTGGTATACAAGATAGAATAAAATTGAAATATAAGAGTATAGTATTTTAGCCAATTATAATAAATTCAATGAATTTTGTAAGCAAAACTGAGAAAGTATTATAAAAATTTTAAACAAAGGTTATAGGAGGCCATCATATTGGTCTGAGATCTTGCACTAAGCCCCAACAGACCAGACCAAATTCAAATGGAGTCACGCATGCTGGAGGTTCCATGTCACCAAACTGAAGCTAATTTGTTTATCTGACCTTCCCAGAGATCAGGAGAGAGATTATAGCCAACTAGGCCAGTTTTAGTGAGCGTGATAAGAAAGTCTCCTCTACTTTAACCCTCACAAAAATGTAACCTGAAGATAACCTATAAGTCTTCTTTTTTATTGTTTGGTTTCCTTATACCCACCTTACAAAACCCACTGTTCTGCTTTTGTCCATTGGAACTTTTATTCCATTTTGTAGAATGGAGGTTGCCCAAACTCATAAAAAAAAAAAGAGAACTAAGATCTTTCAACTAAATTTATTGTAATTTTGTCTTTTGTCAAACATAGTAGATGGAAAAATTCCAATGTAAAATGCTTGTTTCCCATTTTCTTAAGGACAGTACCCAAAAACTAAAGAATACATTTTATACTTAAAGTTCATTGCATGTTTTTCTTGATTCACAATAAATGTATTTCTATATGATTTTTATTCCTCTAATAAAGAAAGAATATAATTTGTAAAAATTAAAATTTGAAATTAAACAGGAAAAAGCATTATCTTTTTCTAGCCATAGATAGTCCTAGTGTAGACTGAAACCAGAAACTCGTATGTTTATACATTATTTAGTTTACCAGTAGTTAATTTCACTTCAAATATTTAGATATTGAAAATTATTTCATTCTAGAGTGAAAAGAAGCAGCAATTTGGGGACACTGATTTGATATGTTCTCAATCACTGATTACTATTATAAAGCCAATTGCACTGAGTCAATAATACCTAGCTTCAGAGGATTGGTTATTCTGACTAGATTGACAGGGCAAACTAAATTTTATTTCTGTATTTACTTGATTCATTCATTTTATTTATTTATTTATTTATTTATTTATTTATTTCAAGAAAATATGAGAGTACAAACATTTTGGTTGCATTTTATAACTTCGTCTCTCCCTAGCTAGGGTTAGAAGTATGCCCTTCCCCTCCACAATATTCACCACATCCCTCAGATGTGGGTCTACACTCCCAATCCCGGAAACCCTGGTAAACACCACCACCATTTGAGCACCATAGTGTTAATCAGTCAGTACCAATTTGATGGCGAGTTTATATGGAGCCCATTATTCTGATCTTGTGTCACCTCACTTTGGATCATGGGCTCAACCTCAATCCAGGATAATACGATCGGTGCTAGTTCACTGTGGTTTCTTAGAATTGAGTAATATTCCATTGTAAACATATACCAAATTTTAATAATCCACTCATGAATTGACGGGCACTTGGGTTGTTTCCATGTCCTTGCAATAGTGAATTGTGCTGCCATAAACATTTGGGTGCAGATGTCTTTATTATAGAATGTCTTATGTTCTTTTGGGTAGATGCCTAATAATGCTATTGCTGGATCAAATGGTATTTCTATTTTTAACTCATTGAGGTATCTCCAAATTAGTGCAACCTTTGTGGAAAAGATTCAATCATTTTTTTATTCATTTGATGTGTTTTATTTTCTTTGTTATTTAAAATGTCATATACATTCTACATAATTATTTACTAATATGTATTAATTATATTGTATTATTTGTACAATGTGTAATTTAAAATATATATTTATGAATGATTTACTACTTTGATGGGTATCTCTTATAACTGCAAAAGTGAAAATAATTAAAAAGTACATATAACAGAAAGCATGCAAAGTACAAATAAGCCTTGGTTCCGCCTTTCCCTACCAACTGAACCACCTCCTAAGAGACATTCCTGATTGCTAATGCAATATGTATTTTGGCAGATATTCTATGTATATGTAAGTAATATGAACATTAATTTTAATATAAATTATAATATATGCACTTTTCATCTTATTTTTATTCACTTGTTAACATACACTACAGATTGAATTACTCTTCATTCTTTTCAATGTAATAATACTCCATTATAGGACTCTACTACAATTTATTTTACTGTACTCTATTAATCACTCTAGGATATTACTGAAACCTAATGTTGAAATGAGTAAACCTTATCTTGTTTATTTATAAGTATAGCCTAAATTCCAAAAATTGAATGGTTGAAGGGGATGTATATGTATTTGACTGATTTTGCCAAATTGCCAGCCATATAGAGGTTTATGAATTTATATATGTACCAGCAGTGCATGACCATGTATGTTACTTAGTGATATCCTTAACACAGTATATAATTATCCCATTCCAAGTCCCAAATGGAATACTGCAATACAATTCGGTTCTGATGCTAACCACCCACCAGTCAGTTCTGACTGACTGACTAGAAATCCGGGGATTCCCACAACCCACTTAAGGTTCAATAATTTGCTAGAACTACTCACAGAACACAGGAAAGCATTATACTTATATACTTAGAATTATAGTTTTGTTATAAAGAATACATGTCAGGCAATGGCTGGAAAAGTCCAGATTGCAGAGCTTCCGTGTTTTCTCCCTGCGGAATCACAGCGGCACACTCTCCTGACACATCAACGTGTTTGCAAGCCAGGAAGCTGAGATTTTGGTCCTGAGTTTTTAATGTAGTTTCAGTATGTCCCCAACCTTTTTGGCACCAGGGACCAGTTTCATGGAGGACAATTTTTTCACGGACCAGGGTTGGGGGAGGGTGGTGTGTGGATGGCAAGCGATGAGGAGTGGCTATGAGTACAGATGCAACTGTGCTTGCTCACAGCTCACCTTCTGCTGTGTGGCCCCATTTCCTAACAGGCAAGGACTGGTACCAGTCCTCGGCCCAGGGAGTTGGGGACCGCAGGATTAAATCATTGGCCACATAATTGAAGTCCATCCCCAAACCTTTTTTTCTATCTTAAGGTCAGGCAGCTGAAAGTCTAAATCCTCTAATCCTTGTTTTTACAACTTGAATTTGGTCATTTTTAGAAAAACATTTAGTATGGTGCCTAATTTTTTAAATTTTTTTTCACCATTTGTAAGCAAATAACAAAATACCAACATATCCATAGACTGATATTCCTAAACTGGTGTTTCAGCTGAACCCTTAAAGGCTATTTTGCTCTTACATTATGCCAGGTCCTTCTGCTGTGTGTGATCCATGGCAGGCCCAGTGGAAACCATGAACATGTGCCTACAGTCAAACTTTCTTTGCAGCAAAATGAATCCCTTACTCTGTGTCAATGTTATATGAACTACCAAGCCAATTGAAGACATTTGATATTAATAGCAAAACTGCAGTTGTAAAAATGTATTCTGGGTATGTGATTGGGAAGTGAGTTGTAGGATGCAGCAACTGGAAGAAACATGCAGATGACAAGATCGTTACTTCCAATAACATCTTCTCCCCTCTTAGGAATGTTGACCAGATTGTAGGGAATCCAAACCACATCTTTAGTAAAAAATAGATTAAGAAAGCAACCAGATGGCTTAACACATCATCAGTGACATTTATTTTTCTTTTTTCCCTTTCTCTTTTCATGATTTAAGTATACAGGGGTCTTTTATGTAAAATAGGAATATGACAGATGGATAGTATTTATTATAATTTGATGTTAGAGAAGTCATGTATATAAGGCTTGGATCTACATTGGTTTGGAACATTACAAAAACTACTGAAGGATTAAAATTGAGTCCAAGAATTGTAATATAGAAGATAGATTTACATGATACTCTGAGTACTGGGCTTTAATTTGAAGAAAAGTAAAACAGTTGTTCTATAAATGAAAATTCTAAAATACATGATTAAATATATCCTTGCTCTTTAATATCATGTAGGTAATAATCATATAAAAGTAATTTAATAGGATACTAATTGGGATTCTATTTTATAATTGAAAATAAAAATGTAATAATAAGAATATAGTTAACACATTTTTTCATTATCACTGCAAGGTGTCTAATTAAAATTCTCTTAATGATGCTTTTAAAATTTTATTCATGTAGAATAGAAAAGAGAGAAAATATCATTTTAATATATCCTTTTGACTAGATATGTATAGTAAAATTTCAAAGATTTCTTCACATTGACCTAAATCTATTATGTAATTTTTTCCTTTACTTGATATGTAAAGCTTAAGGCACATATTTTGCTAAATGTCCAAATTAAGGAAAAATTAATTAATTACTTCAGTAATTTTGTTTAGGTGTAGTAAAAGAGAAAGCCATAGTATTTTAATCTTACAAAAAGCTACCCGAGTTTGATGCTCTCATATCCAGGTAAAAGCTACTTGTCAAGAAGTCAGGGGCTAAGGTTTTAGGATTTTAATGTGTTGATTTGTTTTTCTTTTCAATAACTTGTAAGTAAATATATGAGCTGTTTTGCTCTGTGCATTATAAATACTAGAATATATGTTTAGCATTTGAATGCACATCTCATTCACATCTATTGTTTCTATAAAGTTTTTGAATAGAGCCTCAAAGATGCTGAATACAAGTTTAATTCTAAATTTCATTTCTTTCTGAATTGCACTACCCTTAAGCAATGCACCATCATCACAGGTCATTGCACCGATGAGATTAATCTGATAAAACACCTCTGTGACAGAGAAAATGATATATTAGTGTGATTCATCATTAATGAACATCATCAGCCCATGATCTATTAGTGTATTGTTCAAAGGATGGTGTCATTAGGAAAGAGTGAGTTCCTAGTGTTAAATTATGGTGTAGAAGGCAGTAGCTAGAGCGTGTCATAACCCAGGAGGCAGCAAGTAGATGTGCCAATACAAAATCAAATCCCCTAGAACTTTTTCATATTTAAAAGTGTCAGACTTGCATCTTTGCTAATAAGGTTTAGTGCCCTAGGGCAAAATTAAGTTTTTCCTTATTATTCTTCTACTATTAATTGCTTATCCATCCTTTGTAAATTATATCACTTATAAGGAAGACTCACACATGCTGTATCACTAATGAGAAACACAAACAATTTTATTTGAAGATGAAATACAGAAGAATTTGGAATATCTCTTTAAATAAATCCTGCAAGATTATCTCTTCAACTACTTATTTAGGCATAATAGTAGCACAAACTATACCTCAATTTACTAGCTTATGATTGCTAGATTTGGTAGAAAATCACTCCAAGATGCCTATATTTGGGTAATCCAACCAGTAAATTTTAGATAATTTTATTCAAGATAAAATTAAGATCTATATTTATAATAGAATTTTAAATTAGAGATTGATAAACAGGAAACTAATTTGAAGAATTTGAAATAATCTAAATAGTTTTCTTTTTTACATAATCATGACTAGCTTGCTTTACGGGTTTAAAATAACTTTAAATATAACCGAAATTATAATAAATATATTATAGTGAAGAGAAATTAAAAATTGCTCCTCTCTCAAACACGTATATTCAATGATGAAGAGAGTTTTATCTGTTTAATTCATTGTTTCATCTCTAGTATAGGATAGAGACCAGCACATGTTAGGCTTTCAAGATTTTCTCTAATTAATTAATTAGGTCATTTAACTTAATATCATCACTGAACAGATTCAGATCATGTTGATCATGAATGCATTTAAATAACTTCTGTATGCATGTAGTTTGAACCATAATTTAAGTAATTCTCTTTCAAATATTAAAAGTGTCTCATTGATACTGTTACTAATTTTCTTATCTATATCAAATATTAATATGGTTATATTCTTTCATTGCAGTCTTATAAATTAAGAAGATGTCACACATACATAAAAATTGCAATAGTCCAGGCATGCATAATATGAGAGTAAAATTTTTATCAAGTAATTTATATTACTAGCAAGAAATAGTAAATAACTCATTGAGACTTTTGGCCAAGACAAGATGGTATAGACACTTTTCTACCCCTTCTTATAACTACAATTATAAACCATCACAATAATACCAGTGGCAAGCAGAGGAAATGTTTGAAAGCTAGTAAAAAGAAGGTTAGCTGGTTGTGGACCCCCAAACTGGAAGAACGACACAGCAGCCAGAGATATTATGTACCCCCATCCACCAGAAGGCTGGCCAGATCAAACATTTCTCCACCTCCTGCTAGCAGCAGCAGGCAGCCCAAGGAGGTCCAGTCTTCCCCAGAGTGTACAGGAGCCCTGCCAAAAACACCAGGCTTGTTTGTAAGATCATCAGAAAACCTCATAAGGGGCCAGGGGAAGCGTTCTCCTTTCCCACAAAGCCTGGGACTCCCTGGTGGGATAATACCAAGGCAGATGGGACAGGTAAGAGAGACCACCACAAAAGCCTTGTCTAGGAAGCCACAGTGGTCCCCTGAGAATCCTTTCCTACGCTTCACTAGGAGGTGTTGGGGTAGGCAGGATGAAGCTGGGGAAAGAACCAGCCAGGACAAGTAGCTCAGCCTTAAAAATACTCTCATCCCTCACAAGCAGGGTGAATTCCATAACAAATGCTTGGAAAGGAAGCTAGTACAGGCGTCACACTTCTGTCCCCTATGGGGACTCACTGGAAAGAGCAGGGAGACTGGCAGGAGTAATCCAGCCACAGCTGGTGGCCTGACCCAGAGAGTCCCTTTGTCTCTTCAGGACTGAGAATCCCCTCTTCTGTCTAGATACGCTGGGGCAACTGTGGGACATTGGTAAGGAGATCTCACCACAACAAGCCTCTGCCCAAGGAAGTGTCTTCATCTCTCAGGGTCTGGGACTCTCTTCCCCCTGAAAAAAAATTACCTGGAGGTCCAGCCCATCAAACCCCCTTCTGCCTACTCATGGTGCACAAACAGGGAGCAATAGATGCCCTAAAGGCATGAGATGAACCAAACTGAACAAAATAGTACCACAAAGACTCTGAAATGTAAACTGTCATCGGAACCACAACTCACAAAGTAAGCCAGCACCTAAATGCTAAACCTGAATGATGTGTCTGCCTTCTAAAAGAAAAGATTTAAGTAGGACCTAGAGTCTCCCAACAGAATAGACAAAATGTACAGGATACAATTAAATCACCTGTCATATCAAGAACCAAGGAAACTATACTTTAAGTGAGAGACGATAACCAACTGACATGAACAGTGTGATAAGTCAGATGTTCGGAACTATCTGCCATCAAAGAATCCTCCAACAATAAATTACATGTTTTCTTGAAACAAATGAAAAAAAAAACCAGAAAATCTCAGCAAAAAGACAGACAACTGGAAATTATCAAACTGAATAACAAAGAAGTTATAAAGAAAGAGCCAGTTGGAAATTATAGAACTGAATAATACACAACTACATTTTTAAAATTTGCTAGATGGGCTCTGTGCAGCGAAAATTTGCTGTAGCAGCGTGGAAATGACAGAGAATAGAATCTGTGCACCTGATCCAATTCATCCATTTCAGAGTTTACCCAATCTGAACAACATAGAGAAAATAGACTGGAAAAAGAAAGGAGAAGAAGAAAAAGAAGAAAAGAAGAATAAGAAGAAAAAAAAAGGAGAAAAAGAAACATGTGGGACAACAGAAGAGCTAACATTTGTTTCACCAGCATCCAGAAGAAGAGTAGAAAGAGCGTAATCCTGAAAGAATATTGGAAAAAATAATGGCTTGAAAACTTTCCATATTTGGTAAAACAAACCAACTGAACACAGAGCTACAGATTCAAGAAACTGAATGAATCCCAAAGGCAATAAACTTCAAGAAATCTACACTATGGCATAACATAGTCAAACATCTGAAAACTAAAAATGAAGAAACGATCTTGAAAGCAGCCAGAGAAAAACCACTTATAGGGGAATACCCAGGTGAATGTCAGCAGTTTTCTCATCTGAAACCATAAAGTCCAGAAAATGTAGCATAACATCTTTCAAGTGCTGGAGTAAAAACCAAACCAAAGCAAACCAAACCAAACCAAACCAAACCAAACCAAACCAAACAAACAAACAAACAAAAAAAGATCCTGTGAACTGCAGATTCTATATCTACTCAAACTAACCTTCAGGAATGAAGGAGAAATGAACACATCTCAGATGAAGAGAAATTAAAAGAATTTGTTGCTAGTGGACCTACCCTTAAAGAGAGGTTAAAGAAAACACTTTCAACAGAAATAAAGTGATAAAAGAAACAATCTTGGAGCATCGGGAGGAAAGAAAATACTAAAGAAAGAGAAGATAGAAGAGCACAAAAAATAGACTATCCTTTTCTTGCTGCATTTTAAATATAACATCATCTCTACTCCCTCACTTCACCTTTGTTCATTATACTTTAGTCTCCTTGGCCTCCTTTCAATTTCTCAACGATTTCAACCTCATTCTCACCCTGGGTGGGGCTTTTACACAGGGTGTACTTGCTGTGTGGGAAACTCTTTCTTCTCTCCCTCCCTTTCCCACCTCTCTGCAAGCCTGGCCCTTCCAACTTTCAATCAAAATACCAGTTTCCAGTATCTCACAAGGAATTACATGTAGAGTGACTCATTTGTTTAGATTGTTTGTTTATTTTGTACCACCAGATACTATTTGTTTCCTCAGTGACACTGTTCTCATTGAGAATTATGTGTGAATTTGACTAATGTAAATTGCCTAACTAGACCATAAGCTCTGTTAGGACAGAGTTATTTCTGCTTTATTCATTGCTCTGTGTCCAAGGCTCAGATGGAGACTTGGCATGTAGTGATTCTATCTTTACCTATCTTATTCCCTTCCCCTCCTGTTTCTTCTCTTATGTAAAGTTCTTTTTCCCTCTGCTTTGCATCCTTCTCTTCCAAGTCCTCAGGAACACTACACACAGCTTTCTTTCTAAATTAATCTCTCTCTCTCTCTCTCTGTACTAGTTCTTTCCTATTAGCTTGTAAATCACTTCAATTGTCCCTCAGTAAAACCAAACCAAACCCAACAAAATCTAAACCCCAGACTCTTCTTCACACTATGGGAGTAACTTTATCGTTTTTCTTCATAGCCACAGTGGTTGTCCAGCCTTGCTGAATCCCACTTAGTCAGCATATGCTCATGGTGTCCCCAAGTCCCTGCCCTGTGTAGGGGCCAAGGGCTTCGCCCTCTAAAGGTTCACTGAAAAATCAGCTCACAAAAGGCAGATTATTTGGAGAAAAAGAATACAAATTTATTTGATCTGTATACACAGGGAACCTTCAGAACGAAGACCCAAAGATGCAGGGGGAAATTATCCATTTATATGCTTGGTTCAACAAGGTATGGGACAACTGTAGAAATATGATTGGACAAAAAGTATATGATCTAATGCTTATAGACTGAGTGGGGAAACCCAGCAAGGCCTGTGTGTCTAGATTCTTCTTGGCCTCTTTGAGCATGCATTTCTTCCTTCTGGGTGTCGGGCAGGGCCCTCTGGAATGGGTGTCTTATGCCTTACATTCAAACAAGGTAGGTCATAATTTCTTTATGTCCAGTTTTATACAGAAAGGTGGAGGGAAAGTTAAAGTAATATTTTTAGGTTTTATGGCTGGCTTTGGAGGAAAGGGTTCTGGTTTCTAAGATTAGAGTTGGGGATGAATGAGAGTGAGAGACAGAAGGACAGGAGAAAGTCAGAAAAAAATTTTGCTTCTGAGGCCTTCATTTTGGGATAATTATTTTCTGATCCCCAACATTAGCTTCAAAAACAACATTGCCAAAGGTCATCAATATACCCAAGTCAGTAAATAAAAAGCAAAATTCTTAAGTCTCCACTTATAAGACCTCTCTGCAACAGTTTCATGCCTGATGTCTTCCAATTTGGGAGACCCACCCTAGGTCTCCCTTAGCTCTTTACCAACTCCTTATTTCTCATCCCTTTTGTTTCACCTTCCTCAGTGTAAACATTTGATTTTGGAGTTCTCTAAGTGTAGGTCCTAAAGCCATTCCCAAACTCAACATGCAGATGCTTAGACAAGTTTATCCATACCCATAGTTGCAACAACTGCATAGATGAAGATTCCTCACAGTCATATTACCACTGTCTAATAAAATAACTGGCTGACCTTTGTTCCTGTTTTCTGGGTGGTAACCTCAAAATCTTTAGAATTTTCTAAGTGATAGGAGTGACTTTCTTATTCACGGTGGGGCTTTCAGACCATACCTGATGGTTTATGCTAACAAGATAACTCAGAGTGAGCCCTTAAATAGTTTGTGCTAAAGAGATAACTCAGGATGGGTGCTTCTCATACCAGAAAGAACAACCTTGCAATTAAACGATTGGGGCATTAAGCCAAGTGTTATCAATCTGACCTCTGGAGCAGGGAGGAGAGCTAGAGTTTGAGCCCTGTGACCAATAATTGCATCAACACTACCTACATAAAGACACAGCAATAAAAACTCTGGATCCTGAAGCTGGGATGAATCTCCCTGATTGGCAGTACTTTGTGTATTGTCACACCTCAGTGTGCTGGGATGTTAATGTGTCCTGATTCCACAAGGAGAGGACAACAGAAACTTCACATTTGGAACCTTTCCAGACTTTCCTCTGTGCGTCTTTCCCTTTGGCTCATTCTGATTTGGTTTGTTTTGCTATAATAAAACTGTAATCATAAATTTAGAACTTGCCTGAATTCCATGAATTATATTCCTGAATTATAGAGCCTAAGGAGGTAGTGGGTTCCCCCAAATTAGTATATAGCTGACCTGAAGTGAGGGTGGCCTGGGCACACCTGAACTAGCAAATGGATCTGAAGTGAGAGTAGTTTTGTGGAGAACTGCGCCCTTAACCATGAAGTCTGGCCTAAATCTGAGTAGTTGATGTCAGAATCATGGCAGCTAGCCTAGACTCTGTCTTCCATTTCATATCATAATGTCCAACTGCCAACTAACCACTCCTCTTAAGTAGCTCAAAGCCACCATTTGTTCAACCCGTTCCAACTAAATTCATAGTCTTTTTTAACCCTTCTGTTTTTCTGCAGAGATGCTTATATTACTGAATGGCTTTAACACCTTTAGACCACTGCAAGGAATAAATATAATGTAATTCATACCTATTCCCATTCTTTTACTGAACCCTCCAAATATCTATTTTGTGTTTTGAAGTTTAACTATTTACGATTTACTTCAAATATACTTGCATAAATAATCATCACAACTCAAGTTGTTGTTATTATTTATTTGGATTTCTGTAACAGACTCCTAAATAATTTCATGTGTTCATATTTCTAACCTGTATTCTACAGTCAGAAATAGAGATTGCTTTTTTATTTATTTTGTTTATATTTTAAATTTTTTTATTTCAGGAATTTACAGGGGTACAAATGTTTAGGTTACATATATTGCTTTTGTCATACCCAAGTAAGAGTTTCAGGTGTGTTTATCCACCAGACAGAGCACACTGCACCCATTGGGGGTGCATATATCCATCTCCTCCCACCCCTTGCCATCTACCCGCCCAATGAATGTTATTGCTATATGTGCACTTAAGTGTTGATCAGTGAATACCAGTTTGATGGTGAGTACATGTGGTGCTTGTTTTTCCATTCTTGTGAAACTTCACTTAGTAGAATGGATTCCAGCTCTACCAGGATAATACAAGAGGTGCTAAATCACCATTTTTTTTTTTTTGTGGCTGAGTAGAATTCCATGGTATACATATACCATATTTTATCAATCCACTCATGTATTGATGGGTGCTTGGGTTATTTTTACATCTTTGCAATTGTGAACTGTGCTGCTATAGACATTCTAATGGAGAAGTCTTTTTTATAAAGTGTCTTTTGTTCTTTTGGGTAGATGCCTAGTAATGGGATTGCTGGATCAAATGGTAGATCTACTTCTAGCTCTTTGAGATATCTCCATATTACTTTGCACAGAGGTTGTACTAGTTTGCAGTTCCACCAGCACTGTATCAGTGTTCTTATCTCTTAGCATCCACACCAACATTTATTGTTTGGGAACTTTTTGATAATGACATTCTCGCTGGAGATAAGTGATATCTCATTGTGGTTTTGATTTGCATTTCCCTGATGATTAGAGGTGTTGGGCATTTTTTCATATGTTTGTTGGCCATAAGTCTATCTTCTTTTGAAAAGTTTCTGTTCATGTCCTTTGCCCACTTTTTAATGGGGTTGTTTGATTTTTTTTCTTGCTGATTTTCCTGAGTTCCATATAGATACTTGTTATCAATCCTTTATTGGATATGTAACATGAGAATGTTTTCTCCCATTCTGTAGGTTGTCTGTTTGCTCTTGTGATAGTTTTCTTGGCTGTACAGAAGCTTTTTAATTTGATCAGGTCCCATTTATTTATTTTTATTGTTGTTGTGGTTGTCTTTGGGGTCTTCTTCATAAATTCTTTGCCTAGGCCAATGTCTAGAAGAGTTTTCCAACATTTTCTTCTAGAATTCTTATAGTTTCACCTTAGGTTTAAGTCTGTTGTCCACCATAAGTTGATTTGTGTGAGAGGTGAAAGGTGCAGATCCTGCTTCAATCTTCTACATGTGGCTATCCAGTTTTCTTAGCACAATTTATTGAATAAAGATTCTTTCCCCTAGGGTATGTTTTTGTCTGCTTTGTCAAGGATTAGATGACTATACGAGGATGGTTTTATATCTGGTTTCTCAGTTCTGTTCCATTGGTCTACGTCTCTGTTCTTTTGCCGTTTCCATGCAGTTTTAGTTACCATAGCCTTGTAGTATAGCTTGAAGTCTGGTAAATTGATGCTTCCCAATTTGTTCTTTTTTCTTAAGATTGCTTTTGCTATACAGGGGTCTTCTCTGGTTTCATACAAAGTATAGAATTATTTTTTCTAGATCTGCAAAAAAATGATGTTGGCATCTTAGTAGGGATTGCATTGAATCTGTAGATCACTTTGGGTAGTATAGACATTGGTTTTTTTCAAGAAAATGTGAGAGTACAAACATTTTGGTTGCATTTTATATCTTTGTCTCTCCCTAGCTAGGGTTAGAGGTATGCCCTTACCCTCCACAATGCTCACCACATCCCTCAGATGTAGGGTCTACTCCTCCAACCCCTGAATCCCTGGTGAACACCACCACTATTTGAGCACCACAGTGTTAGTACCAATTTGATGGTGAGTACATGTGGAGCCCATTTTTCTGATCTTATGTCACCTCACTTTGGATAATGGGCTTAAGCTCAATCCAGGATAATGTAAGTGGCGCTAGCTCACTGTGGTTTCTTAGAATTGAGTAATATTCCATTGTAAACATATACCATATTTTAATAATCTGCTCATGAATTGAGGGGCACCTGGGTTGTTTCCACGTCCTTACAATAGTGAATTGTGCTGCCATAAACATTCAGGTGCTGATGTCTTTATTATAGAATGTCTTATGTTCTTTTGGGTAGATGCTTAATAATGCTGTTGCTGGATCGAATGGTATTTCTATTTTTAGCTCATTGAGGTATCTCCAAATTCTTTTCCACAAAGGTTGCACTAATTTTCAGTCCCACCAGCAGTGTAAGAGTGTTCCTGTCTCTCCGCATCCTCCCCAACATTTGTTGTTTTGGGATTTTTTGATAGAGGCCAATCTCACTGGGGTTAGGTGATATCTCGTTGTGGTGTTGATTTGCATTTCTCTAATGATTAGAGATGTTGAGCATTTTTTTGTATGTCTCCTGGCCATAGACAACCTACAGAATGGAAGAAAATATTTGCTCTCTACATTTCCAATAAAGGTCTGATAACAAGAATCTATCTAGAACTCAAAAGAATTAACAAGAAAATATCAAGGAACCCCAACAAGAAATGGGCAATGGAAATGAACAGAAACTTTTCCAAAGAAGTATAGACATTTTAACAATGTTGATTCTGCTGACCTATGAGTGTGATATGGTTTTCCACTTATCATGTCCTCTGCTATTTCCTTCCCCAGTGTTTCCTAGTTCTCCCTCTAGAGGTCTTTCACCTCCTTAGTTAAATATATTCCTAGGTATTTTATTTTCTTTGTTGCTATTGTTAAGGGTATTGAGTCTTTGATTTTGTTCTCAGTTTGACTTTTGTTGACATATAGGAATGCTACTGATTTCTGTATGTTGATTTTGTAACCTGAGACTTTGC
>VBSM01003176.1:47271567-47293420 GCA_008086735.1 Cheirogaleus medius
GACTGAGGGGTACTCAGACTGTGAGCTCCCTACCTGCCAGCCCTCCCAGGTGCTTCTTGCCTAGTGACTGCAGGAGAGTAGGGCAAATCCCGAGGAGAAGAGACATTGATCCAGCTTGGGCACCCTCTGGGTGACTTGAGATCAGCATTCTTCTCCCTGGCAGGCTCAGGGATTGATCTCCGAGTCACAGGGGACAGGCCTGCAAGCCAGATCCTATACACCAGGATCTCAATCACATTGCCCGGGGGCACATAAGGGATATTTGTGAACGAGTCCACTGAAGTATGTGTGCCTTCTGGGGCAGATCAGCGTGCTCATGTGATAGTTTTTCTAAAACAAAAATATAATGATATCCACTTCCCTACATCTTTGTAGGCACACTTAAATCCTTTAATGATACTCAATTGCTCCTAAAATAAAGCCAAAATTATTTAAAGAGATCACAAAGGCCCAGTATGGAATCTCCCACTGCCATGCCATCATTCCTGATGACCCCTCTCACTGCTCTAGCAATACAGAATGGATTATAGTTCTGGAAAGCTCTACCTGTTCCCTCCTGAAGCAACTTTATGTTTATTATTCCTTTCCCTTGTGATATGCTTCCTTTTCCTCTGTATAAGTTACCTTCTATGCAGCATTCAGATTTAAGTTCAGGCAAAACTTACTCAAGGAAGCTTTCTCTGACCTCCTGAAAATGATGCACTATTACACATATGTATTTGCTTTGTGGCACTCAGCAAGATTGCATTTTCTACTTGATTCTCTTATTATATGGCTAATGTCTCTCTCAGCAGAATGTTATCTCTATGACACCAGAAATGATGCTTATTTTCCTCAACATTTAATCACCAGTTCTTGGTGCTTAGTATGTCCTTAATATTTTTTGACTTATTTGTTCAATAATTTAATGTAAAATATGTACTTATTGCCTATTTTCAATAAATGAGAAAATAAGCAAGCAAGTAGATTAACAAATCTCAAATTATATTCTCATATTATCAAAGCAGGCATTCAACTAGCAAATGCTAATATTTTATACAGAAAATAACATCTTTTAATGCTCTAAGCAGAAAATTGTATATGCTAGAAACAGATATAATGATTTTCTGTAGAGCTGGATTTGGTGTAAGGTATCATTTTGTGAAAAAATTCAAATATCAGCCCTAAATCCTTCAGTATGATTGGGGTCACCCTGTCTTCTATGATTTAAATACTGCTATGTCAGCTGCATCCAGTGCATTCAAAGGAAATTTGCTATCCATTCAAATAAATAAAGGAATTCTTAGAAGACTGGCATTTACCCTCATCACCTGTTTTTGTGTTCATGCTGTTCCTGAATTACCAATTTTTGCTTTTGTATTTAGCTTTTTGAATATGCTATTTCCTTTCTGCCCAGTTTTATCTCCACACAGGATTCTGTATAAAGCATTCTCTTTAAAATAATATTGACAGTAAGTATGTTTAGTTGATTTTTACTTAAATGAGGGGAATGGCAGATAACAGAGGTGCCTTTATACTAAAACAATGCTCACTTATCAACTTTGCATTGAAAACAGCTGAATTTTGCCCATCTCATTTTGATCCAACCTTCAGTCCCTTGTTATTTTCTATCTGTCTCTTCCCCTATACCCTTCTTTAATTCTTGTGAATCATATGTGGTCTAATATGACTGTTAAAAGCTTTGCATGCTTTCACATTATTCTCTAGTAGTTTAATTCGGGTTGTATTTTATAAGCCCTCTGCTCCATGAACTGCCCAGTGTCCTAACTTTTCATACTCATATATCCCATCAGGTTATTCTAATTTTAAGAGACAGTCCTCTTGTCCAGAAGAATTATGAATCAGACTTGAAAAAATGATGGGTTTTGCCATGCAATACTTATCTCTTAAAGGAGAAGTTAATGATGAAGTCAAATAGAGTTACAAGAAACAGATTTGACATAAGTGAATATCTTTGAAAAAAAAGTAGTCCCTAAGTTATTTAACACTGACTATGTATGATTGAAACAGAAAATATAAACTCAACATCATTACTACAAAATAGAAATACCTGAGAATATTTTGGAAACTTTTCTCAGTTTAGTATCCAATTCTATTTTCCAGAACATGCTAAATTATATAAAGTCTAATATTGCTCTCTGAATATGAAATTATCATTGCATATCTTCATGCTATTCTTGATTATTTTAGCACACACAAGTCATAAACAATTAGTTTACTAAAATGATAAATAGAAATCCATTTTTGGAAAAGTATTAATACATATTGGTGAAGGCATTTTTTACAATTTTAATTTCAATGAAGAGATAAATATAATATTCTTACTTTTTTTTTTCTTAGAACCCAATGCAGTTCATTTTGGAGCACTATAGTCAAAAGTAGCTGGTTTCAGAAGAGTAACACAAGCACACAAAATAATTGTATCCCAAAAGACTAAATTTAAATTATTGCTCAAATAGATGTAAAGGTTTCAGGTTTTCCAACTTTCAAACTACTCTTCCTATAGTAAGTTTAGGCTTTTGCAACTAACTTTGACAGGCATTTTCATGGCACAAATATTTTCAGTCTAAGCTCAATAAAAGCAGATATAAATAAATGTGTATGGTTTGCTAAATTTGGCATATTAAATCACTTTTGGATTTAGAAAGATGAATTTAAATCTCTCAATTCCAGGGAAACTTTCTTCATACCTTCAAATGTATAATATCATGAAAATAAAGAGTAAGATATAGGCAAATAAACATAAACCCATTTTTTTACTGCCCTAATAAATAAGAAGGCTCTTAGAATACATGGAAAATTGTGTGAATGATCTTCAGAGATTTATCATTCAGTAGAATAATTTACATGGGAGTTCAGAGTAGCTGCTAGTGATGAAAAGAACAAAAGGATAAGTGACAGTCTTTTCCAAATAGTACAGATCAGGTAGAGAATGTTAATTGAAGAGACAGGATAAGATTCCTGAAAGGCAGTTTGATATCACATAAGAAAAGCCTTGAAAAATGTACATAGCCACCAATCTAGTAATTTCACCTTTAAAAAATGGGAAGATTTTTCCTAAAAAGTGTACAATCAGGGAAAGGTTCACAGATTTATTCATGAAGGCATTATTTGTAATAGAAAAAAATTTAAAATAATTCAAGTGCTCAAGAATAGATGATTAGTTAATTATTAGGTTATTAAGTATGGAATATCTGATTTCCTTATGTACTAAGTTTGATAGCTAATATTTCTGAAATTACACTTTGACACTTCTTGATTTGATTTGATTTTATTGTGATGGTATATCCTCCATCTTTCAAATGCATGGTTTGGCTTGTGATTATCTTTCAAATTTTTTTAGAACAATTTTTATGAAACTATGGATAAGTCAAGAATTTGTGTTATTTTTACATATGAGTTCCATCCTGGAACCAGTGCAGTGAAGACAGCTCAAAATATCAACCAAGTGTTGATATCAACTAAGTTTGGGAAGGATGTGGCTAATGAACGAACATACAGTACATCAACAGTTTGAGACATTCCCTTCTGGTGATTTTAATCTTGAAAATAAACCATGTGGATAACCTGAGATCTAGGTGGGTAATGATGAACTTAAAGCTGTGGTAGAACAGAATCCATGTCAACCTATGTGTGAATTAACAGCAAGGTTTGATGTTTCTATTCCAATAGTATTGGACCATTTGAAACAAATAGGCAAGGTAAAGAAGCTGCCACATAGATGAGTACCACATGAATTAAATGAGCATCAGAAGGGAAATCGTCTCTAAGCTTGTCTTTCTCTACTGTCACAACATAAAGGCCAACCATTTCTACACCGTATTGTTACATGTGATGAAAAATGGATTCTG
This sequence comes from Cheirogaleus medius, assembly GCA_008086735.1. Classification (NCBI taxonomy): domain Eukaryota; kingdom Metazoa; phylum Chordata; class Mammalia; order Primates; family Cheirogaleidae; genus Cheirogaleus; species Cheirogaleus medius. The sequence continues at coordinate 47,275,419 of VBSM01003176.1, forward strand.
TTTGACAATTGCAAGCATTCGGCACAATGGTTGGATAAAGATGAAGTGCCAGAAACACAGTCCAAAACCAAATGTCCATCAAAAGAAAACCTTAATGGTGTCTGTTTGGTGGTCCAGCACTGGTATTATTCACTACAACTTCATGAAACCTGGTCAATTGATTACAGCAGATGTCTACTGCAACCAACTGGACAAAATGATGAAGATGCTTGTGAATAAGCTGCCGAGACTGATCAATAGAGACAGGCCAATCCTCTTGCAAGACCACATGTCCCAGAAAACAACACAGATCAAACTATAGAGGCTGGACATGGAAACTCTCTGGCATCCACCATATTCACCAGACCTTGCACCAACTAACTACCACTTTTTCCAGGCTTTGGACCATTTCTTGCAAGGAAGAATACTCAATTCTCAACAAGCCGTGGAAAACACCTTTGGCGGTTTCATTGCCACTCACTCTCCAGGCTTCTTTGCTGCTGCCATAAGCAAGCTACCATTAAGATGGAAAAACTGTTTTAATAGTTTAGGCACATACTTTGATTATTTGTACTGCTTCTTGTTTGGGATATAATAAACTAAACTTTTGTTTTGAAATTGAACATGTCATATTTAATGATCTAATAAATTATGGCAATATATTATGTATAACAATTTAATGTCATGAGCAATAAATACTTTCAAATGTTAAGTAAAAAAATCAATTAAATCAATAGATATGATATGGCAATTATGCATGTAAGTTAGCTATAATATCTCAGTGTGGTGGAATTATGGGGTTCAATTTTTATGCAGATTCCATGGAGAATTCATGAGATGATTTAGTATACATATTATATTTAAAACAAGATGTCCAAACTTATAAGATATTCTTATTTCTAGAATCAGGATAGAGCTATATGGCACTTGAGTGAATATTTATCAAGTAGCCACATGTACTAGGCAGTGTACGAAGGCTTTGTATAAAAATATGTTGGTGGGGGGGGTGAGTATGTGTAGGTGTAGAAATTACATATATATGTATACACACACATATATAACTTTTTGTAATATTGGTACTTTTTTTTCAGTATCCAAATGCTTATATTATAAAACATTCTCATCATTTACCTTATCTATATTTAATCCCCAAAATAATCCTAAGGAGAAAATGATATTATCCTTGCTTTACAGAATGTTCATTAAATTTTATCATGTATTATTTCTAATCTTCATAAAGTAATAAAAGATAAATAAAGCTATCAAAACTACATATATTTAGAAAGTGAAGTTCAGAAAGTTTTAAAAATTGCCCAGGGCCACACAACTCTAATTGTCATCAGGAATTGAGCCAGGATCCCTCTGACTTTATAACTAAATATGATTATTAAATTTTTACAGAAAGAAAAATAAAGCAAGGAAAGGTAGAGAGAGACCAAAGGTCACTCAGTGATTCAAAGGATGCAGACCAAGGTAATATATTATCTGAAGGCAAAGTCAGTTGTAGCCTGGCCCTTTATGAATGGGGTTAAGATCAAAGAGATCCAGAACCCCTTTCTTGAGCCAAATTCAACTGTTCTCTGATTCTTAATTGACTTCTTACCCAATCCTCAGTCCATCAGGACCTGAAAGGATAAGTTTAGGTAGTCAAACTGACCCCTGACAAATATAATTTTATCATTGCTAGCCAAATTTCTTATCTTCTGTGAATTTCATTTTCCTCCTTTCAAAAGCAATACCTACTTCATAAAAGTTGGAGAATATAGAGGTTTGCAAAAAGCACAGTACGTGACATAGAAGAAATAAACCAGTAACATTTTTTTGTTCCTGTACGTTGCCTAGCCTTCATTAGCATCTTTTCCTGTTTCTCCATTTCTGAATTCTACTTATGCTTTAATGCTCCAATTAGATTCCGTCTTCTTCAGAAAATTGTGTTTCTATACTCTTATAAGAGTTTTCATCCACTGCTGAATTCTGAAAGCCTTTTCTCCATATCCTTTATAGTAACTATAGCAATTTTACTTTATGACAGAATCATATTGGTACAATGTCTTACCTTTTTACTTGGCTATCAACTCCCCATAAAAATTTACTTTTGTTCACAATTGATGAGGCACTTCTTAAGGGCCAGGACTTATTAAGTCATTAGAGATTCAGAGAAAAAAGGCAAAATCCCTGCTATAAAATGTTTCATAGTATGGCAAGAATGAGCCAACTTTATAGTCTTCATACTCCAAACACAAGGTTGGTAGTAACACATCTTTGAAGTACTACTCTGGACGAACAAAGAAATGAGTTAATCAGCTATTTGGCTTATTTATTGTGAGAATGTTTTATACTCTTTATCCGTCAATTTATTGTTGAGTAATAATATCAAGTTTTTAAAATATCATTCAAATATATATATATATTTTAAATACAGATGCTACTTTACTTACAATGGACTTACATCCCAATAAACCCATTATAAATTGAAAATATCATAAGTTGAAAATGCACTTAACCTAACCTACCGAACATCATAGCTTAGCCTCGCCTACCTTAAATGTGCTCAGAACACTTACATTAGCCTACAGTTGGGCAAAGTCATCGAACACAAAGCTTCTTTTATAATGAAGTGTTGAATATCTCATGTAATTTATTAAATAATGTACTGTAAGTGAAAAATAGAATGGCTGTTATGGTTCTCACCATTAACATACACAGCTGAAAGCACACTTGGGCTGAAGAATGTTTGAAACATTGAACAAAAATTAATTGCTGGATGATGAGGATGCTATAGCTTCAGGGTCATTAATTTCTCTCTCCTCTGATAGTCTCAATACTACCTGGTAGAAGGCACTGGGACATCAGCACTTGTTGATGGTTTAGCAAGCAGTGTGTTCTTTAGGAAGATGGCAAGTTTTGAATATACAGGGTTTTTTTCTTCTTTTCATTATTATCCAAGTAAACATTGGCTGCTCAGTACACTGTAGAGTCTCAGTTATTTACCCTCATGATCATGTGGCTGCCTGGGAGCTGCGGCCTGCTGCTACTGTCCAGCATCTTGAGACAGTATTGTATTGCATATCACTAGCCTGGGAAAAAAATCAGAGTTCAAAATTTTGTACTAAATGCATATCACTTTTACACCATTGTAAAGTTGAAAAATTGTTCAAACCATCATAAGTAGGGGACTGTCTATAATAAACATGCATATAAATGTATGCATGTATACATAAAGAATAAAACAAAATTCTCAACAAAGAACTTTACCCAATAACTGGTTTATGTCATCTTAGCTACATCAAAGAAAATGAAAGGAAGCTAAGAAATTACCTATTCTTTCTAATAAGAATTTCTTTGTTGATACATTAAAACCTAGCTGAAGACTTTAAAGTGGTTGGAATTCGGGCTTTGGACAAACTTGCATCAAGTTGTGGTTCTACTTACTAGATTTATTACCTAGGATGATTATGGGGTTATGATATATATATTGGTTTTCATTTATGGTTCCTAGATCATATTAATAACTCTCATAATCCTTGTTATAATGTTGGGGTGCTTTACCCCTCAGAAGCAGGCCTCAAGAGATCTCTCTTTCTTTGACCTTCTTCTGTCCTCCTCGTACCTCCCAAAGCAGGACTCTATCTGATCGTGGTCTAAAGACCCTCATTCGAGAGCAGGTCCTGCCCCATACCCTGGAGGAAGGAATGCTGCACAGAGAGGCCAGGGAACATCTGAACAGATAGGCCGTACTGGGTTTAGATTATGTGTTTTTTGTCCAATCACACTTCTACATGGTTATCAATCATGCCTGTGTAATGAAGTCTCCATAAAAACCCAAGAGGATTGGGTTTGTAGAGCTTTCCGATAGCTGAACATAATGAGGAGGTCCCTGGAGGATGGCACCCCTAGGGGAGGCATAGCAGCTCCACACCTCCTTCCCCCATACCCTAGATGCCCCATGCATCTCTTCATCTGTATCCTTTGTAATCTCCTATACAAGAAACTGGTAAACATAAGCGTTCCCTTGAGTTCTGTGAGCCACTCCAGTAAATTAATTGAACCCAAAGAGGGAGGGAGGGTCATGAGAACCCCAGCTTGAAGCTGGTAGATCAGAAGCTGTGGAGACCTGCACTTGCGACTGGTGTGTATGGGGACAGGGGAGTCTTGGGGACTGAGCCCTCACCCTCTGGGTTCTGATACTGTCTCTGGATAGATAGCGTTTGAACTGAATTAGAGAACTCCCAGCTAGTGTCTGCTGCTCGGCATATGGGGAAAAAAACCCGTATTTGGTCAAGGAAGTCCTCTTCTGTGTTGACTATTGTGGAATTAGTGGAAAGCACAGTTTGGGGAGTGTTTTTCCCAAAGCAGTAATAAATCAGTAACATTCACTATGACCTCAGTCACAATCATAACCAGAAAGCTGTGAATTACCAAGTGTTTAACATACTAGGCATTATGTTAAGTACCTACTAAATATTATCATGTTTAATCCTCATTAAACCTTTGAAATAAGTATTGCTAGACCACATAGACAATTGAGGTCTAGCGAAATGAATTAATTGGATTTAATATCATGTCTGACTGACTCCAATTGCCAGAGTCTTAAGTACAAGAAACATGGTGCTTCCTGTTTGAATTAATTTTGTTTTATCAATAAAAGAGAGGTACTTACATTTAACGGGACTGTTGAGATGATTAAATGTTTCAACTCATATGAAAGTTCTGTAAGACTAGGTTGACACCCCATAAACTAGTGGAAAACAAAAAAAATTATGTAGCAATATAAGATGTGAGTGTCAGAATTAACCCTTGTGATTTAGTTTCCCCTTTTCAGGTTGCCAATAATTTGACTAAGTAACTAGATGGTTCAGTGATTTACAAAGAGCTCAAACAACCTGTTAGGGCCAAAACTAAGAGAAGCTATATTTCTTCATGGCTTGGACTTTGCAATAGTAAAGGTGCTACAGAAAACTTAATGAGTTTCAGAGACAAAAGAGAAAACAATATTGCTGAAGGTGTACCTCTGAAGAATAATGGAAAATGATAGGGTTATTTAGCATTGAGACGAAAATAAAACTTAGTAACTCACCTTAAGCATGCAAAAGTTTAATGTGATATGTAAAATGACTATTAAGTTTTCCATTGAGAATGAAAAAATTGCAGTTAAATTGAATAAGAACTATTTAGTTGCTGTGAAAACTTGTTTTGCTAAAAACCAGAGCAGGTTAATAGAAGAGATCTTAGAAACATTCTTTTAAGGCTCTAAGAATCAAATAGATAACTATCACCCTGAGATGAATTAGGCTCAGTACTATCTAAGCAGTAGAATAAATTTGAGGCCATCCAAAGCTCAATATTTAGTGATTTGCATTCTGCCAATGTACAGAATTGGCTTACTTCTCAGATCTATTATATTGAAAATCTGATATTTTATATAATTAAGAGAAACCCTTCAAAAATTAAAACATTTTAAATAAGCCACTCCGCCTTAAGATTCTACCAAATACTGCTTCAGTTGAAATAATTCCTACAGGAAAAGATAAAATAATGATTCCATTTTACTGTCTTTTAAACTCAGTAATAACGGCTTATAATTATAGAGCACCTCTTTTCCATGGAGCTTAATGTGTTTCGCAGACATTGCCTCATTAATACTCTTACCTTCCTTTTAAGGTAGGTATCATGGTCCTCATTATACAGATGGAGAACCTGAGGCACAGAGAAGTTAATTGATTTGCCCAAGGTCACACAGCAAGTAAGTGACAAGGCTATGACTTCTGACTCACTGTCTAATGCCTTGCACACCAGGCCATTCAGCTTTTCCCATTGGAGAGGAATAATCCATTCATTTTTATCAAAGTTCAACTCCAGGCTGCTAAATTCCTTGGGGCAAAGTTGCATACTGCAATTTCACACCACAGCATTGGCACATTGTCAATTCACACAGAGGAACTCTCGCACTGAACTGCAAGGTTACTAATAAAAATAGAGAAGAAAGAAAAGAGGTCTAAAAATGGCTCTCTCAGATGTCTGAGTTTGTACTCTAACAACTCACACCATCCTTTTCAAACAACCAACAGCATAAAAACCTGAAAATTTCAGATATCAAATTCTAGTGATTGTAAGTGTTTTTAAAACATTTTAAAGGTGATAAAACAAAAGCTCTAACCAGGTCATAGTAAAAGTGTTTTACAGATGTGCTTTACTTATTTATGTGTGTCTATTTTTATTGATTTGTCTAAGACACACAAACTTCTCTATCTGGTCTTTGGAAAACATTTATAAATAAGCTCCCTCATCCAAACAAGACAACCAGCACTTAAAAAGTTATCACTTCAAAACAACAGCAAAACATTACGTGAGACCACTATCTAATGTGCACAATAAATCGCTGATTGTGTAAAACCTGAAAGAAGATATTCCAGACACAAAGGTTGTCTGATTTTTTGACATCCCAATATTCTATTTAAATGAGCAGCACAGAATATCATTTTCTTGGTGGATGAAGATGCAATAACACCATTCAGTGGCCCATTTGTACTGCTTAGTATAAAACGGGAGAAATTCAGAGAAGTGCAAAAACGTAGTTTTCTTCATTCCAAGTAAGCCTCAGAAGATTATTATCATTAATGATTTTTTCCTCTGAAGCATAACCAAGCAAGAGACACAGAAATTCTTAGCTGATTTAATGTTCTGTAGACACCACAATGTGTTAGTGAAAGTGAAACAATAACAAGAATCCTTTGCCATGAAATGATACTGTGGTTTAATTAGTGAATGGCCTCCTTCATGCAATTCGCATAGATTTACAGTGGGTTATAACTTTAGTTCACTCCTACAGGCACTAAAAAACAATTGTTGACTGCTTGTATAAGCAACAGGGGTGGTATAGCCCATGAATTGGATTATGCCTTAGTGTTCTGAGACATATTTGGTCGTATCATTCTTGAGCTTGGATCCTTTTAACACTCATTGTGGGTCAACAATGTCCATGCCTCTTAGGAAAAAGATGGATATAAGCAATCTTGCCTCTCAACAGTTTCCTCTCTTAGAAAGTAAACTCAGTAAAAGTAGGAATTGGTGTGTTTTTGTTCATTGCTAATGTCATAAGCCTACAACGAACATTTCAATAGACATTTGTTAACTGAATAAATAAAATGAAAAGAATTGATTGTTAAAAACAAAGTCATACCAACACCTCCATGCAAATATCTCAGAAACGTATTTTACATTCTTACTACAAATGGAATATGTCATGCTTTATAAAGTTTCTGGAAGAAAGTTGTCTCCAAACTTGTACCAACTTGTCATTAATTTTTCCAAGTGTCCTAGTGCTTAAGAACAAGATAAGCTTGGTTTTGATCTGAGTTTTAACACTTAATAACTATGTCATTTGCACAGGATATTATTTAACTTGTCTGTGCCTCAAGTTCCTTCTTCTTTGAAATCAGAATAAAAGTAATAATAAAAATGCCTACCTCCTATGGTTATTATGAGGATTAATTGAGTTAATATATATGGAACTCATAAAAGAATCCTGGAAAATTTTTAAATGTTACATGTATGAACTATCATTAGTTAATAACTGAGACCTGCCTGCTCAGTCTTCAAATGATGTTATCAAGTCAGAATTAGATTTCATTATTGCTAATAATTTTTGTTGTCATAGGTGTGAGGGGAACATGAGACCCTCCACCTTTTAAAGCTATTTTAAAATAACAGCAAACAACACATTTCACATGAATAGAAATTAACCTAATGTAAATTCTGAATCATGAGTAAGTTCCAAATTTTATGCAAAATATCTCTTTTTGCAGTCTCTGAGTTTCCTAGTTTCCTGAAAATTTAGACCATTGCATATGTGAAAAGAAGAAAAATTAGGCCTTGGTCATCAAATATGTCAACTGAGCTTCTTGGCAAACACATATATCAAAGTGATCTTATGAGTACACAGGATGTGTACTCATAAGTACTTGTACATCTCTCCTTGCTTTTGGCTGCTGTTTCTGGGCTATGGAGAGGACTTCAGTCTAGAACCTGAATGATTAACATAGTGTCTTCCAGAGAGAGCCATTTGCATGCAAAATGATTTTTTTCCCCCATAACCATTAGACTAAATTGGTGGCCCAGCAAAGCCTCTGGCTTTGGATCTCCCAGCCAATTCACAAGATTAGAGGTGTGAATCAGAGCTATCAGGGTAAGGGCAATATTTCAGACTTTTAAAATTATCAGTATCCATTATTTGTAATAAGAACCACAAAAGGAAAACAAAATAAAATGAAAGAAATGAAATGGAAGGCAAAGAAGGCAAGGCAAGACAAGGCCAAATAAAGAGAACATGACAAGGAAATGGCATATTTTGCTATCCCAAAATGATGAAAGTACAAGAGGAGTGGTACTTTCTACTGCCTCACTTATACTTTGCTGGCACAAAGCACCTTCTTATGCTACAATATCCACAACTGCTTGATACTCTACAACCTCCATACCCAAGCTGCTTCTTTCCTAATTGCAAAACTAAAGCCACTATCCAGAAAGACATATTTACAGTTGTTCTGGAATGTTCCCTTTCCATTATACTTTACATGGAATCCAACAGATAATTCTATACACTCTACATATGCAATATGTTCTAAATCAAGTCACTTCTCACCATCTTCACCGTTAACTCCCCTAACTCAAACTCTATCGCAACAATCTCCTAATTAATCTATCTTCTAGTTTGCCTCTCTACAATCTGTTGTACTCATATCAAAAGTGACCTTCACCTATGTCCAGTGGCTTCCCTTCACTTTTAAAATAAATCTCTACCCCTTTATTCTAGGGTAGGAAGCCCCACGTGGTCTAACCCTATCTAACTTTCATAGTTATCCCTATCATGAGTCAGCCATACAGACTTTTTTCCTGTTCTTTGAATATTCTGAGGTATTTCTGTCCCAAGCCTTTAGGGTTTGTTGCTTCTTCAACTTGAAATATTTTTTCACTAAAATCTTCACATGACCTCATCATTCCAGTCTCAGAATAAATGTTACCTCCATATGTGTCTTCTGATGTAATCTATACGAAAATAACATTTACAAACTCTGTGCCCTTATGCTGCCTTATTTTCTTCATTATTATTTTATTTATTTGTTTATGTTTTTAATTACTCTTTTTCTTATATAGGCCAGATTTTCTGGTTTATTCATTACTCTATTTTTAGGCCTTTGACAAATAGCATGCTCTTACTAAATATTTGCTGAAGGAGAAAGGAGATAAATAAATGAATAGAAAAAAATCAAGAATCAAGTAAAGCTAGGGGGTATATTAAAGATCATCCAGTCCAAATCTCTTACTCTAGAAATGGGACAATAAAATGATGTGCCCAAAATAACAACAGTAGTTACTATTCTATGTGTGTCTAGAATCCTGATTTGTTGGCACTCAGGGTATACCACCATTTCCATTAGCCAACACTGCCTCCCAAAGTCATAAATATTGTGATACAACTGCAAAAGTGTAACAAGTAAATCATACAATTACCATAAAAAGAGAGATCAAAAACTCACTATAAATTACTTCATTATGTTTTCAAAACTTAACTTGCCTTGGAAGGCCCATTAAATCCCAGTACATCTATCTACAGCTTCTTATTTTTCAAACTCTCGCAGTCATCTTTCTATGAACTCAGAATCTGTCCATTGTTTGAAAACCTGAAGATGTAGCCACTAAACAATAAAAAAATAAGAAAAGTATAGTATGTCACATTAAGATAATTATCATGGTAAAAATAAGAAGAAAGCAAGAAAGGAGGTTAGAAAGTGCCTGGGAATGGAGTGTGTGACCAATTTTAAATGACAATTTTAAAAAGAGTTGCTTATGAGAAAGTTTTTGCTATTTTTAATTATTTTTCATAAAAAGAATAAATTCAATATTAGTTTTTATACCTACCATGGAGCACAACTTTTAGTTATTTCCAAATATTTTAGAGAAAATTTTTCTCATATTTTACTATAAAAAGCATACTACTGAATTTAGCAAAATCTATATTAGTCAAGTTAATAATTGAACATTGGTAAATCTTCCCTATTTTATTATAGTGCACTTGAAGTTCGGATTGCCAAAAATCAATTTTTTTTAACATAGTATGTAGCATATTTTAGATTTGGATTGACAACAACATTCTTTTCTTTTCTCTAAACATAATCTCGGTCCCTTTCCATCCAGTAAATTTCAAGTGTTTTATATATACTTTATGGAGTCTCGTAAAACAGCTTAATGGCCAAGGGTGGTAAAATTGTGAGGCTGAAATGTGACGTGGGTTATGATGTTTGTAAAATAAAGTTAAAGATTAATCTAGCAGCCTCAGATGTCTTTTTAAAAAATGGCAGTCTAATGCTGAAATAAACATCCACACAATTATAGGCAAAAACTTTTTTTTAATTTAAACTTTTTTTTTTTTACTACACCAGCTATTTACAAAAAGGTTCTTCATTCTGTCTTCTTTCTTACATTATATTCAGTATGCATCAGGATGATCTCCCAGGGGAATTTTCAGGATTATTCCTTCTTTGAATAATGGCTTGTATGCGAGCTTCAAAGAAATGCAGTAAGAGTGGGAAGAAAAACATTTTCATTTCCAAAGAAATGTTCTGAACTTCCCAGGGGACACTGAGAAAAGATTTTCTTGAACTGAGGGACACCTGACAGTCACTTAAGTGGCTCAGTGCATTCACAGTAAAAAGTGATTTTCCCTCCTCCCCATATCCTAGTTTTATGTATGAGAACAACTCGGTATTCAAATAATGCATAATCTCACTTATAGTACAGGGAATTCATTAATGGATAATGCGGAGAATAAGCGAGACAATGTCATCCACAGAAAAAGTAAAGCGCTCCCTTGTGGCAGGATAAGATTTCATTCAGTCTGATCTGAATTGAAAGACTTTCGATCCCCTTCTCTGCTTAGAGACAGTTTTGCTTTTCAACAGGAGCTGCAGAAGAATTGTAGAGTTTTGAAAAAAAGCAAATACGTTTTGATCAGCATTACATTCAGGGCACTACTCTTCTGCTACTCACTTATGTGAGACTGGCAATACCTTTCTTGGCCAAAGAAAAGTGGGTTCAATTCAATGAAAAACAAACAGTTTGAGCATGTAACCACAATGCACTTCATTCGGCTTCATAAGTAAAAACTCTTCCTTTATTTTCACATGAGGGTTTGTGAAAATTTTAAATATGGACGTAATGGCATGAGCATATAATGTACTATCATCCTATGCATAGATCTTGAAATTGGATGAAGTAAAGATTATAGAACTATTTGAATTTTCCCATACGAATAATGCATATTAAATCTGAGCACATAAAAATTCATCTTTTGTGTTTTGCTTTTAGTTAAGTAGCGATTTTGGGATGGAATCTAAAGTCTTTAATAAGTCTTATCATGATTCTCAGTATTTTTATTGAATATCATAGGCACACAGATAATGGATGACATCTTTAACAAAAGCTTTTTGTTTTTCTTAAACATAGGTATAGTTTTCTACTCTTAGAGCTTTTTCCCCTAAATGAACACATAAGTATTCCTTGTAAACTTTACTCACTGGTTCTCTGATTGCATTTCCCTCATTAGCATCCAGATATTTAAATTTTCTCTAAACTGTCAAGAACTTGTAAATCCATTCAGTCATTTATTCATTGAGTTTAACAATGAGTTTAACAACTTGTTGAGAGTCTACTACGTGCCAAATCCTGCATTTGCTGTTGGAAATTCAGCATAAATAAGGCTGATGCAGAAACATCATGGAGATTTTAGGAAAGGATGTGTCATGATTTAGTTAGAATTTTAAAAGATGATTCTGATTACTCTATGCAGACTGGTGTGAGAAGAAACAAAGAGGCTAAAAAAGCATCTCCCCATTAGGGTAGACATGATGGGTAGATCTAATCTAGGTGCGTGGAAGCAAAGGATAGTGAATGGTCAAGGCGAAACTAACAGAACTGGACAGAGAGAGAGGCAGGTGTCATATTTTCTGCTAACAAAATCTCTGGGGGAAGTTTATTTACTAAGAAAGGTTAACTGGAGAGGAAGCTAGCTATGGAGAAATGAATTCAATTTTGGATGTGTTGAGTTGTTGTGACTTGTTTGGCAAAAGAAAAGAATCAGTAAAAAAATAAATTAATAAAACTGGACACATGATTCCTGAGGCTCAATGTCAATGACTATGTTCTGGACATACTTTTTTTGTGATTCATTGAGATTTATTTTATATTGGAAGTTATGAAAATGGATAGGGTATCTTTGAAAGCATGATTAAAATGATGAAACGGTAATCTTAAAGTCAAATCCAGAGAAACTCAAATTGTCAGAATCACATAAAAGAGATTAAAGACAGAAAGTAGAAACCAAAAGAGTAGCCAAAAGATGGAAACCAGAAAAGAGTGATACTGTTTTTTCCATAAGAGAATGCTTCAAGGAAAGAATGTCTAGTATTGCCCAATGATAAGAAGAACCTAAAAATATTAAATTAAAATAAATAAATAAGTAAGCCTATGTTGAAATAAACAAGGGGATCTGTAAGAACAAAGTTTTCCCTTTATAAGTTGATGCACAGCAGGGATGACAGCCTCTGAAGAAACTGTTTCAAAGAGATTAAACTGGGAAGGGGATGTATAGAACTTTTGCAGATGGAGTCATACTAAAGACAAGTAGCAGTGATTCTGGGAAAAGAAATTGCCAGGTTTTATGCATTCTGACATTTTCAGCAAAATAGAATGGCAGTTGATTGAGCAAAAACAAAAGCACCCCTGCAGGTTCCTTGAGAAAGGTGTACGTTGTTACTTCTATTAATAGTAAATTTGCTTTAACTTGAAGTGAACAAGAATTTTCCATCTGGAGTAAATGGGGCCTGGGGAAATATTATCAGAATGGAGAGATTCAAGTGAGTATAGGAAAATAGTTTTTCAACTAAAATGTATTAATTGAATATATTAATATGGATGTTATTGATGGCTTTGAGAAAGATAGATTGGAGTATGTTTAGAAGTAAATTACAGGAGAAAATGTTTTATTAGGAGTTTGTTTGAAAAGCTCTTTTGAGAAGTTTAACTCTAAATAAAAGGTGAGAACAAGGAAACAGTAAAGCTGTCTAGAATAGAAGAATGTGTATGAATGTGTTTGTGTTTTACTTATTTATTTTATTTATTATTAATAGTATTAATTTTAACATACAGTTAATTTATTCTTCATTAACTTTTAAATGATTTGATTGACTAATCGATGTGATAAACTAGAACATGTGAAAAAGAAAAGATCCAAAAGACAGGAAAATGTTGAACATAAATGAGAGTTAGGGAATAATCAATTACAAGGTTTAAGAGGTGGGAAGGAAAGGTAAAGAAAGGTAAAGCAACTAGACTTCAAAGGAGAATTTTTGTCTAATTGTACCAAAAGGGAAGAATGAACACAGATGAAAACTAATTCTAAATTTGGTATCAAGGAGGCTAGGAAATGACCATTTGATGATTTCTATTTTGTCTATGATGAAAACAAAACTCTTCTGGCAAGAGTAAGTGGGAATAAGGGAGAAGAGATATGTGAGAAGGTTGAAAACATTTTCGTATTGTTATTCAGCAGAGTGGGAAAAAATAGCTGTCAAGAGAAAGAGCAAAATTGATTGGAAATAATGAAAGCCCAATAAATATTAATCTATTCACTACTGTGGACCCAAATGTTCCAGGAGGAAAGTATGATTTTTACCAACTTTATTCCGCTGCTTGGTTTAGCTATTGAAATAGTAGATGACTGAATTCATCCATGGTTTGTCAAGAAAGTAAACATGTCACATTTTTACATAAAAATGGAAGTATCTCTCCCACAAAAGTAAGAAATCTCTTTTTTAAAAAGCAGGTGGTATGTACCTTGGGAGGGTGAGAGGTATAAAAAAGAATGTGAAAACAGATAAAAGTGAAAGGCACAGAAAAATAGAAAAGATGATTATCTACAAACTGGAGGAGTAGCTATAAAAGATAGACAAAATCTTAAAAAAATTAAAATAAATATTATTGAGAAAATGTAAGATATTAATAAAAAGGCAGAATTTCCTGAACCCTCTCTTTAAGTCAGTCTATGTGGCCTAATTTTACATGTGACTTAAGTCCAGATCAGTGATTGGCAAACTAAAGCTCATGGGCCAAATTTGGCCTGCCAACTATGTTTGTAAATAAAGTTTCACTGGAACACATCCATGCCCATCCATTTGCATATTGCCCATGGCAGTATCTATTTTTATTGTTTGAATTTAATTTTTTTTTTTATTCTTAAAACTAACTGATTTTGGATGACCCATGGCAGCTTTTGTACTACCACTCTGAATTTGAACAGTTGCAACAAAACTTGTGAGGCCCACAGAGCCTAAAATATTTACTATCTGGAAATATAGACAAAACATTTGCCGATACCCAGTCTCAATTCAAACAGCGACAATAATAAATTCACAGTGTAATTTTTAGATACATAATGAATTCTTCAAAGTATTACAACCCATTCATCCAGAAAATATTTTTAAGACCAATTGAAGTACTAGGCGCTTTTCTAGACACTAAATAGTTAACAGTGGATAAGACAGGTAAGGTTTCTGCACCTAAGTTTACATTTTAGTAGAAAGAGAAAAATTTAGTAAATATAATAGTTAACCGATCATGAAAAAATGCTAAACAGAAAATTAAAAATCGGTGAGAAGGAGAAGTGGCTGGTTAGGTACTTTAGATCGAGTTTCAGAGGATGTGAATGTTAAAGAGCTCAGTTCATTCCAGGCAGAGAGACCAGCTAGAGGAAAGACCTTGAAGCCAAAACAAGCTTGGCAGGTTTAAGAAACAGGAAGTAGATCTGTCCCTTTGAATTAACAGACAAGTGGGAGAGTAGTTGTAGAAGAGTTTAGTTGGATAGATGAAAGTCAATTCATGTAGTGATTTGTAAATCAGGATAGCAGACTGAATTTTATTTCAATTAAAATGAAAGGCCACTGAAATAAGTAAGCGAGTGAAGTGGTCTGATTTAGTTTGAAGGAATTCGCTCTGGCTGCTGTGTGGAGCGGGAGCAGATTGAGTAGAGGACAGATTGCAGGTGCCAAGAGTAGAAGCAGAGAGACAAGTTAAAAATCTGCAATTTCCAAGGCCAGAGTTGAGCATAGAATAAGTGTATGGTAGCAAAGCTGGAGAAAATTGAACTGATTCTAGTTTTTTTCTTTCATTTTTTTCTTTTTTAAGACATGCAGGTAATAGGAATTGTTGATGCAATGATATAGGGATGAGAACTATAAACAAAAGATCATTTCTATGGTTTTAACATGAGCAATTTAGTGGGTAGTTAGAAATCAAAACTTCTCTTTTAATAATGTTAAGTCAGAAAAGCCTATTTTGTATCATAGCGGAAAAGTTACATAAGTAATTTGATTTTCATCTGCAGCTCTAAAGATATTAGTGTTAGAGATAAAGATTGTGATAGTTGAATTGGAAGATGTGGAACTTGATGAGATAACCACAAATATATACTAAGATAGAAAAGAGAAGGAAGCCCAGAATGACATATGCAACATTTAAGAATCGAGGGAGAGGACTCCATCCAGAAGATGGGGTTGAAGTACAAGGGATGTGACAGACTAAATGGTGAATTTGGTGAGAAGAAATCCGGGAGAATGAAGATTTTTTTTAAAAAGAAAGGAGTCAGCTGTTTCTAACGCTCATGGTAAATTAAGACTATAAACCAAGAATTAACTTTTGCATTTGGTAACAGAATTCTTTGATTTTGATGGAGTTGAAGGAATGGAAAGGCAATTAGAGTAGTTTATGGAAAGGATGCCAAATGAGGACATGGATATAGTTTCTATAGCAAATTTTTCAAGAACTTTTTTTTAAATTTAAATATGGTAGTACAGAGGTATATAGTGGTAGACAGAGAGGGTTTATAGTGTCAAGGGAAATTGATAGTATAGGATATTCTAAAGTACACTGTATTCATATGAGAATAATCCAGTAGAGACTTACTGAAATATTGATAATAGAGATAGTTGAAGGAGGCTGGGCTGTATAGCAGCAGAGGAAGAGTTGGCCTAATATTATAGCTAGGTTGATTCTTACACTGTAAAAGGAAAGAGAGGTAAGATAATGATAAAGGAATGTTCCTAGATTGCTGCATTTTTAGTAGGCATATGAAGTATCTCATGTCTTATGACTTCTGTTTCCACCATAGTAGATGTGATGTGTCATTAATTCAAATTAGGAGGTTGGATTGGCACCAAATCATTTCCCAGCATTTCAACACAATTTCTGCCCTTTTCAGTGTCCCCCCCCACCCCCGTATTGCAGGTGCTATAACTCAAGAAGTTACTTTTCCCAGAGTCTTTGCCATCACAGTTTTGGTATGTTCTGCCACTGGGAGATCCCCAGCACTAATGACAGGGGACAGCAGAAAAGCAGCAGGGCTTTTGAAGGGACTTGGGTTCCTGCAGCAATTGCATCTGGCAGGCTCCTGCTCTTTCTTGTGGGTGGGATGGGGCAGTATAACCATTTCCTAAGCCCCTTTAAAAAAATCCCTTTCTGCTTGAAATACCTAAAGTGGTAGCTTCTGTTTTATCACCCACATCTTGACAATTGCGGTAATGTATGAAGTCTGAGGAAGAGGAGCAGGTATGATATATTCCTATTAAGAAGCATGATATACAATATATATAAAACTAGGACTGTTACGGTTGAAATAAGACAAAATGGCAGAACTCCAACTACTTAACCCCTTTTATATTGCTCGTGCCATAGTCTATGATTCATTAAGCAATTCCAGAAAATCACCCAAGTGCCGTGGAGCATAATTTTAAAATCCCTAGTAGATGCTTTAATATACCCTTGGACATTGGCAACAATGTTTTACAGCCAAAATTGGAGTCCTGTCAATGACAGAACTTCTTAACTTCTTAGACCATTTTATTCTTTGAGCAAATTTATTTCTTAATAAACTCTTAAATATCTTATTCTGTTAATATAACTTTTCCCTATTGGTCTAAGGGTTTGTTTTGTTACCACTTAGAATGAAAACTGAATTTCTCTCTTACATAACAACTCCTAAATATTTTAGAATGCCTATTATGAGGACTCTCCTTTTTTCCTCATCTTAAATATAAAATCCCTCTAGGTTTTTCCTTGTACATAATAGTACTGAGTCTACTCAAGGTCCTAGATCCTGTCATTTGAACCTAATCAGATTAGTTAATATCTCTCCTAAATTCTGGCAACTGGAATTATATAAGTACAGTATAATAGCCTAGCAAACATTGAGACATTTACTTCCATTGCATCTAAGTTTATATCAACCTTTATTATAAACTTAGCAGCACTGATAAGTATTTCATTAGCAATCAATTAAAATATCTAACTGTGGAGTGTTTTCTTGGCATCATATGTGGTGTTTGGTTATATTATCTATATAATTAGAAATTAAGTTTTGAGATTTAAATTGAAGGTTTTACATTCATTCTTACTAATGCTTAATTTTTCCCCAAATTTATGCATAAATTTAATGCAAAACATCAAATCTGAGCAACATATATAAATTAATATTTTTTTAAATTTCAGAATATTACGGGGGTACAAATGTTTAGGTTACATATGTTGCCTTTGTCCTACCCGAGTCAGAGCTACTAGAATGCCTATTCCCCAGACAGTACACCATGCACTCATTAGGTGTGAATATACCCACCTCCCCGACACCCGATGAATGTTACTACCATATGTGCACATAAATGGTTAATTATTTTTCATTGGATTTGGCTTCATTCCAGACTGGATGCTCTTCACTCATGTATTATATTCCCCACATTACTACATTTGACCACTTCGGTACGGCGCTCACCGGCTTCGAAACCTTGCCCACAGCCAGCAATCATAGTCCGCACGATAGTTTGTGCTGTGCATTGACGACGGATCTGTTTTGCTCTTGTGTGATAAGAAAAGCTTTAAAGCACTGAAAGTTTGTTTTACTTTACAGGCAGCTTTAGGAAAAT
>VBSM01003176.1:47295396-47336970 GCA_008086735.1 Cheirogaleus medius
GGGCAATATACATAACCGTAATATTTGTACACCCATAATATGCTGAAATAAAAATAAATAAATAAATAAATAGCTGTAAAAGTAAAAGGTTTTGGCTGTCGACTAAAGTCGACGCTTGGCTGTGCGCATTCATCTGTGTCTGTCGACTATAGTCGTTGCTCGTACCGAAGTGGTTAACTATATCAATCAACAATTTTTTATCATCATGGCCTTATTACTGGCATCTGATCAATGTCTAAAATATTTACGGATGACTACTATGGGATGATGTCAGAGACATAAAATCTACAGTGTTTAAAACATAGTGCAAATAATTAGGACTATAGGAATTAAGACAACATATAGCATAGAAAATGCCAAAGAGGAAGAAAGTGAGATAAAATATGGGCTGAGACCAGAGATGATAGTCTAAAGAGTCACATAAATAAGGAAGTATTAGTTTGCTAGGGTTGCCATAACAAAATACTACCGACTGGGTGGCTGAAACAACAAAAATTATTTTCTTGCAGTTCTGGAGACTGGAAGTCCAAAATCAAGGTGCCAGCAGACCTGGTTTGCTCTGAGACCTCTCTCCTTGGTTTGCAGATGGCAGCCCTCTTGCCACCTTTTCACATGGTCTTTCATCCATGTCTGTGCATGCGTCCCTGGTGACTTTCTGTTTCCAGATTTCGTATTCTTATTAGAACAGAAGTCAAATAAGATTAGGGCCGACTCTAATGGTTTCATTTTAATTTCTTCTTTAAAGCCCTATCTTCAAATAGGGTCACATTCTGAGGAGGTACTAGAGGTTAGCCTAAGGGCTTTAATATATGAATTGCTGAATTGCTGAGGAACACAGCTCAGCATATAACTGGGTACTTAGACTAACAACACAATATGAAGCTAGAGAATTACCAAAATAAAAGAAGAGAGAGAAGAGTGGAGGGAGATAAAGGGAAGTAAGGAGAAGGGAGAAAAGAGAGAGAGAGAGAGAGAGAGAATGAATAATGGCTTAAGCAAGCAAGCAGAGGCAGAAGACTGACTGACAATATCTGACATACATTCACACCTTTTAGTTTTCAGTTTTCATAATCCCTTGTGTCATAATACATGAACAAGAATGCTACATTTCCAAGGCCAGAGAGCAGCTCTCACCATACCTATCTCATGTTCTTGGCCTTGGATTAAACAGAGCCAAAAATCCTCTGGGTCTGCTATAAGCTTTAAAATATTCTGAAAATTTTCTGAGGAGATGGCATTTTAGAATATTATTAATGTCTGTACCTTCCTAAAATACCAAAGTTCACTGCCAATCCTAATTATTTCCATTGCCCAAATTGGCAAACAATATTTGTCATATCTATTTGAAATTTCTTTACCTTTTAATGTCTTTTATATTCTCATCTTGAACTTCTCCTCTGTATTTCTCCACCCTCCACACTCCAGTTCATCTCTCTGACAATTAACTCTTCATTTCCCCTGATACCTCATAAAATTGGATCCTTGAGAGTTTCATCCTCAAGTTTCATTCCTGTGATATTTGCTCACTGGTTCGGTCTGAACTATTTCCAACATTTCAAATTTCATTCCTTGTGTTACAGACCCACAAAGTATGTGATTTCTCCTTAGGAGCTAAGCAATTTAATTGCCCTGATGACACTTAAAACTCTATATATTCAAAGCTAAACTCATTTTTTTCTGTTAGTAACCTGTATTACTCCCTGTGTTACTTCTTATCTTTTATTTCAAAAAATTGATGAGGTACAGTGTTTTTTGATTTACATGGATGAATTGTATCATGCTGAAGCCAGAGTGTTACTTCTTTTGATTGATGAGTGTTCCGTATACCTAATAGCTACGATAAAGAAAGCCACTGAGAAACCATCATCTCAAGAGTTTTCCACTCTCATCACTATTAGAATAAGAGTCAAACTCCTTACTGCTATGGTGTCTACAGGAACATGTATATGACCTTGACCTTCATCTCAGACACCATATCCTGTCATGTTTCCCCTCTTTCTTTATGTTTCATGTATACTGGGCATCTGCTTGTCCTTTAAAAAAGTACACTAACCTCTTTCTAGTCTCAGCATATTTGCTCTTGCCATGACCTTTACTTACAACTTTATTGCACAAAATTTTTAGATGACTTATTCATTCTCAACATTCAAGTCTCAGATCAAATGTCTCTCATTATTAAAGTCTGGGCTCAAATGTCGTCTCCTCAAAGGATTCCTTCTTAACTATAATATCCAAATCAAGTCCCCCTATGCCATCACCATTTGTCACTCTCTGTACTGTTGCTTGCTTTATTTTCTTCATAAAACTTATCACTTTTTAATACTAGGAGACTTGATCTGCCTTGCTCATTAAAATCTAATTCTGACAGCTCATTTTTCACATGGCTAAAATAGGTTTTGATCATCTGAAAAATAATACCTGACATTTTTACAAGGTATATAAGCACCTTATTATCTGGCCCTACCTACCTCACTGTCTAGATTCACTTAATTGCTATCCTTCCATATCTTAAACCCTTTTATTTTATATTGCAATTATTCAAAATCAAGGCTCCTGCTTGCCCCATAACAAAAGAATTCTGTTTAGTTTATTTAACCTCAATATTCTCATCCAAAAGTGGGTGGAGGAGTGAGGTACAGAATGAAGCAAATTATTTTCTTCTAAGTTTGCTTGGAAAATTTGGTAATATGTGTAAAACGCTGTATATGGTGACTGTTGCATAATAATCACTCAATAAAAGCTATCTCTGATTATTAGGACTACTCCTTTTCTGTGTAATGCTGTCACGGATAAAATTCAAACAGCTAATATGGTGATTATAACTTTCAAACAGCTTATCTTCTCAAAAAGGGCAATTTTATCATTGTTAGTACCATATATTAAAGTTTTCTCAAGTTTATTATATTTACATATCTGTTCCATAGTGACAAAATTTTAAAAGTATAAGTTGGAAATGTGAAAAGTATATTTCTTTAAAATATTACAGTTTAAGTCAAAATGCATTCAAATTTACAATATGTTTATTTATATTTTTTCTGCCATCACTGAGATATTTGACTGTATAATCTCAAGAAAAGTAAAGAATATGTATGCATAAGAAAATTGCAATATAATTTATTCCTAACATTTATTATATAGTATGTTACTACAGTCCTACTCATATTAAAAATTTGACTAAACAATTTTAAATTTTCAATTTGATATGAAAAAATAAATATTATTTATTAAAGTATAATTACTAAACTTCATAATGGAACTTAAAATTATAGTCATTAACTTAAACTATAAAAACTGGAAAGGAGCATTAGAGCCATTTCACATAATATCTTCCATGACTTAATATATTAAAAGCAAAATACAAAATATAGGGTAATATTTGTGTCTACAAGTTGTCTGTATGCTTTATTGATCCAGAGAACTAATGGCAATCATATGTTTTTTTGTTTGTTTGTTTTGTTTTTATGTTTAATAAAAGCAGGAATTAGCCATAACATAGTTACTAACATAGTTACTAATGGACTGCGGCTGTCTAGCACAACTGGACCATTATGTTTGCCTCATAACAAAGTATTGAAGAGTTCATTCAAAAACTGTGTAATCCAAGTAGTATATTAATTTCCATGTCAGTATATAATTGGGTGCATATTAATAGAAGCTGAAGGCAGATGGTGTTTTGAAAAATTATTACACATGGAAAATCTCTTATCTGGTGGTATAGAGAAAGTCTGGAATATATCCATTTCTACAATGTAAAAGACCATAAAATTTGAATCATAAGTTTTGGAGGAAACTTAGATGTCATTCAGTTCAATATTCTACTAATTTGAAGAATATTCTAACACAAAATTCTGAAAGGTTGTCACTCATTCTTTTTTAAAATCTTCCAGTAATAAGTAACTTGTTATTTCACCCATGATTCCATTCTTTACAAACAAAACAAAACACACAAAAACCCTCCAATTATAAAAAGTCCCATTTTAGGCTGAATTAAAATGTTTCTTCTAGTTCTTGCTTCTAGAGTGATGTATAAGTCTTTCTTCTTTTCCCTAAAGCAGTTCCTTTTTGCTTTGATGATTCATGCCATGCTCTAATTGCTTCTAAGTCAACATAAGTGCTTCTAGATCCTACAATAATTTACTTCTTGCCTCTGTTCCCAGGCTCAATGTTATTCTGATTCTTGTTCTATGGAATCAGTCAAAGTTGATTTGGTTGATACAATCCAGGAGAAAACAAAATACAACAAAATTAACTTGAATACTGGAGTGAGACAGTGTAGAATCACAGAACCAACAAATCATAAATCTAAAAGAGCACAGTGAAATCATTCTCCATTCTATCCTATAATCTGTGGTCAAAATTTATCATGAATACCTCTAATAGTGGAGACAGGTCTGTCTGTCTCCATGATAATTATTTCTATTTTCAGACCATGAATCAACTTTTGAAGTCTTTGGTTTTAGAAGAAATCAGATATTCTTTAGTTTCCATATTTAGTCTTTCTTCTGATATTTTTAGACCTATAATAGTAATGCAATTGCTTTCACATGACTAATGATCAAACATCTGAAGATAGTTATGTACTGTCTTAAACTCCCATCTCTCAAATAAGCATTTATTTTTGTCTTATTCTCAATACTATAGTGTGCAGAATCTTAGTTTGCAGAAAGATTTTTGGTCCCAAATCATACCTACATTTGGTTTATGGTTGAATCCAATTATTACTGCTAGTTCATACAGACACTTTTTTATTCATGTGTTGCTTCTCTATATTTTCAAATTTTCTCAGTAGGTAATTATCGAGATCTAGAGATTTAAGACTAGAACGAGGATTTAGAAAAATTGACAAGTGAGACTGTAAGATCTATTTTCAGTTTTATAAAAATCGGGCACAAATATATCCTAGACCACTCTTTCTCCACATTTTATGCATCTTTCGACCTCTAGTGGGTAATTGGTTGATTAATTTTTTCATTCAATGCATATTTATTGTATGCTTATCTATATGCCTATAATATTAACAGCACAAATATATATAGGAAACAAATGAGGCAAAAATCCCCTTCTTGAACATAGTATACACCAAGAGGCTTTTATATCACATTGAAAATGATTTCTTGGGTATTATTGCTTAGGATAAGATTAAGTAGAGAGAGGGGAAGAGAAAGAAAGAGAGAAAAAGACAGTTAAAATAAGTTAATAAATAATTCAATTTCAAACTGCAGAGATGATATGGCAAAAAAGAAAATGAAGTTAGGATACAAATGTCTTAGACTAATTAAACTCTAACTGAATTCTTCGAGCTCCATTTGACCTAGTGCAGTTTACCGAGACTAAGTATGTGGGACCAATGTCCAACTGGTAATACATGATCCTTTAGCTTTGGTATTGAAATATCTGGGTGTGAATCTTTACCACCTCCTGTTTGAGTGAACATGGACAAACTTTTAAGGATAGTTTAGCAGGCAGGGGATTAGGTAATTAGGTTCGCTAATTGGGGTGAAATTATAAGGGTATGGAAATCAACTTCCTCTGTTGCTCCTGTCCCTGGGGTCACAATTCCAGCTGAATCAGTTTCTTGGTCTGGACCACTGGTTTGGGTGGGCCCATCGATCCATTGGAATGCGGAGCCTGGAAGATATCTTGAAAACTACCTTTAGGTTCCCAAAGGCAGTGTTATCTAAGGAGAAAGTTAAGAATCCTATGGACACTACCTATGGGGAGAAGCTAAGAATCTTTATGACCACCAGCTGTGAAGTGTCAATTACAGGGGGACAGTTACTAATTATTATTAATTTTTTTAGCCAGACCTATGCATTATTTTTAGCTATGTCCTTACCATAGTTCTCACCTTGCACCTCATTATTGAAGGGTGGTTTCAGTTTTAAGATTTCTCTGGGGTCCTCTTGGCCCAGAGGGGGTCTATTCAGTCAGTGGGGGGCTTAGGATTTTATTTTACTTCACCATACATAGAAATAAATCAATAAATCAGCTTTTCTATCACCATCATGATCATTACTTTTGTTTTAATCATCTCCTTTAGGACCTCTCTTTAGGTTGCTGTGCCATAATCTAGCTTTGACCAATACAGCTTTAATGTTCTTTTCATCTTGACTAAACATTAGACAGATTTCTTACTGATTATCAGCCCCAGATCCCGCCTCTTATTTTTGAGCATTTACTTTAGAAAACTTAAAATTGTAATTTTTTTCTGCTCCTTTGAGATGTAAATCCTCTTCCAAACTCTTCTTAGTTTTATAATGCAGAAATGTCTTTCCCAAAGGCTCTTAGGCCATCTCTTTGAAATGGAGTTATCAAGAAAGATATTGCACCTTATCTCTCAGTCACTAAGGGAATGTAGTAGCCTAACTTCAGAAAGGGACAATTAGCAAACATTGATTACTAATCACATTGACCAATTCCCCTCTAACGTCCTTCAGAAATTTTCCATTTGTGCACCCCACCACTTAAAAACCCTCCTGCCTTTTGTTTCAGCAGACTTCAGTTCAATCTTTCTCCCTTATTACGATAGTCTTGATTGAAGTCCTCATTGCCTATCTAACATTGTCTAATACAATATTTCTTTGACAACTCATAACCAAATAAAAACGTATTCATCATATTCACTATATAAAACTGTTAATATAAAATTAAAATATGAGCTTAAGCAGGGTTTTTCATAGGATCCTAACATGCCTAGGCATGTCTAAAACACTGGTTGGATATGTCTGTTTGGAAACTATTTGCCTAATAGACTAAGCTGCTTCTTGAGAAAGGCATTATACTACAGAAAGGGGGAGAAAGGCTCAGAAACTGGGTGCCATAGCAACATTCTAGTTTTGCTGAGCAGGGGCCATTTTGAGTGCATGATGGTTTAGTTCATACTGACCTCAGATTCAGCTCCTGTTGCCTATTCTTTGAGTCCTAAAGAGAGGGAACGGCAAATAAAATTGAAAAATCTGTTTCACTGACAATTCTGTAAGTTTCTAAAACATTCTTGAGAGTCAAGGATATAAAATAGAAAAGTAAGACAAAAATGTTTCTGTACTTGAGTGGAAAAAATGATGTGACCCAGGTGAGGATGTCAACTGATTAGCTGCTGCATGAGTGGTAGTAATAGGCAGAGCTCAAAAGCCCATCCAAAGAGTAGTAGTGTTCCTGTAAGGTCAACACAATAGACTTTTGGTATCATTAACAAGAGGCAAAACTACAGCCAATTGCATAAACATGGCATAATAACTTGACTTTGTATGTATATAAGGCATTTGTTCGAGATATTAAAACAAAAAAAACTGGATAGGTAAAAAGCACTAGATATCACATTGTGTAGCTAAACAACCTGTGTTATGGTGCATTCTCTTCAGTCTCCTAGAAATAATTAGCTAAAAGTTTTCTGGGACACTGCAATGATGTTCTGCTATCTTCCATGTGTGTAACTAGTACCAACATTTATAGTCATGAAAGTTCAGTAATGGTGTACATTGCTGCAATCTGAAATATGCTACAGTAGCTTTAATCACATCTCCATGTTAAGAGATCAACTTAATAAATTTTATATTGGAAAACATTATTTTAAATTTATTCTGGAAAAATATAGGATTATTCTCACTAATAAATTCAATCTGGTTTTTGTGTGTGTGTGTCAGTGATGTGAAATCTTTGATGGTTCATGACACTATGTGGTATAGTTTCTTAACAAATAACATATTACAGAGTAGAATGTGTAACACTAATTTATCATGCTTTCTAGCTACAATTATACCTTTTCTATTTTTTTGTAAAATAATCACTCCCACAGATTTGTTTGTCTCAGCAAACAGAAATTCACAGAAGATGCTTGTTTATAACTTGCATTTATAAATTATACTATTTTGCTATTTATATCATATTTCCATTCTTTTGTAAACCACATTTAAGCCACGTTGGTCCTTTTCTATAAGCTGCAAATGTAAAGCAATATTATAGAAAACTACCAAAAGAAGCTTATCACACATATTCAATATTGTGTCATGCATGCAAATGACATGAAAATTTATTAGCTGAAATGAACTGCATGTTGTTAATATTAACCAATACTGTCTTTTTTATATAATATACAACCTTTAAAGATATTCCTAATTACTAAGATAATATCAAGATCTGTGGGAGTCACATAATATCTTAAAATGCAAATTTTAAAAATATCTGTGAATAAAATTATTTAAATACTTTATTCATTTTCTAGAATATCCAAGCTTCCTAATGACCATTTGATAGACCAATGAATAACCAATGATCTTTAAACCAGTATTTGAGTAAAGTTGGAATTTAAGACCTGGATTTCTGAACTACTAGCAAGATGTCATAAACACAATGATTTCTTGAGTACTTTATCAATGTTACTGATGTCATGTTTGATACTGTATAATTTAACTTTCCTAATCCTACATTGTAGCCTGACTACCCAGATTAAGAGTATGCATAATATTGAAAAATTCATTAGGCTAGATTGATGTAAAACGTATATTTTGGAAGATATCAAATACTTGTTCAATTTTTAACATCAAAATTCCTGCTATCAATCTAATCATAAAAATTACATTGATTTTGAATTTTCATATCCTTAAATTTTAAAAATATTACAAGTGTTTTATATGGTACATCACATATAGCAGATGTTCAAAAATGTTCTAAAACTGAGGCAGAAGAATCATTTAGATTCAGCAAACATTTATTATTATAAATACCTTTGATAGTGCCAGGTTGTAAGGAACACATTTCAATAGGACAAGTTTCTTGCCCTAGAGGAGATAAAATGAAAATAGTACCAATTATAATTAAAAATATATATTTAAAATTTTAACCATGTCATTTTAGATAAGTTATTGGTTAAATACTGATTTGATGGATTATGAACAATGTGCTCACAGGACAAGAAACAAAGTACAAATTGTTAGTACTAATCATTGCTACTTCTATGGTAGATAAAAGAATTGCCAATCTAATATTAGTATTTGGGAAACTTGCATTTTACACTTAAAATTATTTCAAAGAACATTCACGAATATAATTGTTCCTTACAAAAAGGCTGCAAGATACAAAACAGAGTAACGCTTCATTTTTATTCCATTTTTGAGATGATTGAAACTGGTGAAGATTAGTGGCTTATTCCAAACCATAGTTAGTGGCAAAGCGCTAACAAATGTTCCAGATTTTTTTGTTTAATTCCACAATGATTTTTTAATAAGTGAGAGAAATGAAATGTTCATGGAGGCCTGGATGGTTTGGATAAAAAGGCATATTCAATAGGATAATGCAATTTATATTTGACAAAACGAAAAAAAAATGATTTTTCTAGCACAAGCTTAGCACAATCTATTACTGATTAAGCACATGTAGAAGATAAATTCTACATAGGTATTCTGATGAGTCAAGTTTGACCCTAGCAGAATACAATGGAATCTTGAGGTGAGAAAATATTCATATTTATTAAAAGGTAAAAGTGCTCAAGAAAGAATGAAAAATAATGTTTTAGATAATATTTGATAGAATAAAATTAACAAGCCAAAAAGATAAATAAATTATGATCTTTGATTCAATATATACGAGGGAAGAAAAATATATTATATAATTTCTGTTAAAATGAATTGGTGTATAAATGAGAAACATTTCTTATTTCATTTATTAAAATTCATTATGAGAATTACTTTTATTATCCATTTATTTTCAAATCTTTAGAACATGATTTAAACAATCTTTAGTACATGAAAACTTCAAACTCAAGACTTATGGACAGACCTATAATCACCAAATTAAATATAAGTTATTGAACCTATTTCAAATTAAATCATAAAATAAATAAATTTTATAATGTTTAACAAAGAACAACATATGATCTTATGCAAAATAACAACCTGTAGATTGTTATCTGAATCGTGCTACTGCAATGTTGCTTTTTTAGTATGTTTTGCTAATTGCTTCTCCCATGGAAATTTATTATCACGCATATACTGTGTATCAGTTTATGTACTGTGGCCCTATGGAGAACCACAAACCCTCATAAGAAACAATTTTTTCTCCTTTCTAATAACCGTTTTTGTTCCACTGGGGCACTATTATCCCATTTGAGAGTACATGTGCTACAGTAATCAGTTTTAAGAAATACAAAAATTCAGAAAAATGTATCTGGATGATTGTATAATCATTCCTCTGAAATTCATAATTGCAGTCTTGTCAAGTACTCAGTAGTTAATTCAGCACAGTCTAATATGCATCACATCATGTGTTTACAAATTTTTCATACAATTGGCATTTTTCCCAATTCTAGAATATGAAATGAGATTTATATCTATTAATACTACTGTTGTTTACTAGACTACATCACTCTTACTCTGGGAAGATAAGAATTCACAGAAACGTGCATATCAAAATCAAGGCTGCATGAATAAAGACAGAAAATTATTGTTTTTTCTTCTATCTAAGAGAAAACATGCACAATTAATGGAATTCATTCTTCATAAGCTCATTTTGTGAATGTAAACATATTCTTTTTCTACATTTGAAATGTTTGAAGTTCAATGCAAACGTATGTGAATTGATTTATTTTTTGAACATTTTACATACATATATATGCTAACAGAGGCAATAAGAATTTCAAAAAATGAGTTTATGATAAAGAGTAACATATAATTAATACTTTTTAAATATTTTTCCAGCATGGCTGTAATTAGAGACACAGTGTCTGTCTCCTACAGAATCAGAATTTTGCAATCAAAATCAAGACCCCATATTTTAATTCCCAGATACCAATAACATACACACATGGCATTTTTCTCATGTCCAACCCTTTGCAAGCCCCCTTGTAGCATATATCCTCCTTGGTTCACAGTAGGTGGTTTAAGATGTAAATTTTTGGTAAGAGGAAGACATGGTATGCTTGTAAATAGTATAATAGATGAGTTGCTCTTTTCTCCACCTCAACCCTGGTAATCATTGTTTTATTCTATATCTCTGTATATTTAACTTTTATTTTTAAAGATTCCACATATAAGTGAGATCATGCAATATTTTTATTTTTCTTTTTTACTTATTTCATTAAGTATAATGTCCTCCAGGTCTATCCATGCTGTGGCCTGTGACAAAATCTCCTCCTTTTTTAATGCTGAATAATATTCTATTTTATGCATATGTATATAAATATGTATATATATAAATGTATGTGACAGTTTCTTTATTTTCACTATTGTGAACAATGCTGCAATGAATATGGGGATGCACATACCTTTATGAGGTAATGGTTGTATTCCCTTTGTGTATTATACCCAGAAGGAGATCTAATGTACAACATAAAGACTATAGCTAATAATTATGTACTGTATTCAGAATTTTTGCTAAATAAGTAGATTATAACTGCGCTTGCCAAAAAGGGAAAAATTGGATAATTATGTGAGATGATTAATATGTAAATGTGTTTCACTATAGTAACCATTTTACTATAAATATGTAACTCATAACATCATGCTATGTATCTTAATTATACACAATAAAATTTATTAAAATAAATAAATATGTTAGTTTAGAGTATGAACATATGAGTGGAATGTGTGTGTAAAAGAGAGAATATATTACATATTTTTGAATTTTACTTGTTTTAATAAGCAATAGCTTAATACAATTCAAATTATAATTCATAATATATTATAAGTTGATAATAAATTATGGTTCTTAGTTTTTTATTTTTTTCCAGAAATTACCATATTTACATATGAAAACATTTAGAGAAACTTATCAAATGAAATGTGAAACAATTTAACTTGAAATAATTTATGTTTGATATATTTTATTCTTGGAAAACATTATCAGACATTATATGATCAAAAAATTAAATATCTGCATTAAACTTAACATGTGCATTTTTGTGAGGGATTTAAGAAACCCCAGTAGCCAAACTAAGTATGCGTACCAATTGATTTAATTCATTTTAGGTGAAATTGCAAATTATAGTTAAAAACTATTGTTTAAATTTAGACTGTATTAGACTTGCCTTATGTCAGCAAGCATTATCTGTATTCTCCCATTTAAACATTTTTTTACCCTCTGCATAAATGGTTTCACTGTCTCCTTTTTCTTTCATACACATTAAAAAAAAAATCTTCCTTACTGGCTTCAGAACAGGAAATTTGAATGCTAGGGCTCTGTCAAGATTTTATTCATAATAACATCATATTGTCTCTGATGTGCTTACAGTATTAACAACTTGCCATAAAACAAGTTATAGCTCAAAGGCTTAAAATCCATTCCCTGTGCAACATACCTGCTGATGACTCACTTTCAAATGATGTAATTTTCAGGGTTATTTGATTTCTCATATTGAACATTTTATATTGGACCCATCTTTTAATCAAGGCACATACCATGTCGTATCTATGAATTGTGACCAATAAGTGTTTGCATATTGATTATTCAGAACTCAAAACACATTTTCTCACGAATGAGTAGTTTGATTTTAGGATATTGAACACACAAAATCCTATTTGAACTATAAAGTGGCTAAAAAAATAATGCAATTATATTAACACAAATTTTCATTTCTGAGTCCAGAATAATTTGGTAAAGGAGGTAAGAAGTGAAGGAAAGAAAAAGGACAAAGATAAATTACAAAATTCCTTATATTTGTCCTGGTCTCCAATCCTGTCTCTTTTACCTGTTAGCTATGTGAGTTTGAGAAAATTACTTAAGTTTTCTGGTCTAAGTTATAAAAATGGGTTTATTAATATTACATTGATTATTTCTAGAATTAGAAATGCATCCTGATGTACTTTTCTGAAGTTCTTATAACTGCATTTTCTGCTCTTTTCTTCATAAATGCAAATTTCAATAAAATCAACTATGTGGAAATATAAGAAATTCACCAGCTTTGTGGGTGTCTGATTTAAAGATTTTTGTTTCCAGTAAGTATGATGCATTATTTACTACAGATATAGTATGTATCAAAACAAAGAGAAAAATATGTTTGCTGCCTTCATAGAAGAAGCTTGTGGTTGGGAATAATCATCCCTGGATACATTATTTCCTACTGACATAATTGATATGTCACCACCAAGAGGTGGAAGGTGGGGAGAATGGCGGAGCACAAGGATTCTTCATACTGAAAATTTAAAAATTTGTTGCCTTGCCAAACACTGTGAGAACTCATATATGAGAACTACCACTAAAGCCAGTGTGATTTTTATTCCGCATCTAAATATGATGCTAATTTCAAATCATCATCATAAACATTATCATCTATAAATCTGAAATTACTTGAAAATCACATGGTAGCATTTGAAAAATGAGAGTCAACAGAATGAAGAATATATTTTGAAAAAAACAAACATAAATCTTGCAGCAATTGGGATGCTTGTTTATCTTGGCTAAAAGCACCTTGGATAGTGTATTCATTTTATTTGTTGTTTCAGCATGTTAACACACAAAGCAAATCTTATTGTTACCTTTCCCCATCCCACATCACACCCTTGACCAACAGGTAGGCACAAAGAGACTGATAAAAAAAAATAGGTGTTAATAAGAGTGATATGTGAAACTCTTAAAGGAGATCAAATCTTACAGGGTAAATGGCCTATGGCAATATCTGTAGATAGTTGTTATTTTGACTAGAGCATGCATCAAACACTGTAAATGACATAAGGTGTACATCCCAAGGTTATTTTATAATATGAAATGCTCCATTAAAATAATTTCCTTTGAAACTGAAACAGTCTACCTTTGTAAGATTTTATTCTTATTCTGAAGTGAATACATTTCAAACACAGTGTTTTCTCCAATTATCAGTGCAGTATATCTTTCTAGTTAGTTGCTTTTTTGTATTCAATCATCTTTTAGGCTTATTCGGGAAATTGGAGCTTGCAAAATTCATAGTTTATTATGCTAACAAATTATAGTTAACAATAAAGATTTTTTGGCAGCCTAGTAGTCATTTTAAGTTTTCCCTACAATCAATAAGATGAGAGAAGCAGTTCAATCACCAGTAAGCCTTTTTAGTTCTACAACAATAATACAGTGAATATGTAAATAGGAACAGGTTTGGGCCACAAAAAAGAAATGTTTTCTTTGTTGTTTTTTTGGCATTTTTTTTAAAGGTGACTTTCCTCTTCAGATTCTTATTATCATTACTCAAATTTTTTACACATTTTAGACATTCAATAAATGCTGCTTT
This sequence comes from Cheirogaleus medius, assembly GCA_008086735.1. Taxonomy (NCBI): domain Eukaryota; kingdom Metazoa; phylum Chordata; class Mammalia; order Primates; family Cheirogaleidae; genus Cheirogaleus; species Cheirogaleus medius. The sequence continues at coordinate 47,309,588 of VBSM01003176.1, forward strand.
TTGATGAGGACAAGAGATTTTGTAAAGAATGTAAAAAGATTAGAAATCCCCTTTTAACCAAGAAAACTTAAAGCAGAAATATTTGTGCTGATATCTTTATTTCAAAAAGAAAATAATCTCCTAGATCTTATAGGAAACGTTTGGATTGCAATATGTCATATCCTGTCAGCCTTTATAGATTTTTTACGATATTGATAATGTTAGAATTTATATTTGTGCATGTTCTTTCATAAAAATAAATTAAATATCAAGATTTCAAGATTCAAGATATGGCTTTGCAATGTTCACAATCTTGCACAAAGATGGATAAAGTCATCTCTCTGCAGATTCATCTTGTCTTAGAGATATATATGTATATGTATACACATATACACAACATGTATAGTCAAGGCAAATTTTATATGTACATTCATATTCATAAATGGTTATTTTGTATTACTTAGCCTCTTGTGACATGAATATTTCTGAAGCCTCAGTCTAAATATATGCATGATAATATATTTATATATCAACATAAATTGTTGACTTGTTAAGAAATTATACATAGTACTTCTATTATATAATAGTAAAATACTAAAAATATCTGTGACTTCTGCAGATGAAAAATCACTTAAGACAACATGTATCATAATGTTATCATCAAATCTTAATTTGAACTATAAATGATAATATTCATCAAATTCATCAAAAACATTCACCAAAATTGACTTCTGAGAATTTTGGTATTTTCAAAAATCAAATTTCTTCTCCAGGGACTAACTTTTGTCCCTATTTAACAAGAATAAACATTAAAACTCTGTTATCAATCATTGGCTCCTCCTTGTTCCATGGGGTTTTCCATCACCATATTAATCTAACATTTTAATTTTTGTTAAATAGTATCTTCATTTACTCCATTTTGACTGGTTCTGTTTTTTCTACTTATAATCATTTTCAATGATCTCTCTCTAGAAATGACTGACTGTATTCATGTCTCTCCTCAAGATACCGCTTTCTTTCTCTGTCAGACTAGATCTCTTGAGAGGTTAATCAGTATCCATGCTTCCACCTTCGCAGTGGTCTGGCCTCAGCCTCCACCACACTGCTGAAACTGCTCTCACCAAATTTACTGATGACCTAGAGTGGAATCGAAGGTGCACTTTTTGGATTTCATTCTATTTTGACTTTCTGAAACCTTTTAGTCTTTGATTAAATTCTTTGGAGTCTGTCTCTATGCAAAAAACTATTTGTATTATTATTTTTGCATAATATTTTGGTTTTTTAACTTTCGGATTCTCATTTTCTTCATATGTAAAATGAGGATAGTGAGCTCCACTCATTGGGTGGTTTGGGTGATTAAATGAGATATTATATAGAGAGAATAATTTATACAACCTGACGCATATTGAACTCTCAAAAAACGCTAACTATCTCTTCTTTCTAAAATGATCTCTACATTTGACTTATTTTACTCAATTTACCTTCTCACCCGATATCACTATTTTGTTCCACAGGTCTAATTCAATCATTAACGCCAATCAGCCAAAGACCATTGAAAACACAGGTATTGTCAACAAAGTTAGATTCACTAATTTGAATACTACGGTGAATCACTTAATGGGGTAAATGTGGGGCCTCTTAATAGGAGGAAAGTTAGGAAAAGTTTTGTTTTGTGCTAAAGGAGATTATTGAAATGGATGGTTTAGAATTCTAAACTGCAGAAGTAGTGCTCTTACCTTTAAAACTGTGGTAATAAAGACAACTCAAATGAGAACAGATGTTACTTATTCAGAGTTTGTTATAACAAAGGAGTCAGTTACCATTACCTGAGTTGGTCAGAGACTCATAGACAGGCATGGGAATGGGAAAGCATTTTTTCTTGTATTTTCAAAAAAAGAAGAGGAAAGGTTTAAGGTATCCTCAGATTGGAGGTTGTTTGCAGAGGGAAGCTGGAGGCAGAGTAATTAGAAGAGAGACATTCCTTGTGATTGGTTTGGAGAACATATTTGGCTTTCTCTGTTTGGTCCTGAGTTGGAAATAGATATAAAATTTTGGAAGCTGGCAATCATTGAACAGATCCTGATTTTCTGGGCTGATTGCTCAGAAGTTGTGTTTTGATTTCCTAGTCTGGTTACTGCATAAATTGTGAGTTAGTTAGCATTCTATTGTCATTTATGGCCTAACCATTGTCCACATTTATATTTGGTCTGCCAGAATACATGAATTTGTACAGAGTAAATTTTAGACCAGTTTGTCTGTGATTATCTTGGACCATGTGGCTCTGAATGAACTGGAGTTTAAAAAATCAGTTTAGATATTTTGTAAAGATTATTATGGTTTTGGCTTAATTTGGTTTATCATGTCTTTAGGACATTTAATTTTTTATTTTCCAATGTCCTAGTAAGGTAAATAATGTTTAGGAAAAATCATAGTGCATAAATATTTAGCTGAATCTGATTGTTTCTTAGTTTTGTCATGTAACTATAATTAGTGACACAAAGAGTATGAACATTTTTAAGGCCAAATATATTTATTTCTGAGATGCTTTCCAAAAAACAAGCATTAAATTATATTATTTCAGTACACTTTTAACAGATATATCTCCAAATTTTTCAAATATTTGGAAATTTAATAATAAAGTAATATTTCTTTATATAATTTATTATATAATTTGTATTTACTGATAATCTGGAACATAGTATACTTGATTATTTAATTGCATTCACTGATACTGTTGAATATCCTTTCACCATCTGTTTTTCTTTCTTTTTGAATTGTTGAGCCTCCTTTCCTGTAAGGAATTTGTTTATATCTCTTATAAAGGTATATGAGCTTTCCGCAATTTGTTTCTTCATCTAGTTCTATTCCTTGGTCAAAACCTAGTCCTTCACACACCCATTTATAGCCCTTAGAATAAGCCCTTTCTTTTTTCTCTTTTGCTAAACCTGACTTTCCCTTTTCTTCCAGCCTCCATTTTGTATTTCATCAATTAATAGATCAGAAGGAAGAATTCAATATCTTCTGGCTCTCTATTGCTCCTTTTAAAATTTTGTTCTTATAATAATGAATTTGTCTGTGAATCCTGCACCATTGGTTTACAGCTCTTTTACTTATTATTATTCCTGTAATCTATCAAAATCAAGGTTATTCCTTTTCCATTTTTTTATCTTTGCTTATACCTTTCCATTTGCTTGAAAGAATTTTTCTCTTACATTTTATTTTGTGGAAAAATCTTACTTTATTTTCTGGGATGAATTAAAATGGTACCACATAACACCTCTACACATTTCTTCAATCCAGAGTAATTGCCTCTTGTGTGTCTTCATAATTATTTATCTTCCTAGCTCCCATGCTTAGAACAATGTCTGTTAAAGAATAGATACTACTGATTTTTTGAATGGATAAATATATATCAATCACAGTATAGCTTTATTTTATAGTTATGTTCTTTGTATTTGTATGTATTCATATCACATATCATATACATAAAATCTTTTTATCCTAGATTGCTAGTTCATTAGAGATAAGGACAAGATCTTTGTCATAGGATGTATGTAATAAATGTTTCTGAAATAATCACATACAAAGACACATGCACACATGTAATCAACCTGTAACATAGGTAAGCTAATGTTGGAATTGGTTACTCAAGGTCAGGAGAAGGTCAGGAAAGAGAGCAAATTCAGACAGAATATTTGAGTCTAGAGGTCAGGAGAGACAAAAACTAAGTTGTTCTGGATTGGTTTAAAGCTGGGTTTTTAGTTGGATCTAGATTAGTGATTAACAGATATATTAGAATAAAAGGCTAGCAAGTAATATTAAAAATCTAATTTGAATCTAATTCAAAGATTATCACATACTCCATCACTTTTTTAGAGTCTAGCAAGAATCTACTGACAATCTAATAACTGAATTTAAGCAGCCTTTTATCTGAAAATGTGTTTAGCCACAGACAGAATGTACAGATATTTGGAATGTTTTAAGATCTAACTTAGATAGTTTTGTTGAAGTTTAGACTAGATGTAGAAAACTTGATAGAAAATAAAGCTAATTAAATGACAGATACATGATCAAAGATAAACTCTGTATAAAGCAGTGAATATTCAAAGGTTGTCCAGATAATTGATCAATGAAGAGTAGTATTCTGAATAGTCAAAACAATACATTGCACTTTGGCCCCTTATTGTCTGCAATTGATCAAAATGTCCAGGCATGGTTTGTACTCCACTTGGCAAAATATATTCCCACTTTGAGCTATATTTTGCAATGAAATGCTAGATAGCATTTGAATATAATTTTTCCATAATAGAAATAGAAAAACAACTTCCCTGTTAGCCCATAACAAACAATATTCATATCAAAATGAACCTATTTAATGAAAAGTGTAGCTGCTTTTACACACTTTTATAGCAGTTTGATCATATTTTGGCATAATCAGTGCTGAAGTAAATCTAGTATGTGTCTCAACGGAAAGTGTTAAAGCTGAATAAAAAATTGCACAGATCCAGTTTTCTCATGCACAATTTTTAAAACGATGCTCAAAATTATACAGAACTATGCTGCTTAGGCATTTCTTTAATGAATTGGAGTGAATGATAGTGCTTTCTTATAAACAAACAGGCCCATAGAAACAGTAAAGTGGAAAGGAGAATTCAGAGAATTGCATTATGCTAATCCCAAGAAACTAATTCTTGTGATGTAGTACAAGAACAGTCTATATCCCATTCACTTCAAATAAGAAAATATACTGCAGAGGCTATTCAGAAGTTACTGTTACTTCAGAGTACATTCAGCAAATCACTGTAACATGTATTCACTATTTTTTGCAATGAGCATTGTATGGGTGCTGTTAGAGTCCAAAACTCCACCAATTCTTTTAATGAGAGAAAGCAATTTGATTTTTTAAGGAGATAAATGTAAAATTGAAGACTCATATTTGCAGTCTCATCCATAGGATAGTAAACAGAGGAGTATACTTAAAGAGACATTTACTAATACCTCTTGTTACCCGACTTAGTTCTAAATATCAGTGTTATATACTTTCTTAAAGGAAAGCACCACACAGAATTAGCTTAACAAATATTAATTTTGTTAAAGGGAATGCATTATTAGTTAGGAATGCTTTTATTTGTAGAAGTTTATATTATTTGATTTTAGATATGTTTATATTTTTATGAGACACCATGGTTTTACTTCATAATGTATCTTAAGTGAATATTTTAATTATCTGATAATTTCAATTATGATTATGTATCCAAAGACATGGCACATATGACATTTTATGTTTGCTACAAATAATATCAATTGTCTGTATAAGATCCATGCTCATCCAAAATAGCAAAAATGCTCAAGTCTTATCGGTTGTAGTAGAAAGACATGTTCAATCTAATTGTTAACAACTTTAATAACTTGCTTAACACAAGTAATATGTTTGATTTGGAGAGGACTTTATAGTAAAAAATATGTAGAGAAATGTGTAAAGTTAAGTGCCAGACTCTGTCATCAAATGAGATTTGTGCTTTCATAATTTCTTTTGTAGAAAGCTTTCAGAATCACATCACAAGCTAAACTTACAAATTCTATTGAGGGTCTAGCATATTATAGCCATGTGGAAGGGAAGAATTTTGCAAACATGCTTATTTTTTATATCTATTTTATTAATTCGGACAGTATTATAAAATGTGCTCTCTGTTCTGAAGTGACTGTTTATCCCTCTAGAATGCCGAATAAATGCACATCCTATAGAGCCAGATGTCTGTATTCAAACCTCACTCCATCTAATCTGAAAAATGAAAACTTGAGCTAGTTATAAAACCTAAATACATTAGTATATCCATTTTTAAAGGGAGGATAATAATGGAAACTTTCTGTATTAATAATAATATTTGTTAAAAGTATAATTTTCAAAAGGTTAAAAAGCATGGCTCTCATATGAATATAAAATGAACATTTAGTAGATATTTAACTCATTTAATGATAGAAGCAATAATGTGTTATGAACAGTTTAAAGAACATTTGAGAAAAAAATACATATATATAGAGAAATATAAACATGGCATTTGATAGATTGCTGTGTTAAATAAAAAACTGGCTAATGTCCAACAGCGCCATAAACCATAATATTTGGTAGACAGAAATTATCACATCTCTACCAGACAAAATTCTAGAAGTTAACTACTGCCTCCTGAGTTAAAGAAGGTTGAAAATCATTCAGTAAAATAAGCCCAGCTCTGCACTAAGAAAATACACACTAATCTCTTTTACCTATACACAAGTTTTGAATAGTTTTGTTCTGACAGTTTTCCCTTATGGTCATAATCTCCAAAAATTATTCTTGATCACAAAACAAAAAAAGCTGGTCTTGTTATATTTGGCCTGATTATTTGCATAGATAAAGCAAGAGTGTTCCCAAACTCAATATGCCTTCTTGAGTCTGTTCTGCAAATCAGACTCAAACAGCTTTGACAACTAATAATGCCAAATAATTAACTTCTGTGTGTTAAGTTTCAAAATAAATCAACTATAGATTGACTCCCCCAACTCTATCCCATAAATATATACAACTATTATGTACCCATATTAATTAAAAATAAAGAAAATTAAAAACCTCTATGACTTACTCTAAGATTTCTGAGGTTTCGGAGCCAAGCCTATGACACACTTTCTTTCAGATTTCAACTGTTATATATTTGGGAAAATTTCTCTTGAATTGAAATTCTCCAAGTTTTTTAAAAATCTCCAGCTTACTAGATAGTGAATTTCTTACCTTCTATGAAGCTAAGAGTTTTTAAGATGAACTTTCCATACCTGATTCAATTCGATTTTTCATAAATTCAATTATGGCCTTGGTTGAAATATTGATTTGTCCAATTATATTCTGGTAAGACAGAGGAAAGTGTTGTATTGCATCTATGCAAATAAATGTGTACCATTATAAGTAAAAAGACTCAGCAATATTATTTGGTTTTGATTTTGAGGGAACATTGAGAATTAAATATTAATTTAGAATGATTTATTTCAGCTTAGAAAAGAATAATCCACTGTAATGTGTGTTAGAGATTGCTTGTAAAGAGAAAGAGCTTCTTTATATATGCAATTAAAATAAAACATTAAAAATAATGAAAACAATAATCTAAAACTTTCACCTCTTGCCAAGATGGGAAAACAGGGATTGAATTTAAACTCCCAAGTTAAACAATTAAAAGTTTAGACAAAAATTTTTCCAAAATAGTTTTTAGATTGGAAATAACTGGCAGCTAAGGACATTGATCCCTGAGCAAGGGAAAATAAATAAGGTGAGCCCTATGATTGTTCCAGCTGCTACAATGAGTTTCCAGACAGTGGCTCAGCAAGGGAGAATGCAGGTTGAGCCCAGTGGTCTTCCTGAGTTAAAGAGAAGGAGCTGGGAGTTCAAACAGATGAAGGCAGCCAATTTCATAAAACAAATTACTGAACAGAAGAGAGCTACACAGAGTGAAGTTCCGAAGATATGCAGAGGCTGTCTCTCAAGTCTTTAGCTGAGTGATGATCAGCCTATGAATGTGAGGACAAGGAAAAGCATACAGAAAAGAGCAGGCAAACAATTTCTGGGCTTATACAGCAGTAGGAGTACCCATTTCCCAGTGGCTGTATTGTTAAACCTTATAATGTACAGCACTTTGAGAAGAGTAGTCAGTAGTGGGAACGAATTAGCCCTAATTTAAAGTCTGCTCCAGTCTCACCTTCAAATCTTAAAAGCTACCCTTGAAAGTATGAAATTATTTCCAAGAAACACAATTGCATCTAAGATCAAAGCTCAACATCACTTAAAGGAATACAGCAACAACAAATCAGTACCCAACAACAGAACATTCAGAATGACCAGCATCTAATGCCCACATATGAAAAGAAGTGGAAAAATATGAACCATGATGAAGAAAAACTTAGTCAAAAGATATAGACTTAGATATGATACTATGACAGAATTAGTAGCCAAGGGTTTTGATTAGCTATGACCTGTATACTTCATATGTTCAATAAATTAGCAGAAAACATGAGTATGTTAAGAAAGATATAAAGTATACAAAAACACCCAAATTGAACTTATGGAGATTGAAAATACAATGTATGAGATGAAATACATGCTGGATGGAATTAACAGTAGAAATAAAAATTTGTGTTGCAGGCAGACTTTAAAATTATTACATCATAATTTATTTAATTAATCCCCAGCATTCACAACCTCATGCAAAGCCTTCTTCTTAAGAAGCTTGCTTCTAAAATGAGATACAGCAATGGTGGGAGGCTATCACTTATGTATTAGAAGATTGTGACTTACTTCATGCTAGAAGATTCTCTGTTGTCTTCTCAGCTTGCATGCTTTGATGAGGCAGGCAGTTGTGGTACAGAGACCCCCCATGGCAAGAAACTAAGTACGGTCTCTGGTGAACAGCCAGCTGGGGACAGAGGCCTGCAACGAAACTATCCTCTAGGAACTTAATTCCACCAACAAACATGTGGGATTTAAAGTGGATCCTTCTCAAATTGAGCTTTCAGCCTCAACCACTGCTCTTGCCAACATCTTTTCATTGCAGCCTTGTGAGAGATCCTGAAGCAAAGGACCTAGCCCACTATGCCCAAGACTCCTAACCCCAGAATATATGCGATGATAAATGTGTGTTGTTTTACAGGGCTAAATTTGTGGTAAATTTTTATGCAGCAATGGATAACTAATATAATTAGTGAACTTGATATACTTAGAAATAAGTACAATTTTAACACACTTCATAGCTTTTTGTCAGATTCAGTTCTTATAATAGACAGAATAATGTACTCTTCCTCCCCCAAAAGATGTCCACATCCTAATCCCTGAATTTGTGAATATGTTACTTTACATGGCAATAGGGATTTTGCAGATGTAATTATGTTAAGAAGTTTGAGGTGGGGAGATTAAACTGGATTATACAGTTAGGCCCAGTGGAAACCCAAGGGGAAGAGCAAGGCAGGAGAGTCGCAGAAGACTATAGAAGCAGAGGTCAGAGTGATGATGTGATTGCTGGCTGCAAGGAGACCAAGAACCAAGCAATGGAGGTAGCTTCTAGAAGCTGGGAAATACAAGTTAAATGAATGGATTTTTTTTCTATAGCCCTCAAAAGGCATGTTGCCTTGCTGTCACCTTTGAGCCCAGCGAGACCCAATTTGGACTTATGACTTCCAGAATTGTAGGGTAATAAATTTGGAGTATTTTAAGCCACAAAGTGTGTGGTAATTTGTTACAGCAGCAGTAGAAAACTAATCTAAGTCTTATAAATTAAGGCAAATAATATCCACTCCCCTTAAACCTTTTATAATCTGGCTATACTTCCTCAAGTGTTGTTTTTTATTATACTCATATATTCTGAAACAACCTAAATTTATACTCTTTACCACCAATTATTTACTCTATCCTTGAAGATATTAACATTTTTTTCCCATTATCTTGCATGCATGGTTCTATTTTTTTTTTTTTTTTAACCACTATTACTCTGAGTATACTCTAAAGCTATAGTCCCCAACGCTGGGCCATGGACTAGACTGAGCCAGGGCCTTCTTTCTCCCAGCTGGTGCATGATCATTTATCTCAGCTTTCAAAAGAGTTCGAGGATTATTTCCCAACAACAAAAGACCCCCAAATTGGGAAGGAATGGATCCGTGACACATCTGTGAATAAACCAAGTGAATCGACCTTGTCCATGCTAGAAGAGGATCAACTGCTTGAGATGGTAAATGCTGGTGACCTTAAAAGTATGTTTGGGATAACTTCAAATCTCCATTCAGTCTGGATTACAGTCAAGGCAGAATATTCTGAGATTGCCACAAAAGCACTGAAAAGCCTGCTTCCATTTCCAATATCCTATCTTTGTGAAGCAGGGTTTTCTGCAGTGACAGCAACCAAAATGAGATTACGGAGTAGGCTGAGCATAAGCAACACATTTCAGGTGTCACTGTCTCCCATCACCCCCAGATGGGGCTATCTAGTTGCGGGAAAACAGGCTCAGGGCTCCCACTGATTCTACATTATGGTTAGTTGTTTAATTATTTCATTAGATAGTACATTGTAATAATAATAGAAATAAAGTGCAGAATAAATGTAATGCACTTGAATCATCCTGAGACCATCTGCACCCCCTCCCTCTTCTGTGGAAAAATTGTCTTTCATGAAACCAGTCTCTGGTGCCAAAAAGGTTATGGACCGCTGCTCTAAACCACTCGTACGAATAACTTCTAATCAATCATTCACTTTATTTCCCAGAGAAAAGTAGGAGGGAGAAAGCTCTGAACTGCTACAACCAAATATTTTAATAGAGTAGCAAATTTAAAAATACACTAACACAACTTTCTATAGCCACATACATATTCACACCTTTATTAAACTGGTAAAAATGGACATATTTATTGACATGACTCAAAGATAAAACCACTCAATAGCATATAAAGAAAGAAACAAAAGTACATAAATTTAAACGTATGCTTTGTAATCAATATTCCATTATTCAGCCTTACTAAGAAAGTATTCATATATCCAACATTATTCACTAATTAACTCAATTTAATAATCAAGCTTTTAAGTTACCTAAAGATTTGGCAAATTATTTAAGCTGACAGAGAAAAAATAGTCTAGTGCTATAAAACTTTTATTGTAATTATTATTCTAGTAAATTTAACCAATTTCACTTTGTCATATTCTAAGATGTTATATAATGGCTTACGCAGTTTACCTGATCAGATAACCAGTATAAGAATTTTAGAAAGTTCAGATTAAGTTGTTTCTCCATTAAAAACAAACACAAATTTACTAAAGGTAAATAAATAAAATACATATTCATATTATCTTCCACAGTGATAAACTCAAGGAAAAGACATATAGCTATTTGATTTAAATATACACACTCAAAATTATTATATTGGTCTAAGCTTTAAGATTTACCTTCATTATATGAACATACATTCTAAAAATGTTTCTAAACTAGCAGTTTTCTCTAAGAATTGTTTATCTTAAAATCCTGTACATTTAAAGTATTGAGGTCTAAGTTTCTATATTCTCTGGGAATTTTGACAATATTTTATTTACTTAATTACTTCTTTATCACTATAAATCAATGAAAACAAAGCTTCTTTAAGTTGAGATGTTATAATTTAACTTAAAATACCTTCTAGAGCTAGAAAAACTCTTACACAGCAGATAAAGTTTTTTCTCAAGTACAAACACACAGACCCACAGACATGCAGCAGTTTATATTTTTAGTTATACAACATTACCCACAGGTGAACAGTAAACAGAAGCATAATAACTGCCTCCTACAGATCTTAAGGGCTATTTTCTTTCCCACTGGATATGAAATTATTAATTGGTTTGAACTCATAAATAGGAAAAATACCCCAAAATACTAAAAAACCAGATTCTCTGTCATATTTCACCTAACAGAAAATTACTCTCAACCATTCGTCCTACAGAGATCACCAATATTTGGATCATAAAACCAACCCCCAATCATTGCCAGTATCGATGAGGAGTTAAGTTATCAAAAGTATGTGAATCTGAAAGAAAAGCAAAACTCAAAAGTAAGGGTGGAGGATAAGGCATGAAGAGGCCAGGCAGGGAGAGAGATTTTATTGTTTCTTGAGATGAAAACCTGCCTGGACTAAACAGTCCCTTGGATACATGTTGGGAGACAATTCCCCATGGATGTCTAAAGGTTCTTCAGCAAAAGCAACAGCTTTTTGTTTGAACTAACACTTCAGAATGTTTATGTAGTCAATGGCCTTGGAAGATGTAGTGTTTTCATCATTCCAGGTCAGAGAAAAGTCTTATTTGTTGTGGAGGATAATGAAGATAATACCCCCCTTCAGGTCAAAGTTTGGACAGCTTTTCTGGGAGCCAAGTTAAAAGATGAGAGTTATATAAAACTGTAGCCTCTCAACTGTGACACACACTCACTGTATGTGCATAATTCACCTGGGCACCTTTCTGCATTGTACCATAGACTAGGAAGTGCAAACGGAACCCATGCAAACATGGCATTTATGCTGCCTGCTATACTGTAATAAAGTCCTTTGCTCTGACCCAGGAATCTGATACCTTCTGCCAGCACCAATGAAACTGCGACCAGCTAACTTGTTAACTTCTAAGGTAAAAATTGCACACCCTTCACAGTTCTTGATAGTGCATTTCTTTAACTGTGCAGCTTTCTTGAGTGTTTTAGGCAAGTCTACTTGGGCATTTTCATGTATGATCTCCAGAACTGTTAAAAATTAAAAAATTTAAAAAGCACGGCTCTCCTACGATATTAAATAAATATGTGTCAAGGATTATATTTAATTCACAAATTAATGAGGTAACAGATTACTGTGAGTACTTCAAAAAGCATTAGAGAAGCTACATTATTTATAGAAGAATGGTTGGATACAAAACTAGTTAATGTTCAATAGGAATAGAAACCATAACTGTTTGGCCTTTACTAGAACAAAATGGTCAGGATATACTCTGCCACTAAAAAGTTGTAACATAGTTCAATAAAGAAAGTCAAGTCAAACACGGCACTGAAAGCTTGCCCAATAATCTTTTGTCTATTTCCAAGTTTCGGACGATGTTTCTCATTGATGGTTGAGAGGATTATATAGACCAATGTCTTTATACTCTTAGAACAGCTCCAGGCACATAATTCAATGCTAAATTAGTTTTATCTATAATTTATTTATTTGCTCATTTGTTCATTGATATTTTTTGTTTGTTTTTGTGTTTTGTTTTGTTTTTAAGAAAACTAAGTATAAATAGTTTTTCATTCTCCTAGGCAGGAAATAGTGCTGAATTTTAGCCTCCTAATGACCTACTCATAGGTAGTTAATGTTGATACTTCCCCTCCACCCAAAACAACAATAGCATAAGGCTATCAAAATCGTAGGTCACCTATTCTTAATCTGTGTTCCTCTCTTATTTTACCATCCTAATTCTGTGATGGAACACTGTCAGAATTCTTTTATACCAGAATTAGTCACACAGGCTCTATCAATTATGGTTCCCCTAATTTTCCATAGTATAGTACAAATCAGTTTATCTTCTATGCATCTAGAAGACACAAAAATCATTCTCAGTAGTTTTTAATTCTCTTGAGGAAATTTGATTCAGAAAGACTAGAGGTAGACCAGCAACATGTGTAACATCTGGAGCGTTAAAGATATGAAATCTCAGTATCTTCCTCACATCTATTGATTCAGAATTGGGATTTTAGTGAGAGACAAAGGTAATTCATATGTACATTAAAGTTTGTGAAGTACTGCTCTAGAGTATCCATTGTTAGGTAGAGACTAAGCAAGAGGATAAATCTTAATCCAAGAGGCAGTTTATGTAGCAGTTAATAATGATAACTTCAAAGGCTGATGACTTTGGTTTAAAACCTGGTTCCATTATTGAATGGTTTTTCTGACTTCTGCAAGTAAAATAACCTTTTTGTACTCTAATTTCTTTATCTGTAACATCAGTGCAAAGACACTATCTAATTCATTAGATTGTAGAATGAAATTCTATTAATACATATGTAAATGTTTTATATCAGCACCTGGCACATGGTAAGTTCTCAACAAATGAAAACTATGGTTATTTATTTTCATGTCTTGAATATAACATTCAAGGACTTCAAAATTACAATTATGGTCAGATAAAGTATGTTTATAGTCATTTTAAAATATAGTCTTATGTGATTTACAGTCACTATATTATTAGCTCTCTTTGAATTAATAAGCATACATACACTTTGCTGCATCACCCATAACCTGGTAATAAGGAAACTAATGAGATATTTAACGATTTTATTTATAAAAGAAGAAGAATTGGGACCCCAACAGAGCTTAGTCCAAGGGAAAGAGTAATTGTAGCTAAGAAAATATGAAAGCGAGCTTAGATAGGAGTTATTCTGAGATGGAGAAAACTTTTAATAATCTTGACAGCGTTTGGCTCTATTACCACAAGAAGGCCATGAGGCCATAAATACAAGAATGACTAGATTTCCTAAGACTATTATTCTTGAATAATTAGGTAAAAAATCATTTTCTACATTACAAAGCATTCTTCCACCTTTGCTCACATGAGTTTTTCTATGTTTTTTTTTGCCATTTTTGCAGAATCATCCATTCTTTTCTTTTTCTCAAAAATTTAAAATATTTACATATAATAAAAATATCTAATACTACAGACATACTAAAAAACCAATAATATCCTGCTCCAACTCTTTCCACCCTATTTCCTCTTCTTTGTGAAATATTTTAAATAATTTGTCTTTAAAAATACTTGCTAGTTTTATCCACAAGATTAAATTACAGGTTTATACATTATTGTTTGATTTGTCCATTTTAGACTTTTAGATTAATTTTTACTTCACTATGATGAACTTTTTATTATTTATCATTTGATACATGCACTAGATTTAAGCTCTGAAAAAGTAGAAATCTATATCCCTTTGGTTCACTGCCGTATTCCCTATGGTAGAGTGCTTGGAATTTAGTAGACACTCAATATTTGTTGCCTTAATAAGTAATGAGTAAATAGATCAAAATTATTCACATATCAATCCCCAGATGGTCTATCCTCCAATTTTTGACAGCAAAAGTATTATTTTGTTTTTCGTTTTTCTACATTTTCATTTTATATAACTTACCTAAACCAAATACCTTACTCCTTGAACTAGAAAATCTTGGTCCTCTTTTTTTTTTCTTTTCTGTTACCTATTGTCTACTCATAGATAACATGTCCTATATAATGCCTTTCATGTTCATGGTCTTTATTTTGATGGTTTCAAAATTTATAGCCTTATTTTAAATATGACCTATGAGTTACATACTACCATATTCAACTGTCTCATTGATAATTCCACTTGGCTATCTAAAGTAAATGCAAGTGTTTTAGTTTAATTTCAGGTATGTCATATGTGTTCCAACTACTTTTCAAGTTTAAATCTACCAGTATTCTCAGGTACAAACCACAAAGTCAAAAAAGTTGAAACTACAGGGCATTTCCGAAGCACAACACCCATGAGCCATGTCTTAATGACTCTATTACTTTTAGGAATTCTGACTCCAGTGACAATCAAATTTAAATTCCTTCATTATCTGACATAATAAAATCCATATATTCTAAAGTTTTAGAGATTAGCCTTTTACATTTAAATCATAATTTATCTTAAAATGATTTCTATATACAAGATGAGGTAGAGTTCCACTCTTTTATTTATGAAAAGATAACAATTAAGTCTCAAACTGTGAAAAGCCAGAGATATTACTCTACTTGTAAGCTTATTACCTTTGGAAATTAAGCAAATGTATCCAGGGGAGATGAGCCTTTAAAGCTCTTCTGAGCAATTCATTATCTTTAATTTACAAGGCATACTTGCTATTTAATAATAAAACCTGGACTATGCAGAAATGTGAAAATATTCATTGTGCATTGGTTACTAAAAATAATTTTTCTCAATATCATTTAGTGAATAGTTATCCTCTTCTTAATGTTCTACAAAGCAACGTGGTTGTATGACATATTTTCATATAATCATTGTTCTTTTTTCAGTTGCTTTATCTCTTTTTTCATGTTGATATTTTAATTTCATATTATTAACATTAATATTATGGCATTTTATACTATTTTCAACAAATGTTGTTTGATAGGGAGAGTTGCCTGCTTATTTTTCCTTAGAATTCTCTTGATTATTTTTGACAATTTTCACTTCCAAGAAAAGTTTAGGGTCTGTTGGTCAAGTACCACAAATAAAATATTTTGGAATTTTATTGAAATTGAATTAAATTTATGAATCAAAGTTAGGAGAACGGATGCCTTATAATGATCAGTAATTTTATATATAAGCATCATGTATATTTATACTTTTTATAGTTTTCTGTAAATTTAAATTATTAAATCATAGATAAATTAATTGATAAGTCGGACATACATCTCAACTTTCTATCAACAGTTGAGAGAATAAAATTATTTTGAGGTTCATTTAATCAATGAAACTCTATATGGTAGTTAAAAAAATAAACTATATTTATACTACTAGCATAGATTAACCACAAAAAAATATTGAAAAATAAAAAGAAGTTTCTGAGAAAAAAATGTATATAAAATTTTAATGTAAGTATGTCCCATTCTATATTTGGGACAAATTTGGTAAATCTGATAATTCTGATCATTCCAGGTTAATTGTTGACATGGAATCTCCTTGACATTTGCATATTATACCACTATATGTATAAAAATCATGTATATGAAATGTAAAATTGGATAGAACTAGCCACTATAATTTTAGAGATACATACAGATGGAGTGAACTTATAAAGAAAAGAAATGAGAATATGTAGTACTAAACTTAGTAGTAGGTTTTCTTTGGGGTGGAGAGTAGTGAAGCAGGAAGAATATTTGATAAGGAGGGGGATAAACACTTTTAAAATATATAATTATAAGGAGAGTGGTATATGCAAATACACACACAAGCTCACGTGCACACATACACACACACACATACATAATATAATTATATATAGGCATACTTTGGAGATATTGCAGGTTCAGTTCCAGGCCACAACAATAAACTGAATATTGAAGTAAAGTGAGTCACACAACTTATCTGGTTTCCCAGTGCATATAAAAGTTATATTTGCACTACACTGTAGTCTATTAGGTGTGCAATGGCATTATATTTAAAAATCAACGTACATACCTTAATTAAAAAAATACGTTATTGTTTTAAAAATGCTCCAAATCAGCTGAGCCTCTAGTGAGTCATAATCTTTTTGGTGATAGGGAGTCTTGTCTTGATGCTGATGGCTGCTTAATTATCACAGTGGTGGTTGCTGAGGGTGGGGTGGCTGTGGCAATTTCTTAAAGTAAGACAACAATGATATTTGCCCCATTGATTGACTCTTCCTTTCAAGAAAGGTTTCTCTGTAGCATGTGAAACTATTTGACAGCATTTTAGCCACAGTAGAACTTCTTTCAAAACTGTAGTCTAAAAAGAGCCTGCACAAGAGTGAGACCCCATCTCTACAAAAAAAATAGAAAAAAGAGTTGAGCGTTGTGGCATGTGCCTGTAGTCTCAGCTACTCAGAAGGCAGAGGCAGGAGGATTGCTTGAGCCCAGGAGTTTGAGTTTGCAGTGAGCTATGATGATGACACTGCTCTCTAGTTGGGTGATAGAGCAAGACTCTGTTTAAATAAATAAATAAATAAAGGAATCAATCTTCTCAAACCCTGCCACTCACTGCTTTATCAACTAAATTTATGTAATATTCTAAGACCTTTGTTGTCATTTCATCAATGTTCACAGCATATTCACCAAGAGTAGATTTCATCTCAACAAAATATTTTCTTTTTGCCCATTGATAAGAAGAAACTCCTAGTTTTATTATGAGATTGCAGCAATTCAGTCACATCTTCAGTCTCCACTTCTATTTTTCTTGCTATTTCCACCACATCTGGGGTTACTTTTTCCATTTAAGTCTTGGACTCCCAAACTGTCATCCATAAGAGTTGAAATCAACTTCTTCCAAACTCCTGTTCATGTTAATATTTTTGCCTCATCTCATGAATCATGAATGTTTTTAATGGCATCTAAAATGACGAATTCTTGCCAAAAGGTTTTCAATTTTTTGCCCATATCAATTAGTATAATCACTATCTATGGCAGATCTAGCCTTGTAAAATAAATTTCTTAAGTCATAATACTTGAAAGTCCAAATTATGTCATGAATCCTGGGCTGCAGAATGGATGTTGTGTTAGCAGGCATGAAAACATCAGTCTCTTTGTATATCTACATCAGAACTCTCGAGTGACTAATGAGCAATAATATTTTGAAAGGAATCTCTTTCTTTGAGCAGTAGGTATCAGCAGTGGGCTTCAAAGAGTCAGTATACCATACTGTAAACAGATGTGCTATCATCCAGGCTTTGCCATTACACTGATAGAGCATGGGCAGAGTAGATTTAGCACAATTATTAAGAGCCCTAGGATTTTCAACATGGTAAATTAACAATAGATTTACCTTAGAGTCACCAGCTATCTTATCCCCTAACAAGAGAGTTTATCAGTTCTTTGAAGCTTTGATGCCAGGCAGTGACTTCTCTCTAGCTATAAAAATCCTAGATGGCATCTCCTTCCAATAAGGCTGTTTCATCTACATTGAAAATTAGTAGCCATCTTCATCAATGATCTTGGCTAGATTTTCAGGATAATTTGCTGCAGCTTCTACATCAGCACTTGCTGCTTCAGTTTGTACTTTTATCTTATGAACATGGCTTTACTTAAACCTCATGAACCAACCTCTAGTAGTTTCAAACTTTTCTTCTGCAGCTTCCTCAATTCTCTCAGCCCTCATATAATTGAAGTGAGTTAGATCTTGCTCTGGATTAAACTTTAGCTTAAAAGAATGTTGTATCTGGTTTGGTCTTCTATACAGACCACTCAAACTTTCTCCACCTCAGCAATAAAGCCATTTTGCTTTCTTATTATTTGTGTATTCATTGGAGTAGCACTTTTAATTTCCTTCAAGAACTTTTCCTTTGCATTCACAACTTCACTAACTGCTCAACACAAGAGGCCTGGATTTCAGCCTAACTCAGCTTTTGATATTCCTTCCTCACTAAGCATAATCATTTGTAGCTTTTGTCTTTAAAGTGAGAGACATGAAACTCTTCCTTTCATTTGAACAGTTAGCAGCCATTATAGAGTTATTAACTGGCCTGATTTTAATACTGTTCTGTCTCAGGGAATAGGGAGGCTCAAGGAGAGGGAGAGAGATGGGGGTACAGCTGATCAGTGGAGAAGCCAAAACATACAAAACATTTATCAATAAGTTTGCCATCTCATATGGGTGCAGTTCGTGGTACCCCCAAACCATTACTATAGTAACATCAAAGATCACCATAACAGATATAATAATAATAATAATAAATTTTGAAATATTGTGAGAATTTTTAAAATGTGACACAGAGGCCTGAAGTGAACACATACTGTTGGAAAAATGTCATCACTAGACTTGCTGGATGCAGGATTGTCCCAAACCTTCAATGTGTAAAAAATCAATATCTGTGAAGCACAATAAAGTCAAGCGCCATAAAATGAGATATGTCTGTACTCTTTTGAAACTATATGTTTCTTCTTCAATTAAAAATTTAAATTTTGCCAAGTGTTTGCATAGTTCTCAGGTATTGTTTTCCTGGAGATAGAAACTAGCTCATCCTTGACAGAAGAAAAAGGCCCAATTTGAATTAAATTTTCTAAGCTGTTATTATTGCAAGTCAGAGAATTTGACTCCACTGGCTTCCTTGGAGACAGCATCATATATCAAATGAGGGGCCAAGAGGACCCTTGGCCCTGAAAAGGTTCGCTGAAAAATCACCAAAAAAATGCAGATTAATTAGAGAAAAAACATACAAAATTATTTAACGTGTATGCACAGGAGCTTTCACAATGAAGGCCCAAAAATATAGGGGAAATTGTCCATTTTTATGCTTATATTCAGCAAAGTATGGACAACAGTGTAGAAATATGATTGGATGCAAGTGTATGGTCTAATGCTAATAGATTGAGTGGGGAAACCCATTAGGGCCTGTGTAGATTCTTCTTGTCCTCTCAGAGTATACATTCCCTCCTTCTAGGTATGGGGCAGGATCTTTTCTGGAATGGGGGTCTTGTAACCTACAGTGAAACAAGGTAGGTCAGATAATTTCTTTATGGACAGTTTTTATACAGATAGGGCAGAATAAAAGTTAGAGTAATATTTTTAGATTTTATGGCTGCCTTTTAAGAAAGGGGGGCTCTGGTTTCTATGACTAGCCTTGGGGAAGAGGGATTCTAGTTTTGGCTAGCTTTGGAGGATAATTGGACTTAGGGACAAGAGGGCAGGCAGGAGAAGGTCAGAGAAAAACTTTTGCTTCTGAGCCTGCTTCTGAGGCCTTCATTTTGGGGTATTGTTTTCTGAGTTCCAACAAAAGAATTCCAGCTTTAGCCATAGAACAGTCCTCAGGTCAAATTAGTTATATTTGAATAGATTAAGATAACTTTATAGGAGTTTTAGAATGAAGTCATCAAACCTCTTTTAAGTTGATCATTAACTTTCCATTGAGAAATTTTGTATTCATGAATTCTATTCTTCATTCAACATAATAAATATTATGATAAATAAAGTAACAACAAATTAGTGGTATTGTACTATGATAAACATCCAGTTAAGGTCAATCTCACCCCTATGCCCACTACATTCAAAGTCTAAAATGAAAACTAAAATCTGAATTTAGGGTTTCAGGTAGGGTTGTGTTGAGGAAATAAAATACAAATCAGAATCTTCTCCAAACCCAGACAAACCTCTCCACAATGATAGTAGAGAAAGAAAGCAGTTTTAATTATTTGATAAGTATTAAACCAGAATATGATATGCATTGCAGGCCATCTGCTAAGAGATTGCAAAGGCAGAAAGAAATCTCACCCTTTTATATAAATAAGCAAAAAACATTTTGCATATACTCTTTGAAGATAAGTAATAACTAGAATCCAAATAAAAGGACTTGACAATAGCATTTGTAACATACAGTTTATCCTAAATTCATCCACTAATTGAAGTGACCATCTGTATAATTCATTGGCTTTTCCAAGAGGGAAAACAAATCTTTATGTCTTTGATATAACAAAACTGTTGTATCTTTATAAGAAGAGGTCATTTTGCAACTTGGAGCAAAATGTCCACTAAAGTTAGGGTCTTACACTTTCACAGAAACCAGGACATAAGGATGCTATTTCCATTGATGTGTACATTTTAGAAAGGTGGCTTCCAAGTTTTTAAGGAAGACATTCCTGGGTCATAAAAGGGATAAGAGGATAGCTGACAAAAGACCTATCTGGTCTTCAAAAGTGTTTATGTACATTTTTTAAAAGGTGAGAAAACTTACAATTATAAGTTTTCTAAGTACTCTAAAAAAGAAAAAGGAATCTCTTCCCTTATTTTCACAGGGAGAAGTAAGCCACTTTTTAAAAATTTATATGTGTCTTTATACTTATCGGATAAAACATGGAATGCCTAGATAAATTTGAATTTCAGATAATTATTTTTGCTATATCTTTTGCTATATTTGAGGCAAATTTGGTAAATCTAGCAATCTTGGTTCCAGATTAATTATTGGCATGGTACA
The DNA here is from genome assembly GCA_008086735.1 of Cheirogaleus medius. Classification (NCBI taxonomy): domain Eukaryota; kingdom Metazoa; phylum Chordata; class Mammalia; order Primates; family Cheirogaleidae; genus Cheirogaleus; species Cheirogaleus medius. The sequence continues at coordinate 47,330,750 of VBSM01003176.1, forward strand.
GAGGAGAAAACTCCTAACAAAGCAGTACTCCATGCTCAGTAATTTGAATTGGGCGGGAGATCCCACAGCCACATCCCGAAGATTCCAGAGATTCAGGCAAAAGACATCCAGGCTCTGCTTTCCCACGTGAGCTGCTTTTGTGAGAGTTCTGATACATATTAAAACATAAGAAGAGAAGGCAAGTAAAGGCAGCTAGACCTGAGTGAGACTGCAAGATACTCCACACACAAGAAGCTCATGCAACTAGTAGATAAATTTTAAAGATCTTTTTTGGATAGAGATGTTAGCAGGATGAGAGTAAGAACTTGAACATATATTTTTTAAAAAGCCATTTAAATTAAGCAATTTTTATAAAACAACTTTAAACGCCCATACCTATTTTGTACATTGCAAGTATTCTAATACAACTAGAATACTTACTATGAAGATCATTAGCTCTGTGAGGATGAAAAGACCAAGGAATAACTAACAGCCCATCCCAGGCTGTGCACAGCTTACACTTGTTCTTTGATATGCAACTGGAGCAGCTGTTCCCAGACCCTTATCATTTGAATTCACAATTATTCGCAAGACTTTGTTCAAAAACACTTATTCCATTTGTCATTATAAAGCTTTTACCTCATTGATCTTAGCAATTGGTATTATTTCTCTAAAGTCGAAATTCCTGTGCTTGTACCTGTCTTATGAATAAGCAACGTGGGGATTATGAACAGTTCTCTCTTGTACAGTCTCCTCTCTAATCTTGCTTCCTAGATCCATATTATTCAGCTGTTAAGAAAACTGAATGGTGATGACTTCAAGGTTTGCAAGCACTTAAATTTAAAAAAGAACCCATTGTCAAATAAAAACTTTGGTTTCTCTTCTTCTCTTCAGTTGACCTAATGAAGACCTAATGATTGACCTAATGATTGTGGGTTCATCACTATGTCTCCCAAAGGACAATCTTCAGGAATTTCAGTACTGGAGTAGATTAAACTTCCATAAAAAGAAAAAAAATACTCTATAAATCATTAAATTATATTTCCTAGTGAAACTTATACATGCGCCATACATATATATCCACATCAGGTCAGGGATGCTACAGTTGGCTGGAATGTTTCCATGCCTTAACAATGTACGTATCACATTGATTGATAACTTAAGTCACCCCTTGTTTCCTTTGATCTCCTATCACTTGCTGGAGAGCCTGATGGCTGACACCACCAGCAAGTGCACATCACTAGACAGAGTCTAACCAGGAGAAACAGGAAAAAGAAACAAAAACCTGTCTGTCAAATATGCGTGATCAAAAAGAGATACTTTACAGACGTATTATCACTGTCAGATAAATGAATAGGTAAGTGAAATAAATGGGATATGAAATTAGAGAAGAAAAGAGATTTTTCAACTTAAATTTTAAAAGACAGAGTAATGCCAAGGGTAAAATTATTTATGAATGCCACATTATTTTACAGTCCAGAGCATTGAAACAATTTTCACATAATTTATATCTTTGCTCTTCTATAATATTTATGCAGTTTGGAAGCTGAGTAGTATGTTGTTAATGATTTAACATTCTTTTGCTTTATTTTCTTCTCTGTAAAGTAACAAACTAATGCTATCATAAGATTAGAGCATTTGGATTACTGTATCTGAATATCCCCATACATCAGTCATGTTTTCCTTTCAGTTACACCATACTTTCCATTGTATATGAAGGAAAATAAATAACATTATCTGGATATTTTTGACCAGTATGAACTTAAAAGGTAGTTTAAATTTTAGTTTATATTGTAATGCTCTGCATTGTTCACTGTGGATCATACCAATGCTCTGAGATAGCATCCTACTGCTATTTATAATTGCAGCTCTGGCAGAGAAGGCTTAAGCATCATTATCAAAGTTACAAAGTAAATAAGTCACAGTTTCTTCTCAAGGTCCTTCCACTATGATGCCACTTAACCATTCCTACTACCCTGTCCTAAAGCACTCAAATGCTTGCTCAGCCTCAGCCTTTGTAGAAGAGCTCTATGCCCAAATAACTCAATTAAAAAAAAAAATCTAAACAGCACATTGTACTTCCTAAAGCTTTTTATAGACAAAAACAATAGTTCCATATTTTCCACTTCTATGTTAATTTATGCATTCTTGTCTGTGAGAGACATTGTTTATATTTTGCACTGGAGTGACAAGCACCGTGACCTAACAGGTCTTTTGCCCCTCCAATTTCTAAGATTAAACCAAATTGTTATGAAAAGTTATTTGTACAGGAACACTTATACTAATGAAAGAAGCTTGCATTGAACCTTGGCGTTTCAGAGTGCAATTCCTAAGGGAGTCGTTGACAACCTTTCATCCTCAGAGCCTTACCTCTGAGGAACTCTTCTGGCTACTCAGCTTTTCCTGTGTCAAGTGCATGAGTTTTCCCTCTTCTCTCTGCCCTTCAGGAGTCCTCATCATCTTAATTGCGGTGAGTTATTTGACTTACCTTACGCAGAAAACTCTCTTTCTCCCTTCTTCTGTTGTTTCCATGCTAAATTCTAACCTACGTTCAGAACATTTTACAGTAATCTGATTAAAACCCAGTGAAACTAAACACAAGGGAGAGAATAGAATATAAAAGAAGCCAGATAACCTAAAGGAGATCAATTTAAATCTGTTTTTAAGCTTATTAATAATATGAGGCTTGCCTTTTCCCTAAATTAATGCACCTTCTGGGATTTACAGCAATAGGCCAGCAGGATTTTTTTTTTTTTTTTGATATGTTTTGTCTTTGAGCATCTCTGTCTTCCATCTGGAAAACCTCAAATTTCAGTAGTATTATATTATTTTCTTCAACTTTCTTCAGTTGTTTTGGACCTGCCTAAATATGTGTTCTTTATTCCTTCTGGAAGTCCAATGCTATCCTAGCCAAAAAAAAAAAAATCTCAATATTTAGGAGTAACTCTCAAAATAACAAATCAATGTTCTCTCATTTGCTTAGTTTGAATCATTTGCATTTCACCTTATACTTATTGTTCTGATTTTTCTCCTAAAAGATAAATGATAAAATGAAGCTACCTGCCAACAAAAAAACAAACCTCTTCTCCATTTCTTTCTCTAACCTCCTTAGTACAACACTTAATTTTGCATCAATCATAAAAAAAATTCTTTCCCACATATTCAGTATAAAAACAAGAGCATTGATGCAATATAAATATAAAGGATTGGAATAGAATTGCCAAAAAAGAAGTAATTGGTCACAGAAGAAAATGAAGAAATGCCTTACAAAGAAAGTGTTAGGTCACACAACTGAGCAATTTGTAAGTATAAAGTGCATTGCTTTGAATCACAATAACCAAGGCTGCATTATGAACCCACACATTGCACCTAGTCAAAAACTGCTAATCCAAGATCCAACAGAGTATGTTTTGAACAGGCAGGATCTATGATGTCTTTGAAGAACTCTGTTTTTGTTTATTTCTTTGAAAGTAGTTTATTTACATACTTGCTGGAAAAACTGATTTGGGATAATACTTTTCTTTTTCATATATATATATTTTAAAAATAAAGTTACATATAGGAGTTGCCATATGCAGCAAGAAAAGATATTATGGCAGAGCGTGTTTATTTAAAAGGTTTTAATTAGTTTGAACAAAACCTACAAAATAGTGTTTATTAAGTTAGGATTGTTAGTGTACATTTTATTACACTATTGGCTTATTTTAAAATTATTTGCATTTTATAAGATGATAATCTGTTGTACAGTTAGTCCCACAGAAGGTGTCCTATGTAAGCATGAATGTCAATGAAATAAGTAATTGTTTTTAAAAAGACTGATCAAGTGCTATTAATAATATTCTGTAGGGTTTTATTCTAGGTGCCTCTGTATCAACTCTGATGGTTAAAATATTAGTTCTTTGATTTCTGGGAATGTCTGTTATACTTTCTTCTCGTTTGATTTACAGTAATTTTCTGCTGATATAATTTGCAAAAAACCAAATCCTACTGCATGCTATTTACAACAGTTTCTGAGGGCAGAGCCTATAAAAATTGAGAACAATGATTTTAGAGAGAAAAAATGCTACCCCATGAGCCCACTAGTAATGCTTCTCAATTTTGCTGCTACAATGAAAATTCCAACTCACACTCAATAAAAGATGTCCTTGAAGTAGCCCTTCATTATAACAGATGGCACTCAATTTGGTCATTTATAAGGGAGATATCAATTTGTCTCCCAAAATGATGAGAATGCTGACAACATAAAAAGCATACAAGGCCAAGCATTTACGAATTGACACTGTATGAAGTGGAATAAAGGTGCTCAAAGGTGCTTGTTATGGAAACACTGTCACCAAACACAGCAAAAATACAGTTCAAGATTTTTAATGCTCCTTCATTACTATGCAATTGATATTTAGTTGTGTATATATAAGCAAAGTGCACCACACTTATAGCAGTGAAAGCAAAAGGCTAGACATTGTTTAAAGCTTATGAGATGACTGCAACTGTGCACTCATCTAATAATTAGCTGAAGTCTGGACTAGGCATTCATTGTTAACTGTCACCCCTGGTGTGACCAACCTCCTGAAGACAGAGAAGTAAAGAGTAGATAGAGTAAATTCATTTAAAAGAAAAATATTTCTTAATTTTTTCTTAACATTCATAAATTGGCTCAAGTAAGAGGTAAAATAGTCTTTGCACACAAAGTCTATTTTTCCTTTCTATTTCTCATATACAGTATAACACAGCTCAATGATTCTACCCATAATCAAACTAGGCAGAACACCTTGACTTGGACCTTCACAATCACCTTGTTTATATTTCAAGAATAGACTACAAATGGCTTATCATTTTTAAACATTTGCTCTTATTTTGATTCAGCCTCATCTCTCCTCTCAACCTAAAATTCTCCCTTTATTAAATATAAATTTGCATGCAGTAGAATATGTGAAAAATAATTTGAACTACTATGAATTAGTGTGCATGTATGTATATAGAATTATATATGTACACTATACATTAATCCTATACTTATATATAGATACATAATTTTAAGAGAATTTTGTTTTCTTTGAATACTTTTAAAAACTTTTTTTAAATTTCAAATTACTGAGGGAGTGTAAATGTTTTTGGTTACATGGATCACTTTTGTAATGCTTGAGTCACAGCTATAAGTGTAGCCATCACCCAACAAGTGTTCATTGTACCTGTTACATAGGTTTTTGCCTATCTCCTCCTCCACTTGCTCTCCTCCTTGATTTCCACTGGTTTTACTTTCCTCTGTACACATATGTGCCCATTGGTCACTTTCAGTTTAATAGAGAGTACACGTGGTGTTTGTTTTTCCATTCTTTAAATACTTCCTTAGGATAATGGTCCCCAGTTCCATCCAAACTGTTGCAAAAAGCATTAATCTATGCTTTTTATAGCTGCATAGTACTCCATGGTGTACATATACCATATTTTGTTAATCCACTCATGTATTGATGGGCACTTGGGTTGATTTTACATCTTTGCTATTGTGAATTATGCTTCAGTAAACATTAGAGGGCAGGTATCTTTTTGATAAAATGACTTTTTTTACTTTGGGTAGATACTCAGTAGTGAGATTGCTAGATCGAATGATAGGTCTACTTTTAGTTCTTTGAGGAATCTCCATACTGTTTTCCATAGAGGTTGTACTCTCAACACTCACAAAAATTAATTCAAGATGGATAAAAAACTTAAATGTAAGTCATGAAACCATAAAAATTCTAGAAGGAAATGTGGGAAAAAATCTTCTAGATTTCAGCCTAGGCAAAAAATTTATGACTAAGACTCCAATGGCAATCACAACAACAACGAAAATAAATAAATAGGATCTGATCATACTAAAAAGTTTCTACATCTCTAAGGAAATAATCAACAGAACAAATAGACAACTTACAGAATGGGAGAAAACATTCTCAATCTATACATCTGATAAAGGGCTAATATCCAGAATCTACAAAGAACTCAAACAAATAAACAAGAAAAAAACAAACAACCCTATTAAAAAGTGTTAAAAAGTGGGGAAACTTTTTAATGAACAGAAGCTTTTCCAAAAAAGATAGACAAAGGGCCAATAAAATGTAGAAAAATGCTGAACATCACTAATCATCAGGGAAATGAAAATTAAAATCATAATGAGATATCATCTTACCCTAGTTAGAATGGCTTAGTCAATTCAATCCCTATTAAAATACCATCATCATTTTTCACAGACACAGAAAAAATAATTT
>VBSM01003176.1:47337070-47385608 GCA_008086735.1 Cheirogaleus medius
GCACAGTTCACAATTGCAAAGTTGTGGAAACAACCCAGGTGTCCATCAGTACATAAGTGGATTAACAAAATGTGGAATATGTATACCGTGGAGTACTATTCAGCTTTAAGAAACAAGGGAGATATATCACCTCTTGTATATTCCTGGATACAGCTGGAACCCATTCTACTAAGTGAAGTATCTCAAGAATGGAAAAACAAGCACCACATGTACTCACCAGCAAATTGGTATTAACGGATCAACACCTTAGTAGACATATCGGAATAACATTTGTCAGGTGTCGGGTGGGTGGGAGGGGGAGGATGGGTAAATACAAACATAATGAGTGAGATGTGCAACGTTTGGGGGATGATCATGCTTGAGGCTCTGCCTTGAGGTGTGAGGGGGCCATGGGCAATGTACGTAAACATAATATTTGTACCCCCATAATATGCTGAAATAAAAAAAAGAATAAAAAAACAAAACAAAACAAAAACAAAACTTCTACTATAAAAAAAAAAGTCCAAAAACAATAAATGGTGTGGATGCAGAGAGATAGGAATGCTTATATACTCTTGGTGGGATAGCATATTACTTCTTTGAACATAATAGTCAATCAAGAAATACTTCTAAACTAAACTACTCTACTTATGTCTATATTTAAATACATCTTTGTATTAATATTATCTTGCTGAACAAGGAAGAGCCCAGGTGTCATGAAAAAAGCAAAGGGTAATAGAAACAGACTATGCTGATGTTTAATTCAAGTACTTTGTTCATATTCTTCTTTAAAAATATGCTTGTTTGTTTAAAGCCATTTTAGAGAATTCAAGTAATAAAATCATATATCAATGAAAGATACAAATTATTAATTAAATGATATAAGGATATCAAAAAACATGAAAATCAATTTATTGTGGAGAAGTCATATTTTCAAAAATCCATAATTTGAAAGCAAATGTAGTGTAACTGTAACTAATCATCCCAAATATCTGGCCCTATTAATAAAAAACAGTTTTATTTTCCATTAATTCAGTAACATGCTGAAAAATATACATATAAAATCACCCTGAAAATTATTTAACTTTCAACAGAATACTGCTTTAAGTTTCTAGCCTTCTTTCTACCTTAGCCTAGGTAAGTTATGATTGTACCTTAGGTGATTAGATTGTATTTGGCTCATGACATTATTATATGAATTTACTCCTCTAAACTGTCAGAAACACTTCTCTAAGTCAAAAATATTCATGTTGATACAATAGCCTTAGGCTTTTGTGCAGCAACATTTAGTTTTTCTGTAGTGATAGTAATTTATTGAGTTGGATAAATATAAAGTAGAAAATGGCATATTATAAAAGAGTACTTAGTTCACAAGGCATAACATATTATTATTAATTTTCATGAGCACAATTATGGTAAAAATATCATTGTAGCAGTTTGAGATTACTTATATTTTTATTTCATCATCATCATAATTCAGTATTAATTAATAAATTGTAGTATGACTAGGTTCATGAGTTTTTCATTTTTAAAAATTAAAGTTATTCTGATCACTTAAAAAACAACTAGATTATTTGCATCTATTAAAATTATTTTTCTTGCTATTATAAATGAAAATTACTTACTAATCTGTAGTGTAATTAGGTTCATTTGTCATTTTTAAAATTAAAAATTTTCTGATCACCGATGATACAATTAGGTTATTTATTTATACCTATTAAAATTAGAGATATATAAACATAAGAAGGTTCATATTTATTCTGTTTTTAGTCATGACAAATAAAATAATATGTAATGTGTGTTGAATATATAATCTTTAAATAGCACCAATATTTTGCAACATTCATTATAAAACCAAAATTCACTTAAGAAAACAATCTATTCTTACTCCTTCATTGGATAACCAAGGATCATACATAAATGTAATAGTGTAATTGCTAAGAGCAGGATTAATCAAGTTAAACTTTAGGAATATTGACTGTCAATTTGTTTTAACAGTTTTATTATAGAGAAGGCCTTCAATTTGGTTACTCTCCTTTAAAATGAAAACAAACTGTTGCCTTGCTATATGTTTAAATTAAGCATGCTATTTTGGCCTTGACACATACAAAATAAGAACATTATTCAACAGCAGCACAACTTGTCTATGTATCAGTTAGAACTACTGGAGCTTAGTGTCCTCTGTAGACATTGAACACAATTACCCGATGAGTAGAAAAGGTGATTGTTTTTCACTGACTTGAAAGGGCATATGCAATAATTAAAAAATTCTTTTAAAAAACTGACTTTGCCCTTTTGAACCTGGCTTGAGAGAATGATGACTGAAGCAGTTTTTAATGGAATTGCATTTGGACACCCTTAGCTAGACCTTAGGAAGAGTTCCTCTGCTCCAGTGTATTTGACAAGCATTTGACAGTTGAATTCAAGATCCTTTCCAATTACACTCAGGTCTTTTCATTCACATGCTTACAGAAAATTATGAATGCAAAGACGTGGGAATAAATATCACATGCTAAATTTAAATTCTCTAAATTTACACAATTCTTCTATTTATATAGAAATGTAAATGAGAAGTCAGGCTGTTCCAGATTACCCTACCACCACCACCACCATTTGTATTTCAGTCAACTAAATGCAATATTTCATTTGCAGTTTTTTAGGGCTGACAGCAATAATGTGAAATTAAATTTAATTCATTGACAATTATTAATTGTCAAATAAATAATTTCTAAATAGTGAAATATAAAAACCTTTTCCTTTCATGGGGACTGTAATGGTTAGAAACAATAAATAATTCAATCCATTCTGGTTATCAACACTAATAACTATTTAGGGATAGTGTAGAACAAGCACTGCAGGGTTCATTCCATATTATGGAAATATTCAGAATGCACGACCAGCAATTACAAAGTCAGAAAGATCTTTACATCTTTAGATAACTTGAAAAACTTGAGTATTTCTAAACCTGTCATCTACATCAGAAGTATTGTGAATGCCTGATAATATTGAAAGCTCCTAAGGCCCCAAAAGTCCTATTAAGGACCTGCCCTGTAATAGCAGGAATTTGCTCCTTAACTTCAGATTACAGTGTGACAATCTTCTTTGATTTTCAGATACCTAGACATGATGGTCTCTAAAAACTGAAATCAGAAAGGAGACAAAGCTTATTAGAAAGGTTTAGTATTGCCAACCAAACTCATCTTTGTTCTTTCATCAATACGAAGTTTCCAGGAGTAGCCATAAGATCCATGTCTTTTAAAAATAAAATTTCAGAACTGTGTGTTTATCAGTAAATGAACAGAGAGGCAGAAAAAACTATAGACTCCATTCTTTGCCATAGGTGCTCATTGACACAAAGGTGTACTGGTCATGTAGTTGGGCAATTCTTAAGTATAATGTGAATAGAGATTTTCCCATACCTAATTATTCAGATTCTCTCTGCCTTTGCCTGGAGTGAATCCTTGCCTGTCCCCTCTCCATATGTCTATCTGGTAAACCTCCTATCATCCCTTTAAGTTAAGTATTTGTTATTAAAATATTTCCAGAAGCTCCAAGATGTTTGAAGTGCTATTTTGAATTTTATTATGTTATTGTATTTAAGGTATGATGATTTATTTTCAATATAAATGTCTCCAGCATTAGGCATGCACATACACATATACTCTGGCCACTCAATATCCATGTAAATCCCTCCGTACATGTTCAAGCTTCCATACAACTATCTCAGCAACACCATGCTTATGCCTCACAGGATGCAACTATCCCACTTCTTCCCTAAAAAGGGTACATGACATCATAACAGTTACTTTATTCTTCTCTGAATAAAGTCATTTCCTTTTCTAGATTAATTGTAGCACTTCTTCAATAATTTATAAAGGTCAAATATCATATTTTAGCATCATTACAAGACCTTCTCAGCCTATGGCCATCATTAAAAGATTGTGAACTGATTCAGTCCTGGCTCACTTTCTATTGTGGTAGCTCAATGGTGGTTTGTGCTCGCCAGATGTATAGTTTTTCTGATTGTATGTGCAAGCAATATAATAATAGACTCCCCCTTTAGGACACCCTGGTTAATTACCCACCAATAATTGTCCCTGCAGGTAAAAACATTGCAATTGTCACTCTGCCCTGTGTCTACTCAGTCACTACATCTGCCACTTCAGCATTAAAATTGAACTCGCTGAAATGAGAAAGTCAAGGTCAACAGAAGCCATTGCCATTATCATCCCAAACCTGTGAAGAACAGACACCAAGGAGTTTTGTTAGGACACTGGAGCTCTCCTTATCAACACATTTTCAAGACATTTCAAGACATTTTCAAGGTAGTGTCTTCTGAGTCCTCACATGGAACATATTATATCATTCATGGTAACTTGACATCAAGATAGCTATCTCTCTAAAGATCTGAATTCCTTCTTCTCTGGTATATCAGGGAAATGTTGGCAATCAAACTCATTGAATATAGGCCACTGTTGAAACTAGGTTTCAGAAAACAAACCAAAAAAAGTGTTAAAACCACTCCAAGTTGCTTGAGTTAACATGTTGAATCAGAATTGCTGTTACATGCGCCCGCAGGGACAAATTTTGCTTGATCGAATGTTCTGTTCTGTTCTTAATCTAACACCCTTAGGATCCATCCCCATGAATAATGTCTAGGTTTCTGCCTAAACTAGCAAAAATTTGCAAATCCTTTAGTATATAAGCTATCTCCTCCCAAGTTATTCTTTATATTTTTTTCCCCAGTGACATTTGTAGATTTGCTCTAGTTATGGGTCTTGAAGAATAGGGGTGTTCTGCAGATTAAGGCCCTTTAAAGCCTCTGCATATTGTGAGCCAATAGCAAAGAACGACACGGGACCAGAGAAAAGAGACATGAGTTTATTCTTATTCTGGGGAACTTACTTGCAAGGCACGGGTGGTGGCAGGCTGGGCAATCCTCCACATCACACACAGAAATAGCAAGCGGTTATATAGGCATGTACAAACAAACAGTAACTCGGGGATATGGTGTGCTTCACTGAATCCAAACTGCCAGGCACAGGATCACCAGGTCCAGTAGGGCCTTCTTCCTTAAAGGTCAGGTGTTCTTAGTTGCATTCCATGAAGGGGTGGCCAGTCCCCCTGCAGCTTTCCTTGTGTTAACTTTCTCTGCCCCTTTGGGCTGGATTGGGGCCAGGATCTCCAGTTACCCCACAAACGGTAAGTAGTGTTTGGAAACCAGAAAATAAACCTTAGTAAACAACTGCCTAGAGTAAGATTGTTACAGAAGTTTTAAGCAAAAAATAGCTAGTATGTTCTAAGTGTAAGAGAATCTTCTGTTGGTTAAAAAAAAGATTTGATGTTGGAAAGGTTCTTAGATTCGTTGGGATCTGTCCAAATGTCTTCAATTCCTATGTTCACGATCTCAACACTTAACAATTCTTATTTTGCATAAGTCACTAGATGAGGCTCTAACTTCTGTGTTGCAGGATTATATTTTATCTTATTTAGCTAAATTGTTCTCTGATCAGGCCTTGATCTGAGAGTTTAACAACCTATCCTCATGGTATTATTTTTCATTATCTCCAGTTCAGTCAGAAGGAGTCAACACATCTCATAATCCTTATAGGTATTACAATAGCTGTTAAGTAAACCCTTACCTTTACTAATTACCTCATCCTAGGCAACAGGTAGTAGTTTAAAGTAACCATTTGCATTTTCATGCAATGGATTACTTGTGTCTCATTTTCCAAATGTAATGAGATCAATATTTACAATCAGGTCAGAGAACCATTCTCAGATTTATAGCTTTAAGAGTCTATTTCCTGGTGCCACTTCCATCAACACATGTGTCATTTGATATCCTGTCAATAAAAGAGACATGACTCTGATTCTTGATGTTCCAAGTAGGAAGATAATTGGCCATAATGGTGTTATCTGAAGGTAAGAACAAAGGAGTGAAAAGGAAGAGGGGCAGTTATATCAAACTAGGGAAGCTGCTATATACCCTGAACTCTTGAGCCCACACACTTTGCTTGAGTTGCTGGAGATTCTAAGGCTACCATCGTGCAATTGTTCCACATCACTGCTACTGAGCAGAAATCCAGGATCTTGCTTTATTCCGCCTGCTGCTGCAACTACTGCTAATGTAGCTGAAATCTGCAGGCGCCTGCAATCACCTTGAGTTACCGGACTCAATTGCTGCTATTGTTAAGGGCATCTCCAGAAGCAGAGAAATGATCTTACTTTTCCTCCACCTTTCAAATTCTCACTTGTGCCTCTCAATGGTGGCATATTTTGTGTACATATTTTGTATACAATAAATTTCAGCTTTTTTAAACAGACAAGATGGATTTAAATATCTCAATTTTTAAATAGGTGAAGTAAAGCTCAAATAAGGTCAATTAAATTAAAAAAAGAAAAATTATAAAGATCAATCTGAGGGCTTATAAGAAAGAGAAAAGTAAATGTCATAAACTTTGTCTTAAATTGGGAGGAGGAATCACGTTTTCATACATATGAGCATCAGAGTATTTTGACTTGGTATTACCAGTTACTTCCTTTTCCCAGAGCATTTTCTCTATTCAAAAATTATTTCTCTATAGAAATCGTACATATGAAAATATTTTGCAAACTGTAAAGCAGAATAGAAATGCTATGCTGCATGATTATTTATAGCAAACTATTAGAAATGCCTAAAATTCTTTGGAATATTATAATTAGCTCCTATTTTGAAACGTAAAGTAGATCCTATCATTGGGATTTTTTGATTTTCTTCATGTAGAGGAGAGACATTGCTTCTGGAGAAAACATTTAAAAGATATATAGACTAACATTGCATTGGAAAGGGAAAGTTGTGAAGAATCATGCAAAATTAATTATTTTTTGAAATTGACTAATAGAAACTAATAAAAATATAAATTTTTCCTCTCATGCAAAATAGCTTATTCTATAAATGTCATTGCTGAGAGTATTTAGGGGACAAAACACTCATAAGGTCAGCAAACAGCTCTGCTTTCATAAAAAGATCTGCAAATTTTTAAAACTGGAATCTACAGAATTCTCTGCAAAACTAAAAAGAGTATTAGTACCCAAGGAGCTATGAAATGTTTAATGTCAGCAAGCATTACAAACAAATAAATATAGATTTCTCAATAAATTTCAAAGCACCATGATTCAAAATTTTAATTTATTCTGATATTTACCAGTATGTTTGTTCACTATGGTTTGGGGAGTAATATCAATCCAATAATTATCATACATCCATTTATTTAGAAGATGTTTGCTTCATTTTATTTTTTATTGCATATATGTGTATATTTGTTCTTATTGTTCTTTACTGATTTTTTGTCTTACTCTTTCCTATTATCTTCTTTTTATACTCTCACTAGATTTTTAAAAAATTTTCTCTTTATATAGTTATTAACTTACTTTATTTTTAGTTATATAGGTAAGTCATTTGATAAAAATATATTCAATGATTAATGTCAGTAATCTACCCTGTTACATGCCATGACAAATGTGGATTCCCACACACTCCCACCATATCCTTGAATAAAGACGTGCAATTTACAGGGGAGTTGAATTAGACAAATACAAAAATACTGTAATAGAGTATTGCAATTTCCATAAGGCTAAAGAGAAAATATATTTTCAAGATTCTAACTCAAACTTCTCTGAACCAATAGAAGAATCACCAGTAAAATGTCCTTACTATTACAATAGATACTGATTTTGTCTCAGTATTACATAGAACACCCCAACTTCACTGCTTGACAATTTATTCGTTTAAAAATTGCCTCACTGTATAAAGGTGGGCTCTACCTCCCTGTTTCAGCTCATGATGGATGAAAAAAGTAAAAGTTGTAGGTAAAAGTCCTTAAGGAGGAAATGGCAATATCAAACCACAAAGACTGAAAAGAACAAGGATTCTTTGACAATGGTAAAAATTTCAGGTTAGATTTTAGAAGTAGAAGCGGTATGGAGAAAGGAAATGTAGTAATAATAATATTTGTTAGGCACTTCAAAGTTTTAACAACTTTCTTTTAGTAAACAGTACATGAAATTAAAATGGAAACAAAAAATGTGAGAATCATGAGGCACTTGGTAACTCACCTAAGTTTGAAGTTTGTAAATTGTTTAGAGATCTGCCATTTATTGGCTATGCTTTACTGAAAAAAATCAGTTATTCTCTATGATGCAATTTCCTTATTTTTAATATAAGATTTTTTATAACTCTTATTATATCCGAATTAAGATAATATTTTTAATACCTACCTAAAAAGGCCATAAGAATTAAATGGCATATTTGAAAGTGCTTCATAAATGATTTTATTGTATAATATATTATAAACTTATTTAATTATATATGTTTTATAAGATATTACCATTTTCAATGCCTATAAGACTTGGCATTGTACATTTAACTGAGGATGCAATAATAAATACTTGATGTTTTGACTTCAGTGAATGATTTCTCTACAGTTAGAAAGAAACCAGGTTCTGTAATGTGTTGGTGTATGTACAAAAGATAAGTCATGTAAAGTAATCTACCATTTATCATTAAAACTGAATAACATTTATGAGAATATTTTTTTAGTTCCTAGGCTCATGCTACAAAAGAAATTTCTTCCTAAATTGTAAAGGATTTTTAAAATGCTGAAAAAGTAATCAAATTTGTAAGTTCTTTGATGAAAAAAAATGAAAGGGCATCAGTTTGTTATCAGTTGTTATATTTTTTTTTTTTTTGGTGCAAAGAAAAGGAATCTTAGGAGTAGTTGAATGAGTGCATATATAGATCACTTTATTACTAGTCATACACTATCTCTAGTACTGAGAAAAATAGAGGAAATTTTCTAAAATGTTCACAAAAGTATTTAGGTTAGATAAAAGAAGATGGGGTGTAATACTCTGAAAGCAATTGTCTGTAGGCAAGAACTGGAGCACTTATGACAAGATCTGAAAGAGGAATTGTGGGCTACCAGTTTGTCTCTCATCAACAGTACTGTAAGCTGAGAAAGACAGAGGAAAATATCCAGATAAAATCAGAAATGTGAGTAGGGAAAAAGTGTTGAAGAGAAATAATGATTTTGGATGAAAACAACAGAGAAAAAAAGTAAATTTTTTTTATAGTTCAGATGTCTATGTATGGAAATTTTAACTAAAGAAATATTAAGGAAACTTCATAGAAAAGAAAACTATTAATAGTTAATATTTATTGATGTCATCTGCTATGCTACACACTTTACACATTTTTAAAATAATTATTCAAATAATATATATATATATGTATACACACACAATGGCTTAGAGAGGTTCAGTAACTTATTTAAAGCTCAACAGTTGATGCCAAAGTTCATGGGTCAATCCACCTAGCTATTTCACAAATGGTTCATACATGAAATTTATAACAGAAATATATAGATACATAAATGTTTTCCAAATAATAATTTATCCCATATTTGGAATAAGGGCATACACACATATACACACACACAAGGAATATTAATGTGGAAATTCACAGACATAAAGCATTCTTAAACTTATTAAAGAGGATAAAAGGAAAAAGATAGATAGGAGCTACAGAACATCATTATGTGCTGACTGCTTGGCTAGGCAAAGTACATGCTTTTCTACCACAGTTAAAAATATATATGTAAAATATGCTCTTTGAACAAAATAGAAAGTTTTAAATATCTACATGTTCTGTGGTAGTTTCTGTGTTCATTTCAACAAGCTAAGAACAAGATTTACGACGTTACTAAATTGAATAAATGGTAGTTTTTAACTAAAAAATCAGAAGAAACAATAGTGCAGAATCATATACTGGACTTAACTGTAACCAAAACGACAAAACAAATTGGTGGTAGTAAAGCTAAATAAAATGCAACAGGTAATATTCATATTATCTTAGAAATTAAAATAATAAAATAAAAAAGAATAATGTTCAGCACACAAAATATTCTGTGTAACTGAACAAATGAGCTTCCAAAAGCTCATTTGCTCATAGATAGAGACTGGATTTCAACTTCTGATTTTTTTTTAAGTTTCAGAAAGAATAAGGTGTTACATACCAACCATACAGATAAATTACAAATGTTTACAAATAAATATAAAGTGTGTCATGGATGTCATGCTTCACATAATATACCCATATCACTATAAAGACAGCAACCTTTAAGAGAAAATCTTCAAAGACTATATGTAGGGCATATGACTAATATAAAACAAAAACAAAACAGACAAATAAGGTCACCTAGAACATAACTATTAATAGAAAGAATATGTTGAAGCTTTTACATGTTACTAAATGCCACCTAATTTAGAAATGCATATATTAATATTTAGAGACAAATGATAAGAATTTATGACTTCTGGGTAGATGGTAACAATAGTAAGAAATTTTCCATAATTTTTACATTGGAAAAAGATTTTCAGATTGTGTGTGTGCAAAGACAAAGTTATATCATTTGGAGAATAAAGTTAATTAATGATACTGATCTAATTTTGAATTAATTTGGGGGGCTACTTAATAGTATTATTCAAGAAATATAATTATTTTTACATTTGCATATGAGGATGAACTTGGTTTGGGGTAGACTTCAACAGAGAAATGATTATTGAAACAAACAAAAAAATCAGAAAAGTACAATAATATTTTCAATACCATCATAAAATAAAAAATTCAGTGCTTAATAAAAAGATGCAGTTGCTAGGAGACATAAAACTTTCAGGTCAGACAGTTTATTAATCAGAGTGGGATAGCCTCTGGTTAGAATGTCTCAAATATGTAAAGGCTCAACGTAAGAGCAGTCTGCCTCTTGCTCATGAATCAATAGTAAGTCTATGAAGAGGTCCACAGTACAGGTCTTTACAGAGTAATTGATAGACACTAACTGATGGAGCCTCTGGCATCTTCAACATCTCAAGGTTTCCATAGTCTTCCAAATATTACAGAACTGATTTTATGGGCCAAAGGAGGAAACACACATTAGTGAGTTGAAGCTGAAGGCAGAGATCTCTGGATACTATGAGAAGATAATGGGGGCTGGAACTTCAACCCTAGCAAGGAAACAGGGTGAAAGCAGCCCCACGTATAGGGAGGGACTGGAGGCAAAAGTATCCTGGGTGAAGTCTGGGACTGGTACTATGTTGGCCTACAAGCGAAAGGAGGCAAAAGACGATACAAATATCTCCTTGTTTGGGAGCTGTGTAATTCAGTAGTTTCCATTAGAAAAGGGAGAAAATGGACCTAATTTCATGTCCAGAAGCCTAATACATGTTGATTATGCACTGTAGAAGATTATTATGCAATCTCATTGTAGATGTCCACAAGCAATGTTCCCTCTGAATGTTGTTCCTAGGAAGTAGCTGAGGTGTGAGAAAACTAGAATAATGCCTGAGAGGTAGAATGAATATGAAGAAAAAACATTTAAAACACACATATGAAATGTGGGCCCTGCAGACAAAATTACAATATACACAATGAAATAGAAGCCATGGAGAAAAACTAATAACCCTAACAAATAAGTGATTTCATAATGTTGAATTATAAATAGAAGAGTGCTCTGAAGATGTTAAAATAAGTGTATTTTGTTAATTTTCAGCGTGAATATGAGCAAAAGCATATATAAAATAAAATTAGAACACAAAAAAGAAAAAATTAAAAATCATAGAAATGGGAAAATGAAGTTATTGAAATGAAAATAAAAGGACAGCATAATTAGTCTGAAAACAGGGAAAGAGAATTAATGAATCAAATGTTAGAGTTGAGAAAGTCACCTAATTCATTATAAAATGAAAAACATGAAAGATAGATTCTAAATATAATTCTAAATTATATTTAACAAAAGTTCCAAAAGAAGAGAATACAATAATTGGGAAAGCATCAAAATTCAAATAAACAATTATTCAAAATTTTCTTTAATTAACAAACAAAAACATACATTAGAAAGAAAATAAATTCCACTGCTGAATGGGACAAACATACAAACAAACACAAAAGGAAAGATATATCTAGGAGGACTACTGATTGGGAGAAAATATTGCAAGCCATGTATCTGATAGGGGTTAAAATCCAAAATACATAAGGAACTCACAACTCAATAGTTGTCCACACACACACACACACACACACACACACACAAATATCTCCCAATTTAAAAATGGGCAAAAAAACCCTTTAATATACATTTCTCCATAGAAGACATAAAAATGGCCAACGTGTATGAAAAGGTGCTCAACACAACTAATCATCATGGAAATGCAAATCAAAACCACAGTGAAATATCTCCTCACACCTGCTAGTACAGCTACTATCAAAAAGACAAAATATAACAAGTGTTGGTGAGGGTGTGGAGAAAAGAAAACCTTTGTACACTGTACTGTTGGTGGGAATGTAAATTGATGCAGCCATTATGGAAAACAGTATGGAGGTTCCTCAAAAATTAAAGATAGAGCTATCATATGATACATCGATCTCTCTTCTCACTGTATACTCAAAAGAGAAAAAATCAGAACCTCGCAGAGATATATGCTCTCCTTTGTTCACTGCATCATTATTCACAATAGGCAAGGTATGACTACAACTTAAGTGTCTATTGACAGATGGTTGGATAAAGAAATTGTACATATACACAATGAAATACTATTCAGCCTTAAAAAAGAAGGGAATCTTGCCTTTTGCAACAACAGGGATGAACCAAGAAGATGTTATGCTAAGTGCTGTAAGCCAGATATAGAAAGAAAAATACTGCCTAATCTCACTTACATATGTACTCTTCAAAAAGGAAGTTGGATAGAAACAGAGGGTAAAACTGTATTTACCAGAATAGAGAGTGCGAGTGGGGGGAGTGGAGAATGGGAAGAGGTAAGTCAAAGGGAACACAGTTGCAGTTATGTGGGATGAATAAGCCTAGAGATCTAATGTACAGCATAAGGACTGCAGTTAATAATATTATATTGTATACTGGAATTTGTAAAGAGAGTTGAATTTAGGTGCTCTCAACACACGCAAAAAAGGTAACCATGTGAGATTATGGATATATTAATTTGCTAGATTATAGTAACAATTTCACTATTGACAGTCAGCTTTCAGTGTCCACAGGTTCTGCATCTGTGGATTCAACCAACCTAGGACCAAATATATTTGTTTTTTTGAGACAGGGTCTCACTCTGTCCCCCTGATTAGAGTACAGCGGCATCAGCATAGCTCACTGCAACCTGAAACTCCTGGGTTCAAGCAATCCCCCTGTCTCAGCCTCCCCATCCCAGGTAGCCGGGACTACAGGTGCACACCATCACATCCAGCTAAGTTTTTCTATTTTTTTGTAAAGACGGGGGATCTCGCTCTTGCTCAAGCTGGTCTTAAACTCCTGACCTCAAGCAATCCTCCTACCTCAGCCTCCCAGAGCACTAAGATTACAGGTGAGACCCACTGTACCCAGCCAAAAATATTTTGTTAAAAAATTAAAACAATAAAATATAACAATACAACTATAAAAAATACAAATAACAGTGACAGTATAACAACTATTTGTATAATATTTACATTGAATTAGGTATTAAAACTAATCTAAAGATGATTTAAAGTATATGGGAAATGTATGCAGGTCACCTACAAATACTATACCATTTTTTATAAGGGACTTGAGCATATGCAAATTTTGGCACCCACAGGGTCCTGGAACAAATCTCCTGCAAGTATTGAGAAAAGACAGTAGTATATGTATATCAAAACATTATGTTGTACACTTTAAATGTATAGTAATTTTTAAATGCCTAGAAAAATAAATTATAAAATAAAATTTCAAAGAAAGTGGGAAAATATTAAAACTATGAAAATGAAAAGTGTGTAATGTGCCATAGACTTTCTATCAAAAGCAATAGATGCCATAAGTCACAATAGTGAGAGAAAATAAATCCATCTTTGTTTCTATATCTACTACTGAGTAAGAAAATAATCTAATTTCATCAATAGAGTTTATTGTTCAAGATGTTTGTTGAAAATGTTCTGAATGATGTACTTGGGCAAGAAGAAATGTGAACTCCTTAAGCAGTGAGGAGCAAAGAATAATAATGAGCAAAAACACAAATAAAACATGTCAACAAATCATATTAAGCATGCAAAGATTGTGAAATAAATTACTTTTGTTTTAAAACAAGGTAGATAATTTACAAAATCAAAACTTAGCAGATAGTTGTTTGGAAACTGGATAAAAACTGTAACATTTCAATCAAGTACTTACAGATATCACTATGTCAATTATGGATGATATATTGGATAATTTCTAATAACATGACAATCTGAAATCAAAAATATTTTTATAGGCTGAAATGACCATATAGAAACAATAATTTATCAAGGCAAAATTATAAAGTTGAAACTCCTAATTTTAAGTGTTAAATGTTTATAGAATATCTATAATTAACAGTAGTAATGTGGAAAAATTTCTTCAGGCTATAGTTAATCACAAGCTTAATCTTCAGTCAATATTTCAAAGCAAATTACTTTGTGATGAGCTTGAGCAATGTACAATGTAAGTTATCTACCAAAATGGTTCATAGCATTTATTTAGCACTTAAAATACCTCAGGAGCTGGAATAAGCATTTCATATTTTATACATTAGCTCATTTAATCCTCACAGCAACCCACAGGCACATATGTTATTATATTTATTCCTACTATACAAAGGAAAAACCAAGACACTTGACCAAGGTACACAAATATTAAATGAAGAAACCAAGAATCAAACCTAGCAGATTATTTCCAAGCTCTATAATCTTAACCGTAGTGCTCCACTGCTTTATTTATGTATATTGTTATCTCTCATTAGTTTTCAGGGCTCCAGTATCTTCATGTCTTCACTTTCAATCACTGTGCTCTCCTTATTGCATATTGCCATTCCCCTGTACTAGATATGTAGTGTGCTGATTGAAGGGGTTGTGGTGGATTAAGATGTCATTTTTTTTTTTTGCTTCCTTCCGACAAGAAGTGACATCTATTCCCTTTCCTTTTCCTCTTTTTTCAAACTTATTTATTTATTTTAAATTGACACACAAAATTTTATGTATTTATAATGTAGAGCATGAAGTTTCAAAGTATATAAACATTGTGGAATGGTTAAATCTAGCTAATTAACAAAGCATTACTTCACATATCTTTTTTTTCTGGTGTCAGGTGAGAACATTTAACATCTATTCTCTTAGTATTTTTCAAGAAAACAATATATCATCATTAACAATAGTCACCATGCTGTACAATGAATCTTTTCCCTTTCCTTTTGAATCCTGGATAACCCTGTGTCCTGCTTTCACCAATAGAGTGTGATCTTTTAGAATCCTGTGACCCTTATTTTGCAAATAAGTACAATTTAGCTTCCTTGAAGATGAAAAATCATGCGGAAAGAAACACAGACAAAGAATGTCTATCCACACCAGCAATACCTGTGACATGTAAGTAAAGTTACTAGAATCATCCTACCCCAAATTACTATAGCTGCATGAGTTACCACAGGCAAGATAGCAAAAGAACTACCCAGCTGAGAGAGCAACTCATCAAACTAGAACCTGATAGAAATGTGAGCAAATACATAGTAGTTGTTTGAGGCTAGTACATTTTGGAGTGGCTTGTTATGCAGAAATTGTCCCTGAAATGGGGGTTAATAAATCTTCTGTGGTTTTGCTAGTCAGACTCATCTTAAGTATTGAGTCTACTTCTTAACTCCACCATTTCAAAAACTCTTTGACAAACTATGTCCAAAGGCTGATAATAATGATGACATATTCAGATGCCATATGCAGGTAAAAAGACAACAGCTGCTCTAAACTATTATCCTAGACTCAGAAAGTTCTGGCAACATGAACCAGGACTATTTCCTCCAGAGATAAATGGAGAATGATACCTCATCTATGTTTTACCCAGGTGAGCCATTGCACATCATTGTCAGAATTCTTTATTATGAAACTCTGACTGACGCACTTCAGCTGCAATGGGAGGCATGTGACTTGACACATATTACTTGATGGGCTACTTGACAAGCAGAGTTTAAAGAGAGGGAAAAACGTAGCAGGAATTGGTTTAATGTGGGCAGAACCATCTTCAACTCTCTTTTACAGGGAAATGTACCTGTGCAGTGAAGAAGCCAGCAAGCTGTGCTTGAGATGGAGCTTCACCTCCCAAAGCAAGTACAGGTCAGTGTACTGTATTGCCTATTGTGAGTCATTCAATGACAGTAAAATGGGTTGGAGACATAACAGTACTTGTGAATTGTTGGATCAATGGTTGTGTAGCAGGCTGATTAGTGGCAGAAGTAGAATTGACACAAAGACCCCTATTCAATATAGCAAAAGGTTTATGGGGAGAGAGACAATATAGGGAGAAAAGAACTGACAAGTGTTTCTTCCCTAGGTGATTGCCAATCCATCTGTGGTCTGAGACAGTGAAAATTGTGCTGCATGTAATCAGGGATTTCTCTTTTTAATGGAATTTATATGATATAAATTTGACTGGAATTGAGTAGGAAAAGTCACACAGTAAAAATCCAACACCCCCCCCAAAATACACTGATTGCTATTGACTGCATTGCCAAAGTGAAACCATTAACTAGAGACTGAGTTAAAAAATTAAAATCAGTATTTAAAAAAAAATGTTCATCTTTACCAACATCTGGTAATGGATATGTTAATTGGCTCAATTGTGGTAATCATTTCACAATGTACACATGTATCAAAATAGCACATGCACTTTGAATATATATAATTTGTATTGGTCAATGATATTGTAATAAAACTCAAAAAATGTTCATATTGATGTTCCAGTATTCTTTTGAAGAATTCAGAAGAAAATTATGGTGAATCTAACATTTTGATGCCTAAGTATTATAGAATAAAGAGATGTATTTGGAATGAGTACCTACTTAAAATTAGTTGTGTTTTGGCATTCAATGTATTATTGACAAAATGTAGCAGATGTGCCTCTCTTCAGGGTGATAAAAGCCAGAGTCAGGAGAGTGTCCACAAAAAAATGAGAATTTCCCTCTTTCCTCTTTCATGTTAAAATGGAACATACCTGTTGAACAATGGAAATGCTAAGAACAGCAAATTCATTGGATTGGATATATAATAATCAACATAGACCTTCCCCTAATGGCATGCTTCTTCCCCAAATAATTCAGGGAAACTCCCATCTTTTTGTTCAGGCAACAAACTGAACAAAAATACAGTAGTAGAATACTTTCTCAATTGTAATACAGTAGTAGAATAGCTTCCTCAATTATCTTCCATGAAATTTAAGAACGTGCAAAAAGTTAGAGCTATTTGAAAAAGGCAAAGAAAGAGAAAGAGAAACTCTAAGCCTAAAGATAATGTTGGGAGAAAAAAAGATTCAGACAGGTGGAATTGTTCTGTTGTATATTGAAAAGGGGGAAAGATTAATGTGGAAAAAAATAGATAGGTGCTCACAAAGCCTCTACTTTCCAAGTCATATCTCTGAAAGGATTTTTGATAGATTCAATCTGTCCTTGCTGGGATGAATTTAAAATAGGTAAAGTGAAAGAAGAAGTAAACAGGAGAACTGAAACATGGTGCAGAATCCATCTAATCTATGAAGTATGATTTAGTCTAGAAACTTTTAACTGAATCTTCCACCATGAGCACCAAAGCTATGTGAAACTTTTAGGTTAAATATCAGGGAATATGGAGCAGTTCTTCTTTGGTTTATTGGATAGAGGTCCCCATAAAATAGCATCTCCGCCAGTGACAGTGAGGAGACACTGCAGGGATTTCAGTAGAATTAGGTGGTGATAGAGATGCTTTATTGGAAGACATTCAATTAAAAATGAAATTAAAGATTGAAATGCCAGAAGCTACAAGGTATTTACCTCAATTCACATTTGCAATGAACGTGACATTAATGGTATACATTGCTGTTATCTTCTGAAGATCAAATTTCAGCCAAGTCTGTCTTCATCCAGAATAATTTGAACATTCATATAAAACTTCCTCAACGCTGTTTGATGATAAGCAGTAAGCAACATAGACTTCCCCGAGGGCAGCAAAAAATGTCAACTTTGACTTAAAAAATGGTTGAAGTAGGGGTAATGATATCAATGTGCCCATTTTATAACAATTCAAGTTTGATTAGAGATAAAGGTAAGCAAATTTTGGAAACTGATGAGAGACTAATGGGGAATGAGACTTATAGGGTCTGCAGTATCTGGTAAACTATCCAAAAGATGCAACAGACAAAGAACACTGGTGTGATCTGACTGGTTAAGCTAGTTCCTTGTTTTCATACCACAGCAAAGGAAAATAAAGCTCAGTTGGTTTATGTGTCGGTACAAACTCAATACATTTTTAGCACAGTGTCAAAGGTATTTAAATTCCGCCATGTGCTGTCAGAATTTTATGAGGAAAGATTTGGGCATAATTTTGGTGAAGAGCAGGCTGAATCATTGTGTTGTAGTCATTAAAATAGTACCAGAATGGAAAAAGGAAGCAAAAGAAAGCTTGATAGAAAAAACTACACTTAAGTCTTATAAAGAGTGGTTGGTAAATATTTCAAACATTAGTAAATTGGTAAGCCTATGAAATTTTAGGAATCACTTGCCTGGTACCTGAAGAGGTTTTTCCAAAAACAAAAATAAGTTATTGTTTCTGAAGAATCTGACTACTAAGAAGATAGTTCAACATTTAGTTGGTGTATTTCATTCTGGATAATGCACCTTGCTAAGTTTTTGAATCTTATTGTCTATTTAAAATAGGAAAAGTGAAAGAGGAAAAAAGTGACTAGGAATAAAACAATTCAAATGAACTTAGCCGAGTTTTACAATGTGAGATATAAAAAGTGCTGTATCATAGGACCTGTGCTGCATTTCTGTGACCATAAGATCCAAATGAACACATGTTAGACATTTCACCATCTTGCCACCATGCTCATTGGACTTTGTGATAAAAGTCAGATTCTGCCTCCTCAGCCCTCCCATACAGGATACTAGTGATGTACACCTGAAAGCTACCAAATGCTGCTGCTTTTTTCAATAAAAAATAATTGGCTTGGTCTTGAGCTGTAGTTAAGACAGCACCCATCATAACAACATACAGGATACAGTTGTGAATTTGCTTTCTTAATTATTTTGTATGAGATTTGAGGATAGGAAAAATGTTAGAATAATTCAGAGAAAAGTCATGAGAAGACAAACAGGACACTGAGGCTATGATGGAGACAATAAATATTCTGATGAGGAGGTTTCCAAAGAGAGTTCACTTATCAAGTAAAAATTATGTGTGTGTGGGGGGGTATATGTATTACATAGAAATATATACGTAGACCTATACATATGCCTACAGACCTACTGTAAATGATGCTTCAGGAAGGAAATCACATTATTTGCCTACCATTTACGTGCGACTAACCAGCCCTAGGACCTTCAATCTCCTATGTCCTATTGCTGAGTAACCTGACCATATGACTCTTGTCTTGATAAAACAGTGCAGGCAGCATGTGCACTGCATGGTGTATGGCAACTCTCAGAAAATGTGAATTTTAGCAGTTCATCTGGTGGAACAAAAAACTCTTGAAAAAGTAGGAAAGGGTAAATCTGTATAATAGGCTGAGTTACTTACAGTAGTACATTTAGCTTTTGTAGAACTAAAGACTGATTCTAACTGGATATGTTTGGACTTTGACAAACTCTTGGGAAGTAGTGATAGCCTGCCTACCTCCATGCCTGGTTAAGTGAGTGATAGACAATTAGAAAATTAAAAATACCTGCATGTGGAGATCCCTAATTTTGGAAGGAATTCTGGAACCACAAAGAAGAAAAAAAGGATAGGATACCTTGGATGCTCCTTAAAAAATCTAGCAGGAATATCTAACAGGAGTGAAATGTGACATTTAAAACAATATTTGAAGTAGCACACTGAGAATAAGAATTGAGTTGTCACAGGGGCTACCAGGTTCTGCAATTAGGATGAACGAAGATGTATTTCCTTATTTTCTGCTGTACCAAGAGTTGCCTATGACTCTTCATAATGATAACAAGAAAATACTTTTTTAGAAACCTGCCGTGGAATGAATTCAATAGGGTTAGAGTCCAGCTCATGATTGTCAGGTGGGTTATACTAGACCATTATCTATAGCCTCCAGAGGATTTCTAAGGGTCGCGAGAGACATTGGTACATTCTTTGCTTTTTTATTATAAATCTCATTACTTCAATAATGGTCGAGAATGTTATGTAAGGATAAGAATACTGTGAATTATTTCAATTTGAAGCACCCATATATATTTTTTCAGCTTAAGGGACATACTTCACAATGACTGTCATATTGTTCTGAGCTAAAAGCACCATATCATTTTGACATATTTCACTCTCATCTTAAAGTAGTGATTTGATAAGAAATTGAAAAGGGAAAATTAAAATATTTGTTAAAAAAGTGAAAACAGGAATAAAGAACTAACCTGCATGATCAGGTCTCTAGTTTTAACACTTTAATAGGGAGAACATAAAATGGATTTTTTGCAGTGCAGAAATGAGAATGAATGTGTAGTGTAGGAGATGAAGTCCTAATACATCTCTCTGTCTTTACTACTTGAAATTAATAAGTTGTTACTTTTGTATTGTAGGATCCCATAATACTAGCACCTTGCTTCAATTTTGGCTCATGTCAAGAGAGACATTTTGGCACATGACATTATCTCTAAGTCTTCAAATCTTGCAGGGTTTATTCCAAAAGGATTCGTTGGTTGAAAAAGCTTGATGGTCGCCTGCTTTGCTTAGTGAGAGAAGTATCTCCATTGCTTACAAACCCAAGAATGGGAATGAATGTAAGAGAAGACATTGGTGTAGATACGCCTTCTGCCAATTTTGTAATTGAAGACTGTTACAAAACCTCTCAAAGCAATTCAGGTAGAAGAGTCAGGGGATAACAAAAAAAAAAAATAGAGAATGTTGTAGCTTAGAGGAAAGGAACCTGGGAGTGAGTGAAAACGCCAGGAAACTTGCTAATATTTTATTCCCTCAAGAGTATATCAATGCACGAGGATAACTAAAGTTAGTTGTTTTTCCCCAGGGAAGACCATCAGCATTGTTTCCTTCTGAAAAATGTCAATTGGACTGAAGATGAGGCAGGAACTTTGTCAAAAATTCTTCCTGGTTAATCTAGAGGGAAAAAATTGTGATGCAACACCCTCTAAATACCCCACCAAATCTTGGTCATTTGGAACCTTCTTTTAGTTAAAATGTATATATTATGTTCAAGTTCTTATGCTGGAATCTGCAGAAGATACTACCTTTAAATTGCACATATTTGTGATTGTATAATAATTGATTACATGTGCACATGTGGATTGGGGTGACACATTGCTAAAGCAGTTGCTAGGATATGAAGGATGTTGTATTACTGCAGCTTGCCTGATGTGCCAAAGCCAGCTTTGCCATTATAAAAATACCAAATGTGAATGCATATGAACTCATTAACAGGAATTTAAAAGAGGTCGATGATAATGAAGTGCACTGATATAGGGATAATACAGGATCCACATTCAGTGATGTTCTCATATAGAGCACCAGAGAAACCCTATTTAGCCAATTTTTATGGCACAAATAGACTGAGTAGATTTTAGGAGTAGAATGTGCACAATTAATGATGTCCTAATAAATATAAGAGAGGGGGATATAAATACAATTTTTTGGACTACACTTAACAATAGCAATGGCAAGAGTAGTGGCAAAGTCAACACTAATTTGATGCTCTTAAAGGGATTCAGGAACCATTGATTTGTAGCTCAGTGTCTTGAGCCAAGCAGAAATAGCATTTTTAGAAGCATGCCAAAATGTTGAAAAGTACATACTACAGCATATAAAAATTTTAGAAGGATTACTTAGGCAAGAAACTAGCCAAATTTGGCAAGACTTAGAAAGATGATGAACAATAGGTGTGTGCAGCAAACTTATCCATAAAATTATGAGGCAATTTTCCTGAGTGACACTTTGGGACAAGGCATGACCCCTTACTCAGGATGGGCTGTCTTATGTGTTGACAACTACAGAGTCAAATGTGTTGTGAAGCCAATAACTGAGAATTGGAGAAGTCCAGGCTAGAGGAGCTCACACATGTAAATAGTCTCACTAGCTCCTGTTGTGAAGGGTGCCACAAGCAATAAAGACTTCCTGATAATACAATTGGTAGGGACAGGGAAAAACATAATCTGCAACATGTAATCCCAGTGAGAAGTAGATGTACAGTGGTGCACAATGATACTTAAAATACAATATTTGTCAGAGCTGATTCTTTGTACCTGGATATGGCTGGAACTGCAAACTTAGTAGGCTCCAAATTTAATGAACGGTGACTTTTAATAACTATTTGTCTTGTAAATAATATAAAAGAGACATCATTGATATATGTTAATATACACTTGATATACAAAATATTAATAATACATCTTCTTGTACTTAGTGTAATCAACAATTTGTTGGTTGTTTGAAAGAAAATGGGACTAAGGATATATTTCAATGAGAAACCACAGAAAGGAAAGTTACCTGTGAAAATGGATTTGTAATCCCTAACTGATGTAGCTCCCATGGAAATTGACTTAGTGACAAGAAAATAAATTTAGTTCCAGAATTATTAGATATACATCTTTCATCTTAATTGTTTGAAAAGTATAATTGCTAATAAATGAAGAGATAAAATGTAGGAGTAAAATTGGTTTAAGAGTATCAAAAACATGTAAGAAGATGTGGTCGAGACCAAGATATTGAGTCACTTATGCTAACACTACATGAGTTTTCCATATATTATTGGCTATACACAGGAAAATCTGTCTTTTTGTTTATAATATCAAATAATATACATCTTTCAAAAGAGATATAAAAGGTAATAAAATTATATATGGCTATATTTATCTAGGATTCAAAGACAGACTGGTATTAAAAGGTTAACAGTGGGTCTGAATTTATATTCCACATCCAAAAGCAGCAGAGAGTATGACCTTGGATTCACCCTCTTGCAACTTTGTCCCCTGGAATCTGCCGGCAATCTGATTAATGACATACCAAACAAATCGTACCTGGTTATCAGAATTGTTTATTGTTAAACTCCATGGACGAGTTGTGGCTGCCCTGGAAGGATGTGACTTGACACATATAGCTAGAAAGGCTTTAGGACAAGCAGTATAAAAGTTAGGTGAGGAATGAAAGTGTTCGCTTCCCTGAGTTGCAGTGGTCTGTGCCTTGCCAGCCTCTCAGTTTGCAATCAAACATACCCAGTATAGTGGCGCTCCTGAGGCGCCATGGATATTATAAAACTCATTGATGAATCTACTATTTTGTAGGGTGTTATATTCCCTGATTTATGTCCATTAAATCTAAGTAAACTAGTGTTGGAAACATATTGCTTTGTGAATCTTTCATATAAATCTGAATTTAAGAACAACTGACAGTGAGTCAGTGATTGTGTTATACGAAACATGTCACATTTTTAAAGAATTAAATAAATTGAAGTTATTATCATAGAAAGTAGAATTAGAGATGGTCTTAAAACTTCAACAATTAAGAGCTTCTATGTATAAAATAAAAAAGACTAATATTTGTAATATAATGTACTAGAAAATGCAAGGGCTTTTAAATTAGACAATTGTATGTGAAAACAAGCTTCAATATATACTAATTATTTGATCTTGGGTAATATACATAACTGTTTTGAGCCCATTGCACAATAATAAAATGAATTTAATGTGCATCCTATAGAAGGTTGATGTGCTGATTACAAAAAATGTTACATAAAATTCCATCAACAAAGTGGGTGCTCATGAAATAGGAGTATATCCTATCTTGTCTTTCTTTTGAATTTTGTCTAGGTGATAAAATTTTAAGGAGTATATTTAAGTTCATGTTCCTGAAGAGATAGCTAAAAATATTAATTATACAATGATGGCTAAAATATAATTCTTTAATTTTTCTTGTTATCTATTGTTGCAGAAAAAATTCCCCCCAAACATGGCAGCTTAAACAACAAATATTTATTATCTTATGGTTTCCATAGGTCATGAATCTCGGCACAGTTTAGCTTGGAGCTTCTTATTCAGTATCTCTTACCAAGCTGCATTCAAGATGTTGACCAGGGCTGTAGTCACCTGGTCATCCCAATCAATGGGGGAGTGTCAAGTGAACTCATGTGGATATTGACATGCTTTGGGTCCTCCTGGCAGTTGGATGGAAATATTAGTTGCTTATCATGTGGGCCTCTTTGTGGGGCATCTGGCTTTTTTTCACTGGGGGAAGTCAAGCAAGTCACAGGTTACAGACATGCTAAATATACAGACATATTCTTGACTCCATCTCCAGTCCATATTTTCCTGGCAGTATCCTGGATTTGCACTTTGTTACAGAAACATTTATGTTTAGCATTTTTTGCCATCAGAAGAGGGGAAGAATTTTTTCAAAATTGCTAAGATATGATTTCTTTTTATTGAGCAGTTTTTCCATCACCTTCTCTCTTCTCTCTCACATTTTAGTATTAGCAATAAGGAAAAACCAGGTAGCAATTTTAGCACTTTGTTTGTAAATTTACTTTAATCATCAGTTCACAATTTATTAGGCACATCTTCTTTCCACATAACTACAGATGACAATATCGTTAACTTTTCTGCCACTACATAACAGGAATTCCCCTTTCACCAATGTTCTTTTTTATTTCAGCATATTATGAGGGTACAAATGTTTAGGTTACTGATATTGCCTTTACCCCATCCCAGTCAGAGTTTTAAGCATGTCCATTCCCCAGACGGTGCACACCACACCCATTATGTGTGAATATACCCATCCCCTCCGCTCCCCTGCCATCTGCCAGACACCCAAAGAATATTACTACTATATGAGCACTTAAGTGTTGATCAGTTAATACCAATTTGATGGTGAGTACCTGTGATGCTTGTTTTTCCATTCTTGAGTTACTTCACTTAGTAGAATGGGCTCCAGCTCTATACGGGATAATACAAGAGGTGCTAGATCACCATTTTTTTTTTTTTTTTGGCTGAGTAGATTTCCATGGTATACGTATAGCACATTTTATTAATCCACTCATGTATTGATGGGCACTTTTGTTGTTTCCACATCTTTGCAATTGTGAATTGTGCTGCTATAAACATTCCAGTGTAGATGTCTTTTTTTATATAATGTCTTTTGTTCCTTTGGATAGATGCCTGGTAATGGGATTGCTGGATCAAATGGTAGATCTACTTTTAGCTCTTTGAGGTATCTCCCTATTACTTTCCACAGAGGTTGTACTGGTTTGTGGTACCATCAGCAGTGTAGGAGTGTTCCTATCTCTCTGCATCCATGCCAACATTTATTGTTTGGGGACTTTTTGATAAAGGCCATTCTCAATGAAGTTAAGTGGTATCTCATGGTGGTATTGAGTTCCATTTCCTCAATGATTACAGATGTTGAGCATTTTTTCATATGTTTGTTGTCATTAGTCTATCTTCTTTTGAAAAGTTTCTGTTCATACCCTTTGCTCACTTTTTGATAGGGTTGTTTGATTTTTTCTTGCTGATTTTCAGTAATGTTGCTCATTTCCTTTTGACCCACCCTGTGTCAACAATCTCCTCAAAGAGCAGATATCTACTAACTGTCTCATGAAAGCAACTTAGGCTTTTGCTAAGACTCCTCAAAGTCCTTCCATCCTTTACTGATTGTCTAATCCTGAAATTACTTCCTCAGTTTTAGATATTTATGATTTCATCAACACACTTTCAGCTAAAAACGACAAACATTTATAATCTCAGTGTTTCCATGGGTCAAGAATCTGGACATGCTTTACTTTGATTCAGAGTATTTCACAAGGTAGAATCAAGGCTCAGCTGAAGATGGAATACTTTCAAACTCACGTTTGAAGGCCTTAGATTTCTGTTACGCATGTTAGTTGTACACAGCAGTTGCTTAGTATTAATAGATGGTTTCTTCATAGGATAACTCACAACGCAGCAAATTATGTTCTGCAGAGCAAATGAATGAGAGCACCATGGAACACAAGCAAGATAACACTCGCAGTCTTTTCATAACCTAGCTTTAAAAGTGGCATCTCATAACTTTTACCATATTCTATTTATTAGAAGTGAGTCACTCAGTCCAGTCCATAATCAAAGGAAAGCAACTGCATAAGGGTATGAATACCAGGATGTGGAATCACTGGAAGCCATTTTAATTTTTTGTTTTGTATTTTTTTTAGACAGAGTCTCACTCTGTTGCCCAGGATAGAATGCCGTGGCATCAGCCTAGCTCACAGCAACCTCAAATTCCTGTGCTCAAGCAATCCTTCTGCCTCAGCCTCCTGAGTAGCTGGGACTACAGGCATGTGCCACCATGCCTGGCTAATTTTTTTCTATATATTTTTAGTTGTCCAGCTAATTTCTTTCTATTTTTTTAGTAGAGATAGGGTCTCGATCTTGCTCAGGCTGGTCTTGAACTCTTGTGCTCAGATGATCCGCCTGCCTTGGCCTCCCAGAGTGCTAGGATTACAGTCATGAGTCTCTGTGCCTGGCCATTGGAAGCCATTTTAAAGGCTGCCTACCACACTTGTAAGAGAAAACATTCAAGTATTGAATGAGCATTTATCTGAAAGTGAGTTCATATGACTTCCAAGTTCTTTGCAATTCTTTGTTTCTATAAATTTATAAGTTAATATCAGAGTTAGAGATACTATAGAATTATTTTTAATACATTGTTACAAATTGAATGGATTTTAATATTTTTAGCTTGTCTCCCTCAATAAAAAAGTCTCTGTAATAAAAATTCTGACTATTTTTGTAATTTTAAGGTATTTTAAGCTCCTATATCTTTTATAAACTTACTTTAATGTCTTTCTACTTAAATAAATTTTTAGATATTATCATAAATTGACACAAATTTTGCCCAAATTCTATCTGTTAGTTTCTTTAAATGTAGTTTTCCCAAGGCAGGAAAATTTTTTTCTTAATTTATTTCATAATTGTAAAATTAGTATGATTTTGTAATTATAAAGCATTGTATATTCATGTTTAGCTATATATTAGTGACTAAATGTCTCAGTGCAGTTTACAAAGTCTAAATTAAAGTGCTGAATTTCAAGTCTGCTTCTCAAATTGAGTTACACCAGTTCATACTGATTCAAAATAAACATTGTTGTATGATATTTGCCCTCCATGTATACAATTGTGCTATTCTTATTGCTTAACCTAGAGTAACTTAAAAGAATGAAGCAAGCATTCTAAACTCTAAGGGCCCATTTTTTAAATACAAGATTTCTCCAAACTGAACTTTTAATTTATTTCTACTCTAATATACAATATCAAGGTATATCAAAAGTAATAGAAACACATAAGAACACCTTTCTTTTAAATGACAGGAAAACATTAAAATATTTATGTAGTTATCAATACTTGTGATTATTTTGCAATTCTATGAAGAGATTTAAAAAATACTTTTTTAATACTCTAAACTAATTTTTCAAAATCTATTAAAACTGGTGGTTAAGTTACAGATATTTGAATAACTGATTCAGGGCATATATTATGAATGATTCCATTATGTTAAAGTAAATAACATGCTTTATTTCACCTCTGTTATTGTAACGCGAATATGAGCAGGTGAGAGTCATACTTATGGTGTCCATACTATTACCCTTTCAATATTAATATGCCCTCAGCTTTTAAAAAAAAAATCTCTCTGCTTTTATAAGCCTTTACAGTACAAACCGTGCATCTATGTGATTGGTTGCTGGGTTAAGAGGTTGCATAGATTACTAGATCGAACTACACTTTACATCCAAATTAATGTCACAACTGTAACAAATTGGGATGCTCAGCTATTGTCAAACCATGTAGAGCCAAGGTTGGCAAATTAGTTAGTATTAGCATATAGACCTTTTGGCAGGAAAGGAAAGCTTTTTACTTAGAGCTGGGCATTCTAGAGGATTTGTCAACTCAAATCTGCCACTGGTCTCATTATCTCATTTGTCTTATTTAGGCTGAATTGGCAGTTATGTCTTCATGGCAAATGTTTGTTTTTACAAATGAGCAATGAAGCAGAATCTGAGAGACACAACAGTAAAACAGCTTTACAGCAAGTTTTTAAGGTATTTCTAGAGCTGGATCATTGACCTAAAGCAATATAAATTTTCTTCCCTTCCTTGATTTCTTTTTATATTATAAATTTATGGCTCTCAGGGTACCTAACACAGAATTTTGAGTTTTTCATGTCAATTGGACAAAAACATATTGAGCTTTGAGAATGTAAAAGATTTGTTGAATGACAGGATAAATTAAAGAGTTTTGTAAGTTAAAATTTCATTAGATGATCCTGATTAGCATAATTATATATTTTATGCATTTATGTAGATATCTATATGTATGAGCAAAACCACCCACACATATGTATACAAACACATACACACATTTGACCTCACTATAACATGACTTATTCTGATCAATAATATGTAAGACAGGAATTTTAGAAGATTAAGTAATATATTATTTTCTTTCCATGGGGACACATAAACACAGGCTTACATGAAAGCACACACATATAGCCTCAGAATATTATTGTGTGTGTATATATGTAAAAGTAATGTGCAAATTACATATGTAAACTGTTTAATACTTTGTTAAACTACATGAGGTAGGTTATACTATATGTTATAAAAATAATCCTATGCTGAATTAATAGCAAAAAGAATAAAAAGTTATTCTGGTTAATTATGCAGAAAACCAAATGTATAAAAAGAAAAAAATATATGCTACATAATATGAATTGCTTTTAGGATTATCTAATTCTGTAATCTTATTTTAAGTCATATTCTTAACAGTGTAAGATCTACCAGATAAGTGCTGCCATTCTTATCACGCCAAATCTTCATGGACCTTAAAGATTACGGATGCTGAAAGGAATATCTTTGCTCAAAGTTATAGATAAACTGAGTATGAACAAATTAAAAATCCCTTATGAAAAAAATATAATGAACAAACTTTTACTAACATAAGTAACAAAGGAAAATATGTTTCCCTTATAAATAAACAAAAATTATCATGAATTAAGTACTCTCTTGGTTTTTATTTAAAATATGATGATTGTGATGTTATGAAGAAATTTGTAACACATTATAGATTTGATATACTACAGGGACCTTGTGTTTTGGTCACAGATTAGTTCATATTGATTCTTCTTCAGGTTATGGATGTATAAACACTAAAATTTCATTTTCTCCAATGTCAATGACATGAATAGAATATCATCTAAGGATTATACTACAGATTCCATGTTGGAAACACTGGTACATTAAATACCAGTCTTAATGGGCAAAAATAAAAATATATTAAATAATTTTTTCTAAATTATCCAGAAGCTGTATTTCCAAATACACAAAAAATAGGCCATTTGTAAATATTATATTTAAATTTGAAATTACTTTTTGTCAATTAATTGTAAATATTTCTAATTAAAATATATTTTTTAGTTCATATAAGACATAATGAGGCTTCTTTTTTTTTTGCTTTGTATATTTCAGTTTCTTTTATCTTTATGGTTGAAAAAAATAGATGGAATGCTTATTCTCGATGGTCAGCCTCAGGGAGGTCTTATCAAAACATGTTGTTAAACATTGGCCTATATAGAGGATTTTGCTTTGTAGAGTATTTAACAGGGATCAGCATTAAGATTTGAGACAGGAATATATAGCTTGTATTCTTTAGCAACACCCCACAGAACATGCGCTACAAAGTACTATCATGCTAAATATGTAATCTAAAAGCTACTTAGTGCTAACAAACTCAAAAGACCAATGAGAAAATCATGTTCTAAAAACTCATAGTATGTTACTTCAAAAAGAATAATTATCAAAAGCTATCAAATATATATTGGCAACCTCTCAATAAGTAGTAATTACTGCCATATGTCTTATTATTTTTACAGTTTTATTTACATGAATTAATTTGGAAGTAGGATAAAATTACCCTTTCCAAAGTGGATTCCACTTTTTAATGAACTAAACAAATCAATATTTGCAAAAACTGAGACACTTATATTCACTTCAAGTGGTGACTACAGATTGTGAACCAATGGCTAAAAAAACATCAAAAATTGCTATATAAAATATTATTCATATGCTTTAAAATAGTACATGTATATGCCATAGAAAAATGGAATTTCTTTGAGGTCAGAACAAATTGGGAAGTCGAAGCTAAGGGAATAAGCAATTGCTAAAGCTGTGGCTTATCCTAACTTTGTACACCTGTTGGGGGATGGATATGCCAAGAATCTGTGGACCTGTACCTGTACAGGCTGGAGAACTAGATAAGAATTCACCACACATGAAGTCTGTGATAGAGGTCTATAGTGTAAGAAAAATAGTTAACTAAAAGACAATTTGAACACAGTCTGACAGTAAGGAAAATTTGTCTATCATGTTCCAGTCTAATCTCTGGGTAGAAGTAAAATAGAAATAGCTTCTTATGAAATTTTTCAGCAACTGGTTAGATAAGAGAACTAAATTTACACTAATTTGTTCAAAAATATGAAATAAAAATTAATTTAGGGTAGACTGCTGGATTTGTATTTTTTTAAGATCTCAGGCATAAAACAAACAAATAACAACAAAAACACTGATCTTCTCTAGGGAATTGACCCTAGACCCAGGCCCCATAGAAATGCCATAGAGAATTACACCCCCCAAAAAAGAACCCTAATTAAAAATCATAACATATTATAAGAAATGAGGCTCCATGAGTGATATTCAGCCAGAAAAATAATTTAAAAAATTAAAAATACTAGATACATAAAGTTTATATATTAAAATTGTTACATACTGCCGTAGGCTGAATAACAGTCCTCAAATATGTTGGCATCTGAATTTCTAGAACCTGTGAATGTGTTACTTTATATGATAAAAGGGGGTTCACAGATGTGATTAAGTTAAAGATTGTAAAACGGAGACATTATCCTGGATCATCCTGTAATATTGGATTATCCTTACAGAAGGGAAGCAGTAGCATTAGAGTCAGGGAGAAAGAGAGGTGATGACAAAAGTAGATACTGTAGTGATGCAGCCATGAGCCAAAGAGCCCAGGAACCAAGGAATGCCAGAGCCTTAAGAAGCTAGAGGAGTCAAGGAACTGATTCTCCCCTGGAGCCACCAGATGGAACCAGACCTACTGACATCTTGATTTTAGCCCCGAAAGATTCATTTTAAACTTCTGACCCCACAAACATAAGATATCATATTTGTGTTGTTTCAAGACACTAAGTTGTGAGTTGTGGTAATTTGTTACACAATAACAGGAAACTAATACCCTTTAAAGAGTGAAAAATAAAAACACTTAATATGCTTAAGATATTAGAAGAGAAATTGAAAAATTTCCTCAGGATACTATAAATAAATACAGGGAGATTTGGAGGAGAAAAACCAACTAACCAACTTATCAGTAGAGATTTTAAAAAATATAATAACTCAAATTGAAAATTCTATAAAGAGTTAAAAGCAGAATAGGCACAGCAAAAAAATAATTTGTTTTATGATTGATTCTTCTGAAGAAAATATACAGAATTTGGTATAAAAAGTCAAAAACATAAATATATAGAGAGTTTTAAGAGATATTGGTGAATTGGATGAGAAAAAATAATACATACCTGAATGTAAAGTGATTAAAGAAAAAAAATATTGCAAGAAATTTAATCTGAGAAATTTCTAGAATTGATAAGAGACATAATCCTCACACTTAAGGAATGTTCAGATACTTTTTTGAGAAAAAAATATACTTCAGTATACTGTGATCAAATAGAAGAATGCTCAGGACAAATAGAAGACATTAATACCATCCAAGTAATATTGACTACATATATATGGCTGAAATCTTCCAAAACATTATGATATCTCAGGAATACATATTACAGGGAGAAAGTAGTGTTTTAGACACAGAAAAAAAAAGTCTCTTTGAATGTTTACTGCATAATGAAGGAGAAAAGAGTACAAAAGTGTATGTTCAAACATCAAATAAAAGTTTTATATAATACAATGTGACAGTCAAGTGATTAGACAAAGCATTGTGGCTCTTTTAATTTTTTATATTTAAAACAAAAATGGAGGCCGGGCGCGGTGGCTCACACTTGTAATCCTAGCACTCTGGGAGGCTGAGGCGGGTGGATCACCCAAGGTCAGGAGTTCGAAACCAGCCTGAGCTAGAATGAGACCCCGTCTCTACTAAAAATAGAAATAAATTAGCCAAACAACTAAAAATATATAGAAAAAATTAGCCGGGCGTCGTGGCGCATGCCTGTAGTCCCAGCTACTTGGGAGGCTGAGGCAGGAGGATGCCTTGAGCCCAGGAGTTTGAGGTTGCTGTGAGCTAGGCTTATGCCAGGGGACTCTAGCCTGGGCAACAGAGTGAGACTCTGTTTCAAAAAAAAAAAAAAAAAGGAATAGATTATTATCTTAAAAAATGAAAAATAAGTATAATATGACAAAATGTCAAGATAATGGTATATGCATGTATATATACATATATATAACATACTAAAGAAATCTTTCTTTAAACAGTATTTTCATCATTTTATTATCTTGCTCATAATATGAAACCACTCCTATTTTCCTACTATATATATCTCACCTTGTTTTCTACTTAACTTCATTCCACAAGCATGAAACATATACTCAGTTACTTAGTTTATATTTCCTCCATCTTTCAGATCTTTTTTTCATAACACCACAAATTTTTAAGATTTTTATATCTGTGCATTTCTTATCATCCAACTCTGCCTCTACAATATATACAAAACATTAATATTGTCTATCTAAA
Source organism: Cheirogaleus medius (assembly GCA_008086735.1). NCBI lineage: Eukaryota > Metazoa > Chordata > Mammalia > Primates > Cheirogaleidae > Cheirogaleus > Cheirogaleus medius. The sequence continues at coordinate 47,369,861 of VBSM01003176.1, forward strand.
TCCAGCCATCTTTCTGATCTAGCTCAAAATGCCACTTTATCTAGAACTCACGAATACACACCCATATAGAGTACACTTAGGGAAAAACAAAACAAAAACAAAACCAAACAAAACAAAGCAAACACCCTACATATTTCTCTTGTGTGAGTCCATGAATTGATGTTTATTTCTCATGAGGAGCAGATGTAATTAAGAGGCTGTGTCTATAGGTTACTGTCTTAATCAAGCTATATCAAAATCTATATATTCTTTTAAGAAATAATATTCCCTTATTCAATAAGTGATGAGCACAGGTGACATCTTTAGATATCTCAGGGAAAAAAAATCTTCCTTGTTTATATTAATAAAATATGATTGTTTCTTTGAATAAGAAATCAATGTCTCATATATAGTAAAAGAATAATGTGATTGGATATAAACGAAAACTCTTAAAGTCTGCCCTGAATAAAATATTAAGAAGAGATAAAATAAGTTATACTACAAAATTAATTTATTTATATTTACGGAACTAAATTACAAGCACTTATCCCCCTGCCAAAGTGTAGAACACTACCAAAGGTCAAATAACAACTTTATAAACCATTGAAGAGTTACAGCTTCATTTAGAGGATTAGACAGAGGACCTGACTAGTAAGATCCGGCTGGATATAGTGAGTGAAAGCTTCCTGTGTTCCATTTCCAATTCATTACAATTAAAAGACTTGATGTAAAATGGGCACAATGGCTCATGCCTGTAACCCTAGCACTCTGGGAGGCCGAGGTGGGAGGATTGCTTGAGCTCAGGAGTTAGAGACCAGCCTGAGCAAGAGCGAGACCTCGTCTCTACTATAAACAGAAAGAAATTAGCCAAACAACTAAAAATAGAAAAAAAATTAGCCGGGCATGGTAGCACGTGCCTGTAGTCCCAGCTACTTGGGAGGCTGAGGCAAGAAGATCGCTTGAGCCCAGGAGTTTGAGGTTGCTGTGAGCTAGGCTGATGCCATGGCACTCTAGCCCGGGCAACACAGTGAGACTCTGTCTCAAAAAAAAAAAAAAAAGACTTGATGTGTAATCTTGCCCCAAGAGCAAGGCATATATCCCTAATTCGAGCAGTTTCTATGTTACTACCTACCTCCTGCCTAAAAGTACTGTAATCTAATATTCCATGCATATACTGTCATGTACTTTTCTATAATTTCATGGGTGAGAATGGCATATCTTATACTTAAAATACCTCTTGCTTTAAAAAATTTCAATATTCTAAATTTTAAAGAAATCTCTTTTGAAGCCAAAAAGAAAAAGAAGCCTATATTTCACAAGTCTTAACAGTTAAAACCTGCTGTTAAAGGTGAAAAACTAGAGGCTTGTTAGTTTTTGCATTAATTAATGGGTATTTACATCCACTTTTTGAAAACTGGATAATGGTTATTTAATGATTCCACCTGATCCCAGAGTAATCAGTTTACCATATTAGCAATTGCTCAATCAACTTATTTACAATATGTAAAAAACTAGCTGTTTAGTTATACCGTAAATAGAGTAAATATAACTGTAGAAATTATTTATTGCTTTAAATGCTAAATATTCCTCCTTTCTTCTGGAAAGAATTCCCTCTTTTTTTCTATGCCTCTGCATACCTACCATAAAGTCCTAATGTAAACAGACACTACCCCAGTCCTCTACACAGAGTGACTGTAGAATAAGTGGGCCTCTGACAAAAACGATAAAAACCTGTTCATGGTGATTAGGGCACAGCATGGGCATGCAAATGGAGCAGCTCTATGTGAGATTTCCTTATTATTTTCATCTGAAGCTCGTGGACAGGGCTCTTTCCATGTCATTCAGCTGTGAGGTTTTGTATCTCTGGTAGTTGCTGGAGCCCATGTTTCTCACTCCAAAGCAGGGGTCCTCAAACTTTTTAAACAGGGGGCCAGTTCACTGTCCCTCAGACCGTTGGAGGGCCGGAGTAGAGTTTAAAAAAAACTATGAACAAATTCCTATAAACATTGCACGTATCTTATTTTGAAGTAAAAAAAACCAAAACGGGCAAAAACACCCAGCGGGCTGGACAAATGTCCTCAGCGGGCCGCATGTGGCTCGCGGGCCGTAGTTTGAAGACGCCTGCTCCAAAGAAAAACCTGATCAAATTTAGGAAAAATGAAGCCCAAACTACAGAGAAAGTAGCTAAGGGGAGAGTGCTAAAGTCTAAGTCGTTGATTCTAGGCAAGGAGTTAAGTAAAATACATTTAACTGTATGTTAATCTTTAGAGCAACCTAATGAGGTATTATTACCACTATAGAGAAGAAAAATGGTCTCAGGGAGGCTAAGGGAATTATGCAAATTCAATCTATGATTGTATTGCACCCAAACAGTGTGCTTAACTGCTACACTCTTAGTTTCTGTTGCCTATAACAGAATACCTCAAAGTGGGACATTTATAAAGAAAAGGAATTTATCTCTCAGAGTTATGTAGGATGAGAAGTCCAAGGTGGGGACTTTTTTGCGATGGGAACTCTCTTCAGATTCCTGAAGAAGCGCAGGGCATCACATGGCAAGAAGGCTGAGTGTGCTAACCCAGGTCTCTCTTCCTATTTTTATACAGCCACCAGTCCCATTCCTCTCATAATTCATTAATCCATACATGGATTAATCCATGCATGAGAGCCAAGCCCTCATGACCCAATCACTTCTTAAAGGCCATCCTCCTTAATACTGTCACATTGGGAAATAAATTTCAACCTGAGTTTTAGAGGGGACAAACTTTCAAACCAAAGCAACTAAATTCACTCATTATTCTCTGAGTGAATTTATTTTATTTTTTTTTTTTAGGCAGAATATTGCTCTGTTTCCCAAATTAAAGTGTCCTGGCATTGGCCTAACTCACAGCAACCTCAAACTCCTGGGCTCAAGCCATCCTACTGGTTCAGTCTCCTGAGTAACTGGGACTACAGGCACACGCCACCATGTCCTGCTAATTTTTTCTATTTTTAGTAGAGACAGGGTCTAGCTCTTGCTCAGGCTGGTCTGGAACTCCTGACCTCAAGCAATCCTCTCGCCTGGGCTTCTCAGAGTATGACAGGTGTGAGCTACCATTCCCCGCCACCTCTGAGTGAATTTTTAAGAAAAAGAAAATCTTTGATGAACCAGGGCTTTAGCTTTCTAAATATCTTTAACAAGATACATTAAAATGTATGGTAGCTGACATATGACCCTTGATGTTAGTAAATGAATCCTCCTGAAAAAAATGGTGCTTGCTTCTGAACCCAGAGTGTATTGTTTTGTTCTTATCATTTGGATACCCCATGCACAGGTCTTCCTATTAGCCTTTATAGCAAACCTGCAAATAAAAGAAATCATAAAGTGGCCTACACTTTATGATTATGTATATAATTCATTTATATTTTTTATTTGGAAAATGGGTGATTTATTATGTCATTGTGGGGTTGTTACAGGAATAGGAAAACTTAAGAAGATGCATAGAATAATAATAGAACAACTTTTTGTAATTTTTCATTATTCACTATCTATATTCCTTTCAGTTATCTCTCTCTCCATCTATCTCATCTGGCTTTCTCCCTTATTTTCATCTACAATTGTTCATACTCACAAAATATGAACACCTAACACCTCTCAGTTTACATTTTATAACATCAGTCAAAAGAACATGAAAAAGGTTTACACTGAACAGGCATACTATAATAAAATGAAAGCAATTTTAATGTATTGAGACAAATACAAATTCTACATGACTTATAGGAAAGTAAAATATATAAACTAAACTTAATCATATATAAATATAAACATACACACATATACACATGTGTGTGTCTGTGCAGATAGACAGATGTATATCACACGAATTAACTTGGTATAACCCAAAGCTGTGCTGCCCAATAAAACTCACTGCAGTGATACAAATGCTCTATTTTTCCTCTAATTAAGTAGCCACTGGCTATGTGTGGCTCTAAATACCTGAAATGTGGGCAGTGAGACTGTAGAACTAAATTATCTTAATTTTATTGCAACATGTGGCTAATGCTTACTGTGTTGGACTGTGTAGATATAGAGAAAATAAAAAATTTTGTGAGAATAGCTTAATAAATATCAAAAGAAAAGTTGTTTTTATGGTAAAATTTTAAATAATTATTCTGTCCAGTTGTATGCATGTGCTAGTTAAAGTGCATTTCTTAATTGAATGAAACTGAAAATGTTAAAAAGAGAAACAGAAATAATTGTATGCCACAGATTCTAATATAATTGTAATGGTTTTGAATACTACAGATATTTCAGAATCATTTAGTATTTAATAAATTTATATATCATTTTTTCATATGGGGGTGTTTTAATTATCATGTGTAGTGAGCAAATAGGCAGAATAAGTAAACAAGCAAAAAATTGAATAAATATATATAGGAACTTATATAATATCCACTATATATATTTAAAATATTTTGAAGTAAATGGGTCACTTCCCAGGATGAAGGAATTAACTCTTCCAGTTTAGCATTATCCTGTTTTATGCTTAGTGAAAGTCATTTTGTAATGATATGCTTCTGCTCAGAAATTTATTAGTAATTTAGCAAGAAGAAGGGCCTTTTACTCAGAGAGAAATTCCACACAATCCTATGAAAGGAATCTCATAAAGAATAATCTGGAGTGTTCAAAACTGTATAGGACAGATACAGATTTAGAAAAAATATTCACATTCTTAACTGGTAACAACTTTTGTTTTCTGATTTAAAAGTCCTTGCCTTGAGATCTCTTTTTGAATCACAAAGAAGTGTTCCCTGTCTACATTACCAGTGTCTTTACAGATGAGAAAAATGTTCCTTTAATGTGTGGCTACAGCTAAAGACAGAATAGCTAATTGAGTCATGTTTTGTATTTATGTGCCATCTATGCTTGGCAATTGAACTGGGACTATCAAGTAATTTTACTTAGGCCATTGAAAAAGCTATTGGATATTATAATGTTTAGTCACCAGTGGTTTGGTTTGAATTTAATGCATCTGTGAGCTAGAAGTTAACATCTTTGTATCCTATTACTGATCTCCTGAGAAAGCCAGACTTATTTATTTCCCCATTTTAGATTCAAAGGGGTCATTTGTTCCTGATTAAAGACAAACATTGATTCTTAAAAAAAATAAAAAGTTTTCTAATGTCTGGTACTTGGATTTTTTTTACAGTGACTTTTAAGTGTGAAAATATAGTGTAGCCAAGCAGAAAACCTCTTTACAGAACCAATTCTGTTCTAGGTATCAATCTCAAAGCATTGGTCTTTTTGAGAAAGCACTTCCCTTTCCACAGCACCGAAATTGCTCTTAGAGTTTCATAGAGATACTGAGATTTCCTTCTTTTTATTTCTCAGTCTTCATGGGTTTCAAAAGTTGTTGAATTCTTTTTTCTTTTCCTTACAGAGTTAAAATGCCTAATCACAAATGTTACTTCCTTTTCTGCTATAAGAATGAAAATTTTGCTGATGTCAGTAATAGCAGCATTTGAAAAGTAGTTTAAAGAGTAATGCTGTGCTATGCCTTGTCAACAGTCTCTGCTATAGGAGCAGTCAGCCTCTGCAAGCCCCCTGGTCTTATTAAAGAAAATGTGAGAAAAGTAGAGCTAACCTGCTGGGTGTACCCTTGCTCTATTTTATCATAAGGATTTACATTACTGCAGAACATGGCAGAAGGGTTATAAATAAACCAACAGGGAGTGACTCATACTAAAAGAACGATAAAGCATCTGCTCCAGACAGAGTCACTCTTCTTGTTCTCTTAAGTTATTATTCTAATTATCGATTCAGGTTTTCTGGGGCTTTTAGATATGATTTTTCCCCCTCTCAGTCACATATTTCACTTTATCTTTATTTTCCCCTCTCAAAATGTCTATCACAATTACAGAATAACAAAGCTTATTTCATCATGCCACATCTTTAGAAGTACATCACTATCCCTCATAGGTTTTCCATCACTGTCCTCCGTCATTTGTTTAATATATCTACTAATTCAGTCCACAATTAAATTTTGAGAGCTTGCTTTGTGCCATGTTCTGTGCTAAGCAACAAAAATATTATGCATGAACAACATATTCTAAAAAAGGAATATCCACATATTCTACCTGTAAAAAATGATCATTTATAATAATACAACTATGAGGTACTCACTAGATTAGAATATGCAAACTATCTAAAGAGTTGCTCTAAATTCATAGATAATTTTACAATAATCTGTGAGGGTTTCGAAGAGTTGATTCTTCAAGTCTCACTTCAGATCTAGGCAATCAGACTCTCTAGTGGTGGTGGGTATTGGCATGTATGCTATGAATAATAAACTCATGTGATTTTTATAATGCCAGTTGAGAATCACTGCTCTAAGATCTCATAGAGTTAGTGTTTTTATTATGTGACTATAGCAAATATGTAGAAATAAAGCATGATTAACTAAATAACAAAGAAATTATCTTGTAATTGTGTAGCCCATGATTCCATATGTTGAATTAGCATTATATTCTCCACTGATTCAGGAAATAGAACTGATGCATATTTATGGAAAGATATCTGTATGTACTGAACTGTGTCTCCTCCAAAATTCATACATTGAAACCTTAATCCCCGTGGGACTGTACTAAAAAAAAAGCCTTTAAGAAAGTGATTATGTTTAAATAAATTCATAAGGGTGACATTTGAATCTGATTGGACTATTGTCCTAATGAGAAGAGGAAGAGACATAAGAGATCTCTCTCTCTCTCCATGTGTGCACAGAGTAAAGGCCCTGTGAGGATACAGTGAGAAGGTGACCACCTGTAAGCCACAAAGAAAGGCCTCACCAAAAACCAACCCTAATGGCACCTTGATCTTGGACTTCTAGTCTCCAGAACTGTGAATGCTATTATTTAGGCCGCTCTGTGACATTTTGTTATGGAAGCACAAGGAGACTGATAAATAACTTAAGGCTATTTCTCCTATCTTTGCTTTCAGATGGAAGGAAACCAGGCCTAGAGTAAAATGTAGATTAATTAGTTTGAACATAGTATAGCCAGAGTTAGTTACTCATTACCACCATAGTTGACAGGCAAAAACAGGCTAAAAGAAAGAGTTATGACACATGTAAAATGAGAAGTCCTGGCATATAACAGATTATTAAAGACCCATCATTTTAATAATGAACTATCGATACTGATTATGTCAACATAATTAATTCAAAAGCATTGCTATCAGATTCTGTGCTAACTCAGGGATGATTCTTTGAGATTCTTTCTAAGTTGCTATTAAAATAGAAGAGAAATCTAATTGTGGTCATGGTATTCACAAGTAAAGACTGCAAAGTGTACAGTCCTGTAATGAGAAGAATACGATCAGTTGACTTCGTGGCAATTAGTAGATTGAGTGTTCACCTTCAGATGAGTAAATGCTCTTTTAAAGTTATATTACCTAGAGGGCAACACAATACATTGTGTTAAATTTAAGGATACATTTATTTCTTATTAAGTTTAGATTTTTTTCATTTTGTGGCAGGAAAAATATAGGGGAAAATCCACCCTATTGTATGGAAGAGGGGAAAGGAAATAGGAAATTATTAGGAAACTATTATTTATAGAGTATTTATATCATGCTAAACAATGTGCTCAATAGTTTATATTCCAGAATGTCAATTTAATCTAAAAAGTTAATGTAGGTCATTACAGCTGATAATAAGCCAGAAAAGACTTAAAATTCTTAGTAATGTTTTAAAGGAAAAAAAGTAAACAAAAAACAAGTGGAAACTGGGGAATTCTGAGCCTGTAATCATATTAAGAATGTGTTTATTGACCATACTAATTCCTTTTAACATAATTGTATGTGTGTATTTTCTTAGAAAGAGGGTCAAGGAAGTCATTTCTGGCCACATAATGGAGTAGCATCCCTAAAACAAAAACATCAACACCAAATGTCTCCCTATGAAATACCTGGAATGATGGATGATGGCGTATACCTCACATTCTGAAAGGAAAGGATTTTGTTTGATTTGTTCAATGCTGTGTGCATGCAAAAAATTAATGCCTGTCATACAGTAGGTGCTCAATAAATTACAGTTTACTATATAATACAAACCTTGCTTTCTAGAAAGCAACAAAAATCTCTGTGTCCATAGAGAGGGAACAAACACTAGAGCAGGAAACTTGAGCTGAAACTTCCTACCATTCATGGTGGTGACTGCAGAGGAAAAAGAGTCCCATCTCTCAGGAACAAAGAGGGTAGAAATGACAGTGCTCGGGTATGTCCTGGAGAAGATGGAGAGCCCTGACTAAGACCCCTACACAAGGGTGGAATGTTCAAAGGCCCATTGACTCAGCAATAAAGTAGGCTTGGTAAAACACACACAAACACACAGCAAAGCAAAAATACAAAAAAAACAAACCTCAACCCAAAGATAGAGAACACAAAAAAGCGTGCGTGTCTTTGCCAGACCTGTGTGTACATTGTGGATGGAAGGGTGTACATCGTGGGAGAGTATTAAGAGAGGATTAGTGAATTGGAGGCCAGAGCAGTCTCACTTCTATGATTATTTTATTTTTCAGGAATAAAATACAAACCTTAAATAACTTTAGCCTTTGTGCACTCAACTATTCACACTAAAGTTTTTAGGGTAACCCCTAAAAGAATACAAACCAGTAATCAAAAGGGAGGAATTAAGAAAATAATTAAATTAATAAATCTATAACAAAATGAATCTATATAAATTATTTGTATTTATCAAAATGAACTGATTCTTCAAAATATTTCTCCAAAAAAATAATATGGACCATATAACAGGTTGAGGAATAAGTACAATGAAATATCTATTATATTTATTTAAATAATATACCAGGTATATGTTTCCCTGAAAATAAGACAGGGTCTTATATTTATTTTTCCTCAAGAAGACACCCTAGGGCTTATTTTCAGGGGATGTGTTATTTTTTTTTAAGTACGGTACAACAATCTACATTTATTCAAATATAGGTAAGTCGTCTTCTTCTGGAACATCATCATAACTCTCCAAACCCAGAATTCCATCCAGAATTTCTTGAGATTCTATTTCCTTTAGAACCATTGGTCCCAATCTCTCATATCTAGCAATAGAGCTCTCATGCGACAGATGAGAAGGGCTGCTCGTCTTCTTTACCGCTCCGCAACGAAATGCATGAGTTGTGCAGATATGCTGCGTAGCCATGCCAATCACTAGGTCTTATTTTCAGGGTAGGGTTTATATTGTGCAAATGCTTAGAAATCCTGCTAGGGCTTATTTTGTGGGTAGGTCTTATTTTCGGGGAAACATGGTATGTATAAGCATTCAAATGTATAATAAGTAGAAATTGAGATAGTGGCCAGCTCTGGGGAAGAAAGGATATAAAATATGCTTAAATTATAACTGTAAATACTAAATTTATTAAGCTGGATGGTGGCTTCATGTGTTTTGATTATAAAATTTGCTATACATTTTATATACCTGAAATATTCTATGCACGAACACAAAAAAGGAGAAACATATAATATGCTAAGTATTATATAGATGGAAATGGAAGATTTTTAATTAAACACCAATGACAACTTCCAGTCCAGTCTCTTTCTTCAGGTTCTCCAAGATTTTCATTCATGAATCATGCAGGTGTGTTCAGCTCTAAACGTGGACCTCCCTGGTAATATGTGCACCCAAACCTACTACAGCCCTCAGCAAGTAGATAACCCTCAAATTAGGAGGTTCCTGTTTTGACTCATACACACACATATAAACACACACATATGTGTGCATATACACACAGTGTTTAAGAAAAAATATATACACATATATACATTTATATTTATATATTCTTTTACATATTTACACACACACATGCACAATACAAGAAAACAAATCTTCGACAAAGCAGAGGATTGCTTTATATTTTTTTGTTTCCCCAGTTTCTAGCACATAACTCTATAGGTGGTAAGACCTACTAGACAAAAGATCACCAGACATTACTGTCATAACCTGACCCACCAGCACCTTGAACAAGCCCTGTCACCCATGTCCTCATATAAGTAAATTACTTGAGTTCTTTTTCAAATATATTTACAGAACAGAGAGTAGGAGAAAAGATAACATTATAAATCATGGTAAATATATAAAAGAAGGAGGAGAAAGCTGCACAGATAAAATTTGTCAATTTCCATAGAAAGCAGGCTTCTTTAAATTTTGTTCAAAACAGTACTAAAATGATTCATTATTGAAGCTTAAAATAAAAGAGATTTGCATAATATGCTAAAGCTATGAATAAGGTAGAGATGCAGTCCATATATAAAGCAGGCCGTCGTAATTATGTTTGCTTTTGGGAATATACGTTCCCACTGAGCAATAATCATATGGAGGTTTGTGCTGTTGGCTGTTTTCCTGATTCTCAGAACCCTAACCCTATCTCTGATTGCCACAAACCAGGTGAGGACCGCCAACTGCTCTTGTTTCTAGCAGTTTATTGCTTTGTGGTTATATGAAATTGTTTTTGGTGTTTTGTTTGTTTTTGTTTATGTTTTTCTTTCAACCTCAACCCACAGGTACCAGGTATAGGATTAGGTAAATTGTTGATAATAGATTATGCTTCAATTGAGATGCATTTGCTAAACTTTCTGTTAGTTTCCTTTGCCCAAAGGCTATCTACTCTGGAACACCCTTTCTTTGAACTGGAATGCAGTAGTCCCTTGGTATACATGGGGTACTGGTTCCAGGACCCTTTGCAGATACCAAAATTCACAGATGTTCAAGTCCTTTATATAAAATGGTGTAATATTTGCATACAACCTAAGCATACCCTCCTGTATACTTTAAATTATCTCTAGATTACTTATAATGCCTAATACAGTGTAAATGCTTTGGAAATAGTTGTTATATTATATTGCTTAGGGAAAATAACAAGAAAAAAAGTCTGTACATGTTCAGTATAGATGCAACGGTCCATTGTTTTGTTTTGTTTTGTTTTTCATATTTTTGATCCGCTGTTGATTGAATTACGGATATGTAATCCACAGATATAGAGGGCTGACTGTACCTGCAAATTCTGTGTTGGTGGTGAAGTATCAGAACCTGTCAAGCTCTTAAAGTACACTGTAGTGTTGAGCATTATTATGTCTCTTTAACTTTCACTAGAAAGTTAGCTTAATCTAATTTACAATTTGAATAGTTTTATGTATCTCTTTCAACACATTGCCACCATCCTCTAAGTTTTTGGCTTTATTTTCTGTTGTAGTTGTTCCAAAAGTTTAATAATCAGATTTTATTCACAGAATACACTTTTCCCTAGATATTTTTTTACAAGCATGTAAAAAAAGTATGAAATGCTAACTGAATTTTAAGGTGTTTTGAAGAAAGAAACACTGAATATTCTTATCCAACTGGGATATGTTGCTAATATATGAAGGAAAAAAACTTTGGCTATAGCACCTAGGAAGATATTTTTGGATGATATAAGAACATTGAGAAAAGTGAATAGCAAATGCACGAATTGACTTTTGGAAGATGCACTTATATTTTCTAAATATGATTCTTCCTGCTCTTTCGAAAATGCCATTTTGTGAACTGAATTTGAACTCATAAGGTTAGCTTATTAAAGGTTAGATCACTACCCAAAAAGGTTCCAAAACACATAAAACCTCTGTGTTGTATATATCACAGCTCAGAATAAAAGGGAAAATAGTACAACTTAAGGAAAGACTTCCCTATTCCATGTGATTTCACCAATTGTTGTGTTTACTAGATTTTGTTTTATTTGTGTCTGCTAACTCACTTGAAGTATATTCAGAATTACATTTAAATCACATCATTTTTTTAATTCATAAAGTGCATAGACTACTGTGACATGGCCAAACAATATATAACTTCATCTCTAACCACTGTTTTGAGAAACAACATAGTAGATACATAGACTTTATATATCATCAGAGAAAGAAATATGTTAAGCCCCTGGCAACTCAGAATACATGATTTGGCCTAAAAGAAAAAAAAATGTTAATGAGTAACTTTACCCTGGAATGTATACTTATTGGTCTATTCCACGTCAAAGGAGCTCATAAGAGATATATCCTGTGTCCTATACTAAAATATACATAGATTGTGAATTATGCTCAATATTTTCTTGTATGAAAATTTGTAAACCTTTAACAATGTTGTGCCCTCATATTTATATAGGACACCAGTGGGATGGGTCTACCCTGACATATAGCAGTCACGCAGTGGCAAAATAAGAGATGATTTCTGTTTGAGTAAACGAAAAATTAACAGTCATTATGGGAAAATGTTATAAAACTAAATATAAAGTTGAAAATAAATATAAAATGAGAGAATTGCTTTATTGTCTTCAATAAGGTACTCAGGATCTTTTGACTTTTATGATTTTACTCTGAATCTTCCTTCTACAACTTTTCCCCAACATCCTATTTTTTGTTTTTTCCATTGCTTTCTGTAGTCTTTTTTTTGTTTTGTTTTGTTTTATTTTGCAATTTATGTAATTTTGGAGGGTAGGATGCTTTTTCTTTTTATTATCCTTTTGTTGTAACCACAGATTTTAAAGTCCTAGTTCTTCCAAGAGGCATCGTAGATTGAAAAGAAGTTGTGTCATGTTTTTATTCCTTTTCCTTAATTAGCTGTATTACAATTTATATGTTCATAAGCTGTTATAGCTATTTTTTTTTATTAACTTGATTTTAGTTATTCAAGTTCTTATAGGTGCTCAGCTAGTTCTATATTCTTTGTATTTCTTTACATTTGTCTTAACAGGACATTAACATCCCTTTGATTTCAGCATCTTGATCTTAAACGTTTTGAGAGGCTAAGTGGGTAAAGTGATGCATATACAAGCTCATGAAATAGAAAGCGACAGTAATCCCAGAGAATTAGAACTTGATGCTTTTTTCTAAAATTATTCAAGTTTAAATTTCTAGAAAACATTAAAATTGTCAAATCAAACAAGAGGCACCATTACCAGTCATATATTAATAGTATAAACTATTCATGTTTTGTAGAAAAACAAATAGATTCACATGCAATTAAAAAATAGATGATCAAACACAAGCTTGCTTAACTCAACTAACTAAACCTCAGTGGAAAATTACCTTTATATGTTATGTTAAGGACCTTTTCACCAATGTTAAAATTAAGATTACATATAGTTCAAACTGAAAAAGATTTGACTTTTAAGTTATAGATTCTGGAGTCATTTGTATAACAGAAAGAATAGGCCAAAAAAAAAAAACACCCTATTTATTAGAATAAATTAAGTAAGAAAAAAATTTAAGTGGAACAAAAGTATTTGTTCACAAAATGACTGAATTCTAGCTTCAAGCCTACAAAAGAATAGTCCTGAGGCTGAACAATAGCAAAGTGTCATGAAAAGGACAGAAACCTGACTAACCCAGCAGTTGCAATCAAAGATAGCGTATCTCTTTTGAACAAAATTAAGTGCTACAGATTTAAAACCTAAAGCTAAGTATTTTGCATATGCTTAATGTCACCTAAATGTGAGTCAGATTTGTCTTTTAGGCAACATTTAAACAACTGAGAAAATATTATCAACAATAGTATCTGCCAACAAAAAAGAATTAAGAGGAAAAAAATGTAAGATATACCAGTGCTTTCTTATCATGAACATAATTTAAGGAGGGCTTCTCAGGAGAAGAGGGAACAAATGTCAGAAACATATGAAGTCTTTCTTAAACTGTCTAAGCAGAGGCGATAGCCAATAAGCATCTACAAAAAGAACAGCAATTCTATCGAGCAGTGATGTGTTGAACATCATGTCTACGTATAATAGACTTCACCCTAATTTTGTTAGGGCCAGATTGTGTGCACTCACACAGAAGTTCATGCTGATGCTCACACGTGCTCTCACTTTCTCACACATTCACACTCCCCCTCACATTCACACCGTCCCTCACACTCACACCCATGTCCAGTCACACTTCCAATCCTACACTAGTGGAGAGACACTGAGATAAATCCTACAGAAATTAAAAATAGTTGCTCAAAATTCCTCTGTTAAGAAAAAATATACATTTTTTTCATTTGCCAGCAGATGGTTAATGGACTAAGTTTAAATTTTGAGTGGTTTTCAATTCAATCTGGCAGCCTTTTTCAGTCCATATTGAGTAATCCCTATCTATTTGGAATACAATTCTATTTTCCAAATTTGGACAAATGCAATGTTTTCAGGAAAACAATTATTCATCCAAATGAGGTAGCTTTACAATTGGGCAAATTACAATGTTTGCATATTTATATTTCCCTCTGAGACAATATCAATTTTAGTAATAAAAGCTTTCATTTCTCCTCTCTCTGAAATTACTCACCTGATATTCTCCCATTGGCTGTATGGAAAGTATTAGATCTCTGACTTTATCTTTTTTAGATCTCTGAGTTTTAAGAGAAGTAGAAGTGAATGTCATATGGGGATCCTAATTCTAGAATTAAAGAGAGGAAAAGACCATACGAACATTTATTGAGATCAAGCAAATGTACTAGGCCCTATAATGGGTATGATATATATAGACTCATTTAGAAAGGCCTGAGTTCTATTCTTGCTTCCAGGTCAAGGGACAATGCAATCTTGGATACCAGTTTATTGCTTTGGCTTAAAGCTATTTCTTTTAAAGTTAAGGTCTTCAACTACGTTATTTATGCTGTCATTTCCAGATTTAAATTAATATCATTGTATAGGAGTAACAGTGTCTTATTTACTAATATTATAAATTTATTGACAAAATAATATTATTATGAATGTTGTGGCTCATGAAAAATACCTGCTCACATGTTATTTCTTAACTATATTTTAACTTAGTTCAACATTTATTTTTCTTATATTACATTTAAATCTAATTTTCTTTGAGTTGGACAAATGAAGACTAAATGTCATTATTTCTAAAGGCCAGTCTTCACTCAAACCCAGTGTAAAATAGTCAATAAAAATTTTGTGGTTGCGACCATTTATAAAGTGCTTTCACAAATATTTAATTCATTTATCTTTGTATAACAGAGATCCATAATATCCAAGGTATTTAGGAAGATCTCCTATGTTTAGAACTGCTTGATTATAAAAAGAGGTAATAATTTTTAGATGTCTAGGGAGCTCATTGTTTCTCTCCCTACTTCTAAACTGACAGTCAGAAGTGTCACAAGGATGAAGATCAAAATATCAGTTAATTTTTGGTGAAACCTGAACTGGATAATTTGTCTTAGATATCTAGACACAATGGGGTAATTATAACACTTTATTGCTGATTGGAATCCAGATTGTTCATTAAGTCTCTGGCATAGCTGGAATTTCAGAAGACCTCTGTTCAGTACAGGCCATGAGCCCCATCATAGAAGACAGAACACATACATCCAAAGAAAAGGCTACTCTGAGGAGTGAAACTCGGAAAGTCTTGAACTCTATATAAGCACTTCCTTTTCCCCAGCTCAACAATTAGCTAAGTTGCCCCTCAAATGGGAAGGTACTGTGAGATAACATACAGAGGACAAGAGCTGAAGGTTTTTTTAACACTCTCCCTATGGTGGAGTAGAAGTTTCCGGTCTTCTGAATAAACACGACCAGTGGGCATTCGTACTTCTTTTTAGTGGTCCTGTATAGCAGCACAATTCACAATTGCAAAGCTGTGGAAACAACCCAAGTGCCCATTAATTCATGAGTGGATTAATAAAATGTGGCATATGTATACCATGGAGTACTAGTCAGTTCTAAGAAACAATGGTGATATAGCACATCTTGTATTTTCCTGGATACAGCTAGA
>VBSM01003176.1:47391687-47408205 GCA_008086735.1 Cheirogaleus medius
AAAAAAAAAAAAAAAAACTAGTTTATTTTCCTGGACATTTAACTCCCATTCATAAGTTTTTTGTTAGTGTTCTTCAGCTTTTAACACCAAATTATCATCAACGTAAATCTAAAAGGTAATTTTTTTTTCTTTTGCTCTTTTTATTCTGCCTTAGTCTTCCCAGGCTGCCATAATGAAATACCATAGACTGGGTAGCTTAAACAACAGAAATGTATTTTCTCACAGTTTTGGAAGCTGAAAAGTCCAAGATCAAGGTTCCAACAGGCTTTGATTTCTGGTGAGGGCTCTTTCTCTGCCTTGCAGATAGCTTCCTTTCTTCTCATTGTGTTCTCACATGGACTTTCCTCATTGCCTGCATGTGGGGGAGACAGAGAAAGAGACAAATACCTCTCTCTTTCTTCCTCGTTTTGTAAACCAGGAATACTGGCAGATTAGGAGCGCTCCCTTCTGACTTCATTTAACCTTAATTACTGCCTAAAAGCCATATCTCTAAATGCAGTCACATGCGGACTAAGGCTTCAGCATATGAATTTGATGGGGGTAGGGGGACAAAATTCCATCCACAGCACATGTCAATGTTTGTTATTTAAGACATTTATTTCAAAGCAATTTTTGAAAGTATATAACAAATAGAGAAGTGAAGGATACACTGATACTCAATTGGCTATAATGCAGGCACTATAAAAAGCCTTTATATTCTTTCATTAGTTTATTTTTTAAGTACATATTTTCTGAGGCCTATTTTAGGCACAATGACAAAAAAGCCCAGAATCTTGAGTAAATAATTGTAGTCTTTGAAATGTAGAGAAAATTTGAGACATTTCTGCTGTCATGTCAGATAATCAACCACCTACTTTGATCACCTGCTCTATGCCCAACATTTTATGATTTTTGGGGGGGATAAAAAATAGCAGTATATAACATAGACCTTGCCATTAAAGTGATAATATGCTATGCTCATAAATTTCTTAATTCTATTGGGACATGTAATGGTAATTGTTTTGTGTCAATCTGATTGGGTTCAAGGATAGCTGGTAAAATATTATTTCTGCCTGTGAGGGTGTTTCCAGAAGAGATTGGCAGTTGAATCAGTAGACTGAGTAAAGAACATCTACTCCTACCAATGAGAGCGAGCATCATTCAGTCCCTTGAGGGTATGACCAGAACAAAAATGTGGAGAAAAGATGAATTCTCCCTCTGGAACTGGAATATCCATCTTATCCAGGCTTTGGTCTCAGGATGAAACCAAAAGAGCAAGAGAGAGAATAGAATCATGCAAGGGCTTATAATGGTTTGGTAAGTCTCAGAACAAGCACATAATTTCCTAAAATTCTATTATGTAAAACAAGTTACCAGGCCAGTCCAGATTCAGTTGGTAAAGAAAAAGAATACATCATTTGATATGAATAACTGAAAAGACTTATTGCAAAGGGACTGGATACTGGGGTTGATTAGTAGGTGGGTGAAGATTGGGGTCATTTTTACAATCAACCTACCATATTAGCATAGATAAAAAATGGGGAAAATGTAAACTTAAATTGCTAATTACTTTAATATATAACCAGAGAAATAACCAAATGAATCAACAAAATTGCATAAGTTAGTGGGTCACAGATGCTAAAATAAATGAAATCAAGAGAGCTATTTATTACATGTAACTGTCATATTGTCAGGAATGGATAGAGTTAGGTTCAGATTATATATTATCCACACACACACATGCACACACTTCCATGTTTACTAGTATCTCCATATATCCTTTAATTGCCAGTTATCTTACTCAAATAGATGATGATAAATGGAATATTTACAACCAGAGGTAGCCTGTTTTCCTTTTCTTGGCTGAAACCAAAATCTACCACTCTTATCCAATCTAACATCATCTCTTGCCTAGACTCAGCACTTGGCTCTTAAGTTAAAGCATGGTTGACTATACTTGAGCCAGGGCAATAAAAAACAAACACATTTATGTTTACACACATGTACAAAATTCAAATACTGTCTACTGCTTTTAAAATATATCACCTTTAACATGACTACAAAGCACTTAATAAACTGAGTTTTGTTTCAGTTTCTTAAAGAGGTCTTATTCATACTTTCCTCAAGATATTTTGTTCCTTTAGTATAACACACATGTCCCACTCATTCTGGAAGTTTTTAGATAAATCTTAATTCTTTTATCTTGTTAGAATATAAACACTGCTGTATGTTTACACAGATCTTCATTGTTATAACATTTATCACAGTTTGCAGTTAATTTTTTGTGTGATTCTTTGACTCATGTTTGCTACTCCTATTCCCTCCAAAAACATACTCCATACTGGAAGCTTTCTTAGAACAAATAAAAAGTCTTTTTTACTTAGCATTTTATGTGCCTAGCTAGTGTCTAACACACAGTAAACACTCAATAACACTTACTGACAGGATACATAAATCAATGTACGTATACTTTAGCTTCCAAGATTAGCAATCAAAAATTTCTCTCCTTGAAAAATGGGCTTTCAAAACACTATTATGTTCTAGAGATAGTTAGGACTTACTAAATATCCATATACTCTGCACATCTTCCAGTCCAGTCCCCTGGATCACTGAATGAAAGGCAGTCACCTGGAGAGTTGCATTGGATTTTTAATAAGTCGATATATTAAGTTGTTGTATTAAGTCACTGACAGCTGGAGGTTTATTTGTTGCTGAATCATAGCCTATCTTATCTTGACAAATATAGATGTTAAAATGTACAAAGTTAATAGCAAGCTTATTAATAGTCAATTATGCATAAAATTGCATTTGGATTTTCTTTCTTACAGAAGTACAATATCTAGATATATTTTAAGTCTTGATTTTAGCATCTCCCATTTTTCATTTAAAGATTAAAGTCATAATCTTTAAATAAATTCTAAACCCTAGAAGCACTCTAATTACATTTTCTCTAATTTGAGTCAACAAACATCACTGTGATAAAGAAGTATTACTGTCATTCGATCACTAAATCAACTTTGCTACATTTGTTATATTCAAAGCAATAAACTCATTTAAAATCTATATCACCACTAAAGTCTACATTTTTTTCAAAAGCTATTCATGTAGCAACAGTACTCCAACACTTTAAAGATAAATTTGTGTGAATCAGCGCAAGCTCCACATTTAACTTTCTCAATACTATGCTATGCTCTGTTTTAGTATATGTGCTGCCGAAGCGAGCACTATGCTCTCTTTTAGATTGTCTAGCTACCAGGACTTTTTGTTTGTTTGTTTTTCACATAGGTTATTTGTGCATTATTGTATTTCTTATGAAGACATACACTGTTTTTATTATCTAATGCTATTTTTTCTTTTATTTGACAAATTAACATTTTAATCAATATGCATATAGAGAAAATCTCTTAAATGTCCCATATTTAATTTTTATGTGTATTAAAATGTGTAGTATTTTATGTGTAGTATTTGGTGTGGTAGTATTTGGTTCAGAATCAATATATGTGAAAGAATATTTCTTCTCATTAGCAGTTCATCCTTTCCTCTCTTTGGTTGCTATTATGTTACAAAACATAGAAGTTTGAGGTTTGAGGACAGAGCAAGATAGCCAAATAGAAATATCCAGTGAGCATCCTTCCACATGAACACCATATTCAACAACTATCCATGCATGCAAGTACCCTCAAAAGAACAAAAATCAGGTGAGCATTCATACTACCTGGTTTTAACACTATATCAAGGAAAGAGGCACTGAAGAGGGCAGAAAAGACAATCTTGCATTGCCTATGCAATACCTGTGGCTGTGCTGATTCGGAGCCAGTAGACTTGGAGTGCACAGTGAGACAATAGCAGCTGCAGCCAAACCAGTGCCTGTGTCGCCCCTTCCCCAACTATGAGCAATGTGGCTAAGGGAAAATCTTCTTCTACTTGGGAAAAGGAAAGTGAAGAGCTCAGAAGACTTTGCTTGGCAACTTGGATACCAGCTCAGCCACAGCAAAATAAAGTACCAAGCAGACTCCTGAAGCTCCTGAGTCCAGCCCTTGGTGGCTGGACAGCATATCTGGAGCCTCCCTGTGCTGGCAAAAAGCAAACTGCCCTGTAGGGAAGGACCCAGTCCGGGCAGGATTCACCACCTGCTGACTAAAGATCCCTTGGGCTTTTAGTAAACATCAGGGGTATCCAGGCAATAGTCACTACTGGCTTTGAGTGAGACTGCCCCAGTGCTGCAGTGACAAAAGACTTAGATCACAATACTCAATTACCTTTGAATATATGGAAAGGATTCTCAAGAATAATAGGTTCAAATTAACCCAGACTTCAAAAAATAAAATAAATATCTAACTCTTTGATGCCAAGACATTGATGAACATCCACAAACATCAAGAACATCCAGGAAGACATGACCCCACCAAATGAACTAAATAGGGTACCAGTGACCAATCCTGGAGTGAAGGAAATATATGACCTTTCAGGCAAAGAATTCAAAATAGCTGTTCTGAAGAAGCTCAATAAATTTCCAAACAACACAGAGAAGGAATTCAGTAGTCTCACAGAAATTTAACAAAAAGATTGAAATAATAAAAAAAAAATCAAGCAGAAATTTTGAAGCCTAAGAATTCAATTGAGAAATGCATCAGAGTCTCTCAACAGAAGAATTGAGCAAGCAGAAGAAAGAATTAGTGAACTTGAACACAGGCTATTTGAAAATACACAGCCAGAAGAGAAAAAAAAGAAAAAGAGAATAAATAAGAATGAAGTGTTAATTACAAGACATAGAAAATAGACTCAAAAGAGCAAATCTAAGAGTTTATTGGTCTTAAAGGGGAGGTGAAGAGGGAGACTGGGGTAGAAAGTTTATTTAAAGAAATAACAACAAAAATCTTTTCAAATCTAGAGAAAGATATCAATATTCGGGTACACAGAGGTCATAGACCACTAAGCAGATCTAACTCAAATAAGGCCACCTCAAGGCATTTAATAATCAAGCTCTAAAAGGTCATGGACAAAGAAAAAATCCTAAAGGGAGCAAGAAAAAGAAAAAAATAATATCCAGAATATACAAAGAACTCAAACAACTTAATAGCAAAAAAACAAATAATCCCAGTAATAAGTGGGAAAAGAATCCTAATAAACATTTCTTAAAAGAAAACATACAAATGACCAATAAGTACATAAAAAAATGCTCAACATAATCAATCATCAGTGAAGTGCAAATCAAAACCACAGTGAGATATAATTTTACTGCAGTTGGAATGGCTATTATCAAAAAGACAAAACAATAGTAGATGCAGAGGAAAGGGAACTCTTAGAAATTGTTGGAGAGAATGTAAGTTAGTACAGGCATTATGGAAAATAGTAGGTAGTTTTCTCAAAAGAATAAAAATATAACTACCATACAATCCAGCAATTCCACTACTGGGCATTTACCCATCCAAAGAAAAGGATATTGGTATATCAGAGACATACCTCCACCTCCATGTTTATTGTAGCACTATTCACAGTAGATAAGATATGGAAATAAATCTAAGTGTCCATCAACAGATGAATGGATAAAGAAAATCTGGTGTTATATATATGTATATAAATATATCTATACGATGGAATACTAAGCCATGAAAAGGATGAAATCCTGTCATTTTTAGTAGATGGATGGAACTGGAGGTCTTTATGTTAACTAAAATAAGCCAGACATAGAACCTCAAATATGACATGTACTCACTCATGTGTGGGAACTAAAAAAGTGTATCTCATGTTGGCAGAAAGTCGAATGGTACTAACCAGGTGCTGCAGATGGTGGGACAGAGGAAAAAGAGTGGTTGGATAATGGGTGCAAACATGAAGTTAGAAATAATAAGTTCTAGTGTTCAATAGCACATAAGGGTAACTATAAGTAACAATCATTAATTGTATATTCCAAAATGCTAGAAGATTTTAAATGTTCCTAACATAAAGTAATGATAAGTGTTTGCAGTGACAGATATCCTTAATACCCTGATTTTATCAACAAACATTGTTTGTAGGTATCAAAATATCACATGTAGCCCATACATATATATAATTAACATGTATCAATAAAGATAGATAGATAGATAAATGAGCTTCTATTCTCAAAAAGCTTAGAATCTATAAAGGAGATATTACTATATACAATTTAAAAAATATGCAGATAGATAACGACTTAGAGTATAAATATGCACATGGATAGAAGTAGTTATAGATACTGTATAAACATAAATCATATTAAGTATCTTAAATAATTGCAAAAGCAACTAGTGTTGTTGTTGAAATTAATGTTGGCTTCATGAAGTAAGTAACTTTCAGCAAAAGATGTACTCATTTGAGAAATAAATGAAGAGTTTAGAACAACTTTATAAATATTTTCATACTTTATTGGCTTATTCTTATTTCCTAAGCAATAGCTAGTGTTTTAACTGCAGAAATCCTTTTGTTCCTTTGATTGCTAAGAAGTCTGGATAAAATATATATTATCTTTATAAATGATGATGACAATAATGATGGAGGTGGGGATGATAACAATAGTAATGACTAAATTTTATTGAGCTCTTACTCTATACTAAGGAAAGATTATTTTTAACAGGCACACTCTTGCTTAATTCACACAACCAATTTATGAGGTTAGTTTTATGAATAATATCATCAACATTTTTCAAATTAGGAAACTGAAGTTCACAGGAGTTTTAAACCTTGTACAAATTTAAATAGTAAATTACAAGATCAGATTTTAAACCATGGTCTATAAAAATGTAGAGCCCATTCCTTTAACAGCAATTCTGTTTAACATTACAGGAATACTAGTAATTCATCTAATTGTATGACATCATTTCTACAAAAAACAATAGGCAAATTTTGTCTTAAAGTATTAGTAAATATTATTTTTAAGTTTGTTTTATTGCTGCTAAGATACAAAGCCTAGATATGATCTGATACTCTCAGTCTTCTGCTTCAAGTGAGGGCAAGGAATCAGTCACTTTTGCAGCCCTGATCATGAGTCTGCTCTACACGCAACACTGGTAATGAAATCAACAGCTATTACAGGTTGTCTACTTGTTTCTAGTGGGAAATCATCTTCAATTTGACATCACTTTCAGTTAAATAATTTGAAATATGAAAAACAAAGGTCTCCAAAGTTTGAAATGTTTTCCTGGGTGATAAAGTGACATATACTCAATTATAACTCAACTTTCCTAATGTAGATTTCAGTGTATGTATCCAGTAAAATTATTGAAACATGTCTGAAACCCAATAAATGGTAATTTATAATTTACAAATATTTCCACTTTGATAGGTTTTCTTATGCAATGAATTAGATATGGTTGCAGTGGCCCTGTCACTTTAAACTGCCAGGTCTTTAGAAAATCAGAAACTTCAGTTTTACTACATACAGGATAGAAATATTATTACTAGTTTTCCTACCTCAAAGTGAGAATGCAATTAGAAAGTGTATTTATTATTTGCCTAAAATTTGTAAACTTAAAGCATATACTTATAACCTGGAGATGAAATAGCTATTTTCTTAAAATTCTGAGTTTTGTCTCAGATTATTAATATAACTTGAGGAAAGAAATGTTAAGTCCTTGCTATCGTGATTACATAAATATGTAAATAAATTTTTGATGAAAGAATCCTTTAGTCTTCAATTCTCAGTGTAGCCCACAGTTTCAAATTGCAGCCCTCTCCAAATAAACTACTTATGTACATTTCTCTATCACATGGTCCTGTTAAACCAAAGGGGAAAAAATACCTACTTTTAGGAAACATACTTAGTGTGGACTGATCTTTTCCACCAACATAAATAGTAACATATTGACTATCTATAATTTAAAGTATGGAAAAGAGAAAGTTATTTAAATTTTAATGTAACAGCTTTTTTTCTAATTCCGGTCTTCAGAGCCTTAAGATTTTTTGTTATGGTTGAGAATTCCCAGATTAATCCTAATATAATAATGAGAATAATAATAACAACATTATGACAAATTTTAACTGACCTTTGTAAAATCCTACCATATCCTAGGCACCCAGTTAAATACATAAATTACCATGTTTAATTTTAGTCCAGTGCTATGAAGAGATGTACTACTGTCATCCCTAGTTTACACGTGAGAATAGTAATGGCTAAAAATCAAAGTATATATTATAAGACCAAAATTTTATCTTATTGTCTTATGAGAATGAGACAATATGTATTTTTTATATTGAAGTTTAAAGTCTTCCTCATTCATAATTCTTAGGCATTTTTTTATTTTCTAAGTTTATTTACTGATTAGACAAAATTTTTATTTTGTACTGTTTAATCGTTTAAAAAATTTTTTATTGTAAAAGAAGGTTTAATCTTTAAAATAAGCTTTCAGTTAAGCAGTGATATGTATTTTTTGTCAAATTATAATTGTCCTTATCTCTTTACTCTTTTCACAAACCTATTATTGTAACCTGACTAGATCTGTACCATAGGAAATGCATTACGCAGTTGCAGACAGTGCAATTTACTGAGATTCTTAGATTATATCGGATGGGACTTAAAAAAAAATTCTTCTCATGAAAATTAGCTATTTTCTGTGTAATTCCAAATGGTTCCAATTAAATTGTTCTAATTTTAGTACATTCAACGTAAGATGAATTATTTTATAAGTTGACTATCATTTAGTCTTATGTAATGAATGCCCCTGATAATTTCAATTTCAGACATACTTTTACTGATGCTAAATAATATTTTGATTCTTTGCCTTATTAAGTGTGAGCTCTCATGATTTTAAACTAGGTAAAATTTTCCTGAAATGGTTCTGCGTTGCAAATCTTCAGACTAGAGTGGGATCAGAACTTCACTTTCAACATGAAAATATTGCCTCTTGACCATATTTTTGTATTGTTTTGAGATTTTTCTTTTTCTGTCTCCTAAATGCCTTGTTTGAGCTGAGATCTGAGGCATATATGCAATTGAATTTTAATGATTTGGGAAAATATCATCTCTAACACTATCCTTCAACATAATGTTAAAATGAACACATTTTCAGTTTAAAGAAAACTGAGCAAATAAATTGCACAAGTACACTACAAGAAATACAAAAGAAATTTTCCAAGATAGAAAATTAGATCAGATTAAACCAGATGAAGATATGAGTCAACATAAATGATTTAAAACATTGAAAATGATAAATATGTATATTAATATAAAAACTACATATTTTATTCTTCTAATTTATTTAAAAAGTGAATATATTAAATAAAATTTGTTATGCTGTATTTCATGGTTATAATTTAAGTAGATGTAATACATATGAGAAGAATCCTATAACACATGGAATTTTTAAATATAGCTATCATATTTCAAGATTTTGAATTTTCTTGTGAAGTAGTGTAATAAATACAATATTAACACTAAGCCAACCATGATAACTTAAGGCTGCATATTGTAAACAA
Source organism: Cheirogaleus medius (assembly GCA_008086735.1). NCBI lineage: Eukaryota > Metazoa > Chordata > Mammalia > Primates > Cheirogaleidae > Cheirogaleus > Cheirogaleus medius. Next base: position 47,401,099 of record VBSM01003176.1, read on the forward strand.
TAAAGAAATGATGTAAAATAGAATGTTCATAGGAATAGCTAAAATAAAGTAGAACTGAAATAGAGTACTGAAAATATTAGACTTTTAAGGTTTGTAATTGACACATAATAATTATACATATTTTGGGGTATAGGATAATATTTTGATATATGTGTACAATATATAGTAACCATATCAGGGTAATAAGCATATCCATTATCTCAAATAGTTATTGTTTCTTTGTGTTGGGAACATTCAAAATGCTTTTTTATAGCTATTTTAGAATATTAAGGCATACCTCATTTTATTGTGTTGCACTTTATTGCACTTCACAGATACTGCAATTTTCACAAATTAAATGTTTGCAGCAATCCTGAATCCAGCACATCTACTAGCACGATCTTTTCAACAGCATGTGCTCACTTCATGTTTCTATGTTACAGTTTGGTAATCCTTGCAATATTTCAAACTTTTCCATTATTATTATATCTGCTATGGTGATCTGTGATCTATGATCTTTGATGTTACTATTGCAATTGTTTTGGGGTGCTATAGATGCTGAACTTAATCGATAAATGTTGTACGTATTCTGACTGCTTTACTGACAAGGTCCTCCTCTGTCTGTCTCCATAGTCTTGGAGCTCCTTATTCCTTGAGACACAGCAATACTGGAATTAGTCCAGTTAATTACAGTGGCCTTTATGTGTTTGAGTAAAAGGAAGGGAAGCATGTTTCTCACTATGAATCAAAAGCTAAAATGTATTAAGTTTAGGGAGAAAGGCATGTCAAAAACTGGGATAGGCATTTTGTGCCAGTTAGGCAAGTTATGAATGCAAAGATAAAGTTCTTGAAGGATATTAAAGGTGTTACTCCAATGAACACATAAATGATAAGAAAACAAAACAGCCTCATTACTGATATGAAGAAAGTTTTGGTGATCTGGCTAGAAGACTGAACCAGTCATAATATTCCCTTAAATCAAAGCCTAATCCAGAGCAAGGCCATAACTCTCTTTAATTCTATGAAGGCTGAGAGAGTTGAGGAAGCTGCAGAAGAAAAGTTTGAAACTACTAGAGATTGGTTCATGAGGTTTAAGGAAAGAAACCATCTCCGTAACATAAAAGCACAGTGACGCATCAAGTGCCAATGTAGAAGATGCAGCAAGTTATCTAGAAGATCTGCCTAAAATCATTGGTGAAGGTGGCTACACTAAACAAAAGGTTTTCAGTGTAGATGAAATAGCTTTCAACCGGAAGGAGATGCCATCTAGAAATTTCATAGCTAGAGAGGAAAGTCAATGCTTGGCTTCAAAGCTTCAAAGGACAGGCTAACTCTCTTGTTAGGGGTTAAGGCAGCAGGCCAATGCTGTTTTACCATTCTGAAAGTCCTAGGACCCTTAAGAATTATACTGAATCTATTCTGTCTGTGCTCTATAAATGAAATAACAAGGCCTAGATGAAAACACACCTGTTTACATAAGGTTTGCTGAATATTTTGAGCCCAATACTGAGAGTACTGCTCAGAAAAAAAGATTTCTTTCAAAATGTTACTGCTCATTGACAATGGCACCTGATCACCCAATATCTGTGACAGAGAGGTACAGAAGATTAGTGTCTCCATGCCTGCTGACATATCTATTCTACAGTTTGTGCATCACGGAGTAATTTTTACTTTCAAGTCTTATTTGAGAAATATATTTTATAAGGCTGGATCAGCCATAGATAGGATTCCTTTGATGGATCTGGGCAAAGAAAATTGAATACCTTCTGGAAATAATTCACAATTTTAGAAGCCATTAAAAACATTTTAGATTCTTGGGAGGGGGTCAACATATCAACTTTAACAGGAGTTTGAAATGAATTGATTTCAGCCCTCATGGAAAAATTTAGGGGATTCAAGACTTAGGTTGAGAAATTCACTGCAGATGTGGAAATGGAAGAGAATTAGAAACATTAGAAATGGATCCTGAAGATGTGACTGCATTGCTGCAATCTCCTGATAAAACTTGAACACATGAAGATTTCCTTCTTATGGATGAGCAAGAAAGTGGTTTCTTGAGATGGAATCTACTCCTAATGAAGATGCTTTGAACATTGTTGAAATGACAACAAAGAGTTTAAAATATTAGATAAACTTAGTTGATAATGCAGTGACAGGATTTGAGAGGATTGACTTCAAATTTGAAATAAATTCTACTCTGGGTAAAATGCTACAGAGAAATCTTTCATGAAAAGAAGAGCCAATTGTTGCAGCAAACTTTCTTGCTATCTTATTTTAGGAAACTGCCACAGCCACCTAATCTTTAGCAATCATTACCCTCATAAGTCAGCAGGATTAACACCAAAACAAGACCCTTCCCCACAAAAAAGATTATAACTCACTGAAGCCTCAGATGATCCTTAGCACTTTTTTTAGCAATAAAATATTTTAAAATTAAGATATGTACGGTTTTTTTTCAGAGATAATGCTATTACACACTTAATAGACTACAGTATAATATAAACATAACTTTTATGTGCATTGGGAAACAAAAAAACTGTGACTTACTTCAATGTGATTATCACCTTATTAAAGTGGTCTGGAATCAAATCCACAATATATACAAGGTATACCTGTAATATTTGATTTTGATCCTATACTGCTAAGCACAGCAATTGGTTCAGACTATAATCGTTTGACTCAATTGGAGACAATGGGCTAAAATTAAAATTTTTTTGTTTGACTTTGGTGAAAATAAATTCTTACTATTTTCTGAGGGACCTGGCCCTGGAATATTATAATTGTTATAACCAATTATACCTTTCTTGATACACCAGGGAAAAGTCTATGTGAGAAATGAACTAGCTCAAGAGAGGCCAAGCTGTGAAATAAAACAACATTTTCTAATTTTTCTTTTGCTTTGGAGTTTTTTAATATATATATTAACACATAATTAAACATATTTGTGGGGTATAGTGTGGTATTTTGGTAGATAAATGTATACAATGTGTAATAATCAAATTTGGGTAATAATTAGCATATCCATCACTTCCAACCTTCATCATTTTTTTGTGTTGGCAATATTCTAAATCCTTTCTTCTATTTGAAAAAATACAATAAGTTATTGTTTACCTAGTTACTTTATGGTATTATACAACACTAGACCTTATTCCTCCTATCTGGCTGCAGTTTTATATTCATTCACCGACTTCTCTCAACTTCTCTCTGCCATCCCCCTTCCCCTAGCTTGTTCAGCCTCTAGTGACCACTAGTCTACACTCTACTACCACAAGATCAACTATTTTGATTTCCACATATGAGTGAGAACATGGCATTTATCCATGAGAATGTGGCATTTATCTTTCTGTGCCTGGCTTATTTCAGTTCTAACCATGTTGCTGCAAAAGACATGATTTCATCCTTTTTTATGGACAGATAGTATTTCATTGTGTGTGTATATATACCACACTTTCTATATCCATTCATCTGTTTATGGACACTTAGGTTGATTTCATATCTTGGCTACTGTGCTGCAATAAACATAGGAATGTGGATATTTAAGGAACAGAAATTGGTATGTCGAAGTGATATAGATATTGAAATATTTAGAAAACAGCCTTCTTGACATAATTTAATCCCTGGGTCAAGTTGTGCCTGAAATGTCCGTAGCTTTAGTTTTTTTGCACCAATTAATTCCCCTCTTATTTAAACCAATTTGTGTCAGATTATGAGGGGCAATATGTGGTCAGATTTTTCGGAATCTTAACATGACTCTTCCAAAAAGAAGGGAAGGTGAACTAACAAAAAAGATTATAAAAATTAATCTGCTTTCGTAGAATTGTCGATCAACTGTGATATTTGTTTCAAAGAAAGGTAGGTGAGAGAATAGTGTCTTGAAAATACTGTATAAGGGTAAAAGTAATTTTGCTAAACCACATATTTTACCTCTCCTGACCAAAATTATTTGATGGCTGTGGTAAGCAGAATAATGATCCCCAAATAATGTCCACATCCTAAACCTTGAAACCTGTTAATATATCACTTTATGGCAAAAATTACTTTGTAGGTTTGATTACTTCATAGAAACTGAGGTAGGGAGATTATCCTCTGTTATCCAGGTAGACTCAATCTAATTCTATGAGTCCCCAAACGTGAAGAACTTTTTCTGTTTATAGTAAGAGAGAAAGATGACTATAAATAATGGTCAGAGAGATTCAATACTGCTGATTTGAAGCTAGAGAAAGGAGGATACAAGTCAAGAAATGTAAGTGACCTCTAGAAGCTGGACAGATTCTTCCCTAAAGCAATCAAGAGAAGAGCACAGCCCTGCCAATACTTTGTAGCCAGGTGAGATCCATGTTGGACTTCTAAGTTTCAAACTATAATACAATCAATTTGTGTTATTTCATGCAATTAAGTTTGTAATAATTTGTTACAGTTCCATTATAAAACTAAAACAATGACCGTCTAACATGTTCAGTGTGAAGTCTAGATACTTGACTTAGCAACATGCTTCATGCTTTAGAATCTACTTGTTTACCCATGGAAATATCTGACCCACATAAACAAATTATGCTCGTTCAAGATTCTGTCACTTTGCATATATCCAAAATGACTCTTTCCCCTCCACTTGCCTTCATCCAAATGCTCAAAACCAAGCTCACGAATCATTTTCTCATAAGCTTTCTGGTATATCTTGGATATCTACCCATAAACTCCCATTTTTCCCTAAGCTTATCTTAGCACACTATGCAGTAATCATTTTTTAAATATCTGAATCCCCCACTAGATTTCTAAAGATATATATGTTTATTAATATTAAATGCAGCAGCTTTCCTGGGGCACATGCTCAATATTTTGTTGAATGAATCATTTGTTGAAGGAATCAATGAATGAGAACAAGAATGCATCAGTGCTCTATGTCAGGGATCCCCAAGACCACTCTAGATTCAGTGACTCAGTAGAAAAACTCACAGGACTCAGCACATAGTTGCATCCACGGCTATAATTTATTACAACAAAAGGATACAAAGCACAATCAGTAAATGGAAAAGGAGCATGGTGTGAATTCCAGAGAAAAACAGGCACACATTTTCAAGAGTCTTCTCCCAGTGGAATCACAATAGATGCACTTAAAACACTTGGCAATGAGTTGTGACAACACCTGAGAAATGTTGTCAACCAGGGAAGCCCATTAGAGACTCGGTGTCCAGTGAATTTTACTGTAAGTTGATCATGTGGTCACACCATGCCTGACACATAATCCAATTTCCAGACTCCCTGAAAGAAAGAAGTTGTTCAGTATCAACTACATTGTTCCCACAGTTAGTGTAGGCAGGGTGAGGCACACATACCAGTCAATGGTAGGAAACTTCCTGAAATCCAAATTCCCAAATGCCAGCCAAGGATATTGCTTCAGGCCTGTCATATTATCTTTCTTCACAAGGTCATAAGTTTTATCTAGAGGCAGAACTGCTGTCCAAACTTATCACCCTGGTTATAAGCAGCCTTATTTGAATTCAGAAAATACTCTCCCACTGCAGACACTAACCAATGTAGAAACTCATCTACAAATGGGATTAGGTAACCATGAATCATGACGTTTGAAGAAATAAAACACAACTGTAACAACAGAACAACTAATCCCTGAAGAAATACAATCAGTAAAAGAGAATATTATGATCGAGTATTTTAACTATTTTAAAACTTAGTCTTTATAATATATAATATATTTTGCGTTTTTTTACTGAATACATGCTAATGTAATGCCAAGAGCAATATTAGATTTTTATGGACAATAGAAAAAAAGATTCTGTCATTCAATAATAGAAATTGGAAGCAGGATAGTAGCCTTGCTAGACAGGCTATTATCTTTTCCCACCTTCCCAATATTCTCCTTTAACCCATCAAGTACTAACTTTAGAGAGAAACTTCATAGGTCAATCCCATATTTTAGATGAGATACTCTAACTTGCTAGCAAGATTAATCTAAATCCAAGAACCAGAAGGACATGATGCAAAGAAGTAAAAGGTAAACAATCATTGGTTACAGTCTAGGGATAGTGGAGAAAAGAAGCAACCAGGTGATTAGATTTGAGAGTCCTCCTTATCCCGGTAAGATTTTCAGAAAGAAACTCGGAGGGCAAATGGACTATTGCCTATGTCCTATGCTACTTCTCTGATCAGCTATCAGTCTGCTTTGCCACCTGCCTATATACTCCACTGTTACCTACAAGCAGCCAGGTTGTAAATGCACAGGCAGATAGTCAGGCAAGTAGGGATCCTTACATTTAGCTTTCATGACTAGTTGTATGTGTGTATGTATTTGTGTGTGTGTGTATGTTTGTAGACAGCATTTATAATTAAATGGGAGGCTTGCTGGAGAGTTTTCCAAATGTCATCAAGAGGTCGAGGTGGCTCTCCAAGGAGTCATATAGAATGCACTGATAAAAACCCACTAACAAACTCAAAAAGGTCAGATTTAGAAAGATCCTCCAGAGTGGAATCTTGGGCCTGATCAAACTGAAAGCAACCAAAAACACTTATAGAAGAGGTGAGATTTATTTGTGAATAGCAACAAAGCAAATAGCACCAAGATGGAAGGAATTTCCCCAGCAGCCAGAGAAGACAAGGGTTATTCTATACCAGGCTCCAGACATTTTCCCACTACTGCAATTGCATGGCTCCACTTTAGGGATAGAAGTACAAGGAGTGAGACATCATCTACAGAAGGAGTCCTCAAACTTTTTCTTAAAGGGACAGATAGAAAATTATTTCAGGCATACAGTCCCTAAGGTCTATGTGACAAATATTAATACTTGTCTGCCATTCAACATTGCCATTATATCCAAAAAGTAACTACATGTATAAATTAATGAGTATTGTTGTGTTCTAATAAAACTTTATTTACCAAATCAGGAGGCTGGTCATAGGGAGTAGTTTGTCAAACCCTGACATAAAAGATGAAGTAAAGACATCATTCAATTAAAGAGACTTAACCAACATTAAATCGGATAGGACAATTTTTTTTTCCTTTTATTTCATCATATAAGAGGGTACAAATATTGTTAGGGTTACATACATTGCCCCTACCAGTCCCCCCCCCACATGCCAGAGCTTCAAGCGAGTCCAATCCCCAGGTGGCGCGGG
>VBSM01003176.1:47408305-47476823 GCA_008086735.1 Cheirogaleus medius
ATTTTTTCTTGTTAATTCTTTTAAGTTCTAGATAGATTCTTGTTATTAGGCTTTATCAGTGGTGAAGAGAGCAAATATTTTCTTACATATACTAAATGATTATTATTAACTGAAAACTGGTTCTTTTAATATGTCAGACTATAGAAAATTTGACAGTTTCAATAATAAAATGAAAAAAATGCTTTAGGAATTGGAAAGTTGAGAAAGTTTGGATATGAGAAGTTTTGTTATTACATATCAATATGTGCAGAGGGAGTAGGAAACTGGTTGAATTTTATATTTAACTTATGATTTTTGTCTCTGTTTTGAAAACCTCCAAACTTAAAGGGCCATGATGCTCATGACATTCCTGATAGTTAACTGCAGGCTCCTTAATTTTTTTTTCCCCCATGGCGTGGGATGACCAACAGAAGGGCAAAATTTCAATACAGAGCAATCGGACTTCTTTTCCTAGGAAACTGATTCTTAAGCTGATAGATACTACAAAGTGTTTTGCACTGAGGTGCATTGGGAGAGGCCCTACAGAAAATCTCCAGGAGCTCCTGTGGGTAAGGTCTCAGGGTTCTATCTGAAAATCATGTTTGTTCACTGCTTCTTTTAAGTTTTCAGTCACTCCAATAACATCCCAATACAATCCTCTTTTTTTTTCTCCTTTTCACTCAAGTGAACCAAGGTAAATTGTTGTTGTTAGCAAACAAAAGAACTTGCTGCCAGAGATAAGAGAAAGAGATGAGAAATATCAGATTGCAGGATCAGTTTGTTGCTTCTGATATTTCTAAACAACACAAAATAGTAGAATGGCTATGTCAACTCTCAAAAGTTTACTTCATGTAAAGAATAAAATGTAGGCTTTCATGTTCTCCTCCTGAAGGAATTATTGCTTATAGTCATGGGTTGATACTGGTAAAAACCATTTCAGAAAATACAACTTCAGCAAAATACACTGTTCGTTAAATTCACAAATCCTTTACTTTTCTCTGATGCATGTTAGAATATTATTTTGGAAAGGATGAAAAATTGAATGATGGTATTTCAGAGGCTTATAGGATCAGCAACTTATGGAACCCTATCTCTTTCCCATCCTAACTTCTGAAATTATCACTGTGGCTCCACCTATACTAGAATAAATAAACAATTTTCTTCATTCTTAAATCCTGTTTTAAGTGAATTTTAAGTGGAATTATAATTCAATAGTGTTCTTAGGGTGAAGTGAAATATCCAGAAGGAAGAAAACGGGTCACATTCTGAAAGGATTTATACAACTTTCATAATTTACATGTTAAAAATGGGAAATTTTATGAGCACAGTACTGACAGTTCTTTATCAAAGGGGATATAATTTTGTCTTATTTCATTGCTATTGGTGTGCATACTTCCACATGTATATATTTTGATATACACACGCACAAATAAATTCGATATTTAATATATTTGAAAAGTCAACCGTAGTTCTTTCAGTTGGCTGAGTTGGATAATATAAATCATATTCAGTCTGACCCACATTACATGGCATTGGAAGGTTAGAAATAATTTAATATAGATAATATAATATAATATAATATAGACTGCTAATCTGCAGATAGAGATATTTAATTTCTTTGCCATATGTAGTCTTTTCACCCAGCCCAATCTGTGTTCTTTTCCAGGCTCCGAAAGCCTCTCTCTCTCCCCCCACCCCACTTCTCTCCATAGGGCATAGATTGATGCGGAGACCACAAAAATCTTTGAAACTTGTTTTGTTCCTGTTTCCCCTATGCTAAAAATGATGGTGGAAGAGCTTATGATTCAATGGAGATTCCTGATCTCTATTGCAATTCGTTGGAACCTTTAGTGAGTCGAATTTGATTTCTTCAATGAAGTGGGTGTGATCAGCATGATAATCTTTAGCCTACCAGATAGTCATGAAGGCTCACAAATGGCATGGCATCAGTCAGAGAACTGTTCCAGGGACTAAATAAAAAGACAGCTAAAGTACTTGATTTGTAACCGAAACAATACGGGACTGACAGTTCCATTTTGACTTGATACACAGCTATAAAAAGTCAAAACCTCTCAAAATTTCCATAATTGACTTTATTTATCAGGCCTGTGGTCTACCTACCATTTACCTTGATATTCAGGGTCCTTTGGGGGATGGATGTTTCTATAAAATGACATGTTCCTATTGTTAAAATTTCTTACATTTTCCACAAAGATGTTAAGGAAACCAAAAAATCAAGATTCTAAGAGAATTTGCTTGATTTCAAGCTAACTATAATTGCTAGAAACTCAGAATGGTATTGTGAATATTAATTAGAGTGAAAATTGGTAGAGTAAAACCTTTTAACCCTCGTTCCCTAATCTCTGATCATTTGTTCAGTTTCTAAAAATATAACAAAAATATATATTCTAACAATGGCTTCTTAGTCTATAAAAAATATTATGAAATAAGGAGAAAGCTGGAAGTTGATGGTGCCCATCCCAGCCAAATCATTGTCATCATTAATGCCATTATTACATCATCATGCTTGAGGAAATATAAAAGATTATTCTAATCACCAGAGGCTTGAAAGTCACATGTACAATAATCTCTCTATCACATTACAATTCATTTCTCCAGTTTGGTTAATAAAAATGTTGAATATTCCTATAGAATAATCTAGGATATTCTAGGATATTGACTCAAATTTGGCTATTCTTACAATTATAACTGATAAAATGGTATAGTAGACAAAATAATAGTTGCCCAAAGTTGTCCCTGCTCCAAACTCCAGAATTTGTGAATATATTACTTTACATGGCAAAAAGAATTTTGCGAATGTAATTAAGTTTAATAACCTTGATATGGGAAGAATAGCCTGGATTTCCAGGTGGGCCCAATATAACACATGACTTCTTAAAAGTAGAGATTTTTCCAAGATGTGGTGATAAAAGAGAATAAAAAAGAATAAAAGTCAGAGAAACACTATGTTGCTCACTTTGTAAATGTGAAAGGGAACTAGGAAGGTGGAAAAGGTAAGGAAGCAGATTCTCCTCTAAAGATTCTCTCTAGAGCCACAAAAAAATAAATATAGCCCTGTTGACACCTTGATTTTAGCCCTGTGTTTTGGGAAAATGTCAGGATGGTATAGAAAACCACCCTCCAAAATGAGATGGTGCCAAGAGACCAAAGAATGATACAGACAAGTCCAGCTTGGTGAGTGAAATGAGTTTATTAGAGGTTACTTACACAGAGCTTTCACTCCTGGGCAGCACAAAACTTCTCCAGGAAATAAAATCCGCGCTGCCTGCTGGTTGTGGTGCCATAAATTTCCTTTTCAGCAAATGATGTGGAGTCTTTTCCAGTGTCATTGTATGTACACTGGCTAAACATATTAAGCATGTGCAATATATCCACCATATATCTTTATGTGACATATGTTATGTTAATGATATTATAATTTTCCTTTAAGTGGTGATTTCAATAATAAAATGAGCTAAAGTGTACAATGGGACAGCAAAAGTAGTTAAAAGCAGTCTCAATTGGTTTAGGAGGAGGTTCTTATGGGTACCCTCAGGGCCTTGTGGTTTTCCTTGGTACCTTCTGTGTTTCTCTTACGCCATTGTTTTTCTATTAGCACTTAGGTGTCAACTTTCTCCTGTGGGGAACCTCTTTCTTTTCCCTCACCCAGTGAGACTCATTTTGAACTTCTGACCTGCAGAACTGTAAGATAATAAATTCGTGTGGTTTTAAGTCACTAAGTTTGTTGTAATTTGTTACAGGTACAAATAGGAAAATGGCATATATGGCTTATATCAACCTAGCCTCTGATATCTGAAGTGCAGCTATTGATCAGGATAACACATTCCATAAGGTAAGCACAAGAATTCATTTGATTTTCTTGTAGAAAAGGAAGAACAGATCTTACTCTACTGCCTCTGTGATATATCAGTCCTTACATTTCATGTCCCTATGTGGTTTGTAGGATCCACAACTCCCTCCCTAGCATACAGGCCATCATCCTGGTCTACCATCCTGATGCTATCATGCTTATAGGACCTAGAGAGCAATGAGGAACAAATATCTGATATTTTTTAACATCTATGTGTGTCAGAGGATGAGAAAGATGTCCTTTGAAAAAGGAGCTGCTACCTCAATAAAATTATTGGCAGAACAGTGACACAGTGACATAGGGCATACACATTGGGGCCTATCAATTCTCCTAAGGAAGAGCTTTAATGCTGAGGACTTTGAAGGCAGGCTATCAGATATTTTCTGATGAAAACTGCTTTTTAAATAATGCTGATATTCCCTCTTTAAATGCAATTCAATATAAGAGGAAGACCTTGCACCATTCCATGTTCTGAAGTGACAGTCTGAAATTGTGGTCTTGTGATCTGGTAAATCCTACAAAATGTAAACAGTGCCAGATTGTAGAGTTGCAGAGTTGGAAAAATCTCAAATAGGAGAATTGTAAAAGAGAAACCAAAGAGTTTTGATTGAAGTCATGTATACATCTGCAAGGATCTCTTCTACTATTGAAAACAGCTGTGGAGTTGTTTTAGTTGAAACTGAATATCCAACCATTTGAAAATCAAGCGACCATGTTCTTTAAGCTGCTCATACCAAAATAATGCTATCTAAGCAACATTGTTCTAAAGTCAGGTAAGTCCTGTAACACTCGACCACATGTTATTAAAAGGACATTGTGTGTACAAGGTCTGAAGGTACTAATGCATTTCATGTGTATAAGTTTACTCTCTGATATGCATACCCCTGCAAGGTGGTTGCTTCATGGTGAACTCACATTAATGGCTCAACATCCATTTGTAAAGATGGTAAAATTGAGAAGTCCTTTTAATGATGGCTGGATGAGCATATTGGATAATTGTTCTTGATTGGTTTGCTTTCTCTTCTAGTCATGATCTAACAGATTGATTAGATGTCACTCTAAGATGTGGTATATGATCTGAACTGAAGACATGTGTTTAGTACTTTCCTTCCCAATGTCAGTGCCTGAATCAGCACTCAATTTCAGGCAGTAATATACTGCAGCTATTTTAAGGATCACAATGATTACAAGTTAACAAGCAATTTACAAAGTAATTGAAGATCTGGAGAAACTAGGTCCTCCCAGGAACTCCCAGATACATACCGCACACAGAACTGAAAAGTCAGTAGCTGCCACCATAGACCCACATGCCCCTGCTCTTACTCTTAACAACAAAATTGATTTTATGTGTCCTGAATATTTTTTAAGTAATTAACCTCCATATGATGGTATTTCAAGAGGAAACACAGACTTGGAAATTTAATGTTATTATTATTTTTATTCTGTGTTTGAAGAGTAGAATTTACACAATGGTGAACTGTTAAAGTATAGAAGCCAAATGTTCAGATCTTGATTTCTAAATACCATTCTCTAATAAAAGTAACCAGGGCTCCTTGAAGAAATAACTGGTTTGAGGGCTGGAGTAGGAAAATATGAGAAGAGCTTGAAGCATCTTGTAGCATCAGAAAAAAAGGAAGTACCAAGAAAAAGAGGAAGAATTGGGGGCAAACAGACATTGCATGAAGAAACATTCAATTGCCAAAAGTGGAATATTTGAGAAACAATTCAAATAATTTAATATTGGATTATAACCCAGAATATATATATAATATATATATATAAATGAATCCATAATGATATGAGTTGAATAAATAATGGAGAGAAGGGAAAAATCTTTCTTACAGAAGAATTTAAAATATTATATGTAGATAATTGCCTTTTACAAGGTGAAGCTTATTCCCTTCCCTTTGAATGTAGATTGAACTTAATGACTTGATTCCAGAGAATATAGTATGGAAAGAAAAAAGTAACTTTACAGTGGAGAAAGCTGGTAAATACTACCTTAACCAAGTGAGGCAAGCATCATTAGTAATGAGTCATATATTAATATGAGATATAATGAGAGAAATATCAAACAGAATTTGGAGACATTTTACAAAATAACCAACCACTATTCCTAAAAACTATTAAAGTTATGAGATATAACTAAAGATTGAATAGTCTTGACAAGCAAGAGGAAACTACAGAGAAACAATTCCTAAATGAAATGTGGTACCCTGAATCTGATCAAGGAACAGTAAAAGAATGTTAGTGTAAATCTGGTTGAATCTTAAGTACATATTTTCATTGATAGTGATAAGCTAATAATATCTTTGTTTTGACAAATGTTCCTTGGTTAATATTATATATATATATGCATTATATATACATATTATATATTAACCTATAATGTTATAGGTTAACATTAGGAGGAACTGGTTTCAGGCTATACAGTAACTTTTTATATCTTTAAAGTTTTTTATAAAACTAAAATTATTCAAAAGCAAATCATTTAAAAATATGAAGAAGATCTTCCAAAATTTTGAGCTGCCAGCATTTCTTGAATATCAATTATTATAGGTTAATCTAGAGAGGAAAAAAATTCTGAAACAAGTTGAGCCATTTGCTGTCTTCTAGGAATGTGAAAGAAACAATTACAGAGACAGAAAATTATTTGACTAGAATCAGATTATGGTAATGTTCTCTAGTGATTGAAGTTCCCCAAACTTCCCTTGCATCTGCCTTCCAAGAAGCTTGAATATTATCATCCTAATTCAAATATGTGCACAAATATTTATCTCATTTATTCATTCACAGTTTAAGAAAGCCTAATTTCATTCATACTGGTCAAAAAGTACTATAATTGATATATATTAATAAGTGATACTTGCCTGTAATTTTGCCTTTCCGTCTGCATATGTGTGTGCACTATATGTATGGTCTGATTTTCATAGTAGGATATAAACACTTAAAGAAAGAAATAGAATGTTTTTCTTTTTTCTATGAAAAGAATATTATTTTATGCCTTGGAAATTCAGGAATATTCGCCTATAATATAACCAAATGCCTTTTTGGGCTATAAATATTTGAACACTCTTTCAATTTATCCTATTTTTCATTTTCTCATTAGACCTTCTAATTATAGAATCAATCTGTATATATTTTATTAAAGTAAAAGCATCACAAAGTTTTAAAAGCAACCAAACCCAGTATTAATTTTTATGTGGCACTGTAATTTAGAAGGAAGCATATAAGCACATAATATGCTGAAATAAAAAAAAATATATATATATACTAGCAAAATAGAATTTTGAAAAGGGCAGCATACAAGTATAGAGAAATTTAGTTATAAGAGGTAAAGAATCAGAGGTAATTTAATTGGAAATGTGAATGTTCTTTTTTTTCTGAGTTTGCATTGTCTCACTGTAAAAGGGGAAAATATTATTTCAGGAGTGCTCACAACAGATCGATCTTATTTTTAAAAATTTAACTTGTAAGGCCGGGCGTGGTGGCTCACGCCTGTAATCCTAGCACTCTGGGAGGCCGAGGTGGGCGGATTGCTCAAGGGCAGGAGTTCAAAACCAGCCTGATCAAGAGCGAGACCCCGTCTCTACTAAAAATAGAAAGAAATTAATTGGCCAAGTAAAAATATATAGAAAAAATTAGCCGGGCATGGTGGCGCATGCCTGTAGTCCCAGCTACTCGGGAGGCTGAGGCAGAAGGATCACTTGAGCCCAGGAGTTTGAGGTTGCTGTGAGCTAGGCTGACGCCACAGCACTCACTCTAGCCTGGGCAACAGAGTGAGACTCTGTCTCAAAAAAAAAAAAAATTTAACTTGTAAAACTTCTCTTAGAGAAGTTTAAAATCAAGGTTATATTTTCCAAACATTATGGATCAAGGAACCAAAATTTAATTTTCTTTAAATGGTGACTCACCTAGCTATGACCAAGATTGGAGTTCAGGATAACATATTCTCAGACTTCGATATTTGTAAATTCATCACTTACTTATACCAGGGCATAGCCAGGATTTCCAAGTGAATATCAAAGCATCTACCAGCCTCTCAAAATTCAAATACATGTTACATGGACACCTCAGGTGCCTTTTATTAACTATACAAACACACTAGCAGTCTATCATAAATTCAATTAAAGCAACAATGTCAAGGCAATACTATAATCATCCAGACCTGGCAAAGTTCAAATATAATTTCAATTATCCTTGGAATTTTTAAATACTTGACCAATGTTATTTATTAAGTATATTTAGCTTAGCATTTTAAAAATAGTTTGCTTTCACTAATCAAACTAAACAAATGATGGAATAAGCAAGGTAGGTTTTATTAAGATTAAAAATGAATTGAATTAAAGTGTATAATGTTTAGCAAATTGCAAAGTCTCTCTGCATAATTTCCCCTCATAATTTATTTTACCCTTAAATAGAAACAATAACTTTATATTTATTTAAATAAAATAGAATTTCTATGCATAGAATTGTAATACATGTTTTTGGCAACCATACTTTTCAAAAATTTATAATAGGTGTCTTAGTCCATTTGAGCTGCTGTAACAAAATACCATAATCTGGGTAGTTTATAAACAACAGAAATTTATTCCTCACAGTCTGGATGCAGGGAAATCTAAGACCAGGGTGCCAGAAGATTTAATGTCTGTCTGGTGAGGGCCTGCTCTTCATAAATGGCATCTTTTAGATGTCCTCACATGACAGAAGAGGCAAATGAGTTCCCTCAGGTCTCCTTTATAAGGACACCGAATCCATTCACCAGGGCTCTGAACTCAGGACAGAATGTCTTTCCACTTATTCAAATCTTAATGTTTTCTTGTGTCGTCTTTTCTGGTTTTGGTATTAAAATAATACTGGCCTCACAGAATAAATTGGAAAGCTTTTTTTCCTCCTTCTTTTTTAATGACAAGTTATTTTCTTTGTCATTAGAAAAGCTACTCCTTTGGGAAAGTTTCTGTTCATTTCCGTTTCCATTTCTTGATGGGATTGTTTGATTTTTTCTTGTTAATTCTTTTGAGTTCTAGATAGATTCTTGTTATCAGACCTTTATTGAAAGTGTAGAGAGCAAATATTTTCTCCCATTCTGTAGGTTGTCTATTCACTCTAATGATAGTTTCCTTGGCTGAGCAGAAGATTTTAATTTGATCAGATTGCATTTGTTTATTCTTGTTGCTGCAGTGATTGCTTTGGGGGTCTTCTTCAAGAATTCTTTTCTTAGGCCAATGTCTGACAGGGTTTTCCCAACATCTTCTGCTAGGATTCCTAAGGTTTCGTGGCTTAGGTTTAAGTCTGTTATCCACCTTAAGTGGATTTTTGTGAGAGGTGAGAGGTAGGGATCCTGATTCATTCTTCTGCATGTAGCTATCCAGTTTTCCCAGCACCACTTATTGAAGAGAGATTCTTTTCCCCAATGTATATTTTTCATTGCTTTGTCAAAGATTAGGCTACCATATGCAGATGGTTTGATCTCTGGAATCTCAGTCCTATTCCAAATATCAATGCTTCTGTTCTTGTGCCAGTCCAGGCTGATTTAATTATTATTGCTTTATAGTACTGCTTGAAGTCAGGAAGACAGAATAATGGCCTGCAAACATATAAAAAAGTGCTCAACATCTCTAATAATTAGAGAAATGCAAATCAAAACCACCATGAGATATCACCAAACCTCAGTGAGATTGGCCTGTATCAAGAAATCCCAAAACAACAAATGCTGGCGAGGATGTGGAGAGACAGGAACACTCTTACACTGCTCGTGGGACTGAAAATTAGTGCAAACTTTGTGGAAAAGAATTTGGAGATACCTGAAACAGCTAAAAGTAGAAATACCATTCGACCCAGCAATAGCATTATTAGGCATCTACCCCGAAGAGCATAAGACATACTATTGTAGAGACATCTGCACTCGAATGTTTATGGCAGCACAATTCACTATTACAAGGACGTGGAAACAACCCAAGTGCCTGTCAATTCATGACTGGATTATTAAAATTTGGTATATGTTTACAATGGAATATTACTCAATTCTAAGAAACCACAGTGAGCTAGCACCACTTATATTATACTGGATTGAGCTTAAGTCCATTATTCAAAGTGCAGTGACACAAGATCAGAAAAATGGGCTCCACATGTACTCACCATCAAATTGGTACTGACTGATTATCACTATGGTGTTCAAAGTGTGGTGGTGTTCACCAGGGATTCAGGGGTTGGGGGGATAGACCCACATCTGAGGGATGTGGTAAACAGTGCATACCTCTAACCCTTGCTAGGGAAAGACAAAGATATAAAATATAACCAAAATGTTAAAGAAAAAAATATCAGATGTTAGGCAGGTGGGAGGGGGGAGGAGGGGATGGGTATATACATATGTATATACGGCATTTTTATACATATATATGTATAAGTGCCATGTGAACTGTCTGGGGGATGGACACGCTTGAGGCTCTGACTCGAGGGGGGATGGAAGGCAAGAGTAATGGATGTAATCTTAACATTTGTACCCCAATACCATGCTGAAATAAAAATAAATAAATAAATAAAATAAAATAAAATAAAAAAGAAAAGCTTCTCCTGCTCTCCTTTGGTTACTGTTTGCATGATACAACTTTTCTTATCCTTTTACTTTCAATCTGTTTGACTCTGAATTTTTACTAGTTTTTCTCCTGTACTCAGCATATAGTTGGATCTTGGTTTTGTTTTGTTTTGTTTTTAATTCCAATATGATAGTCTTTTCCTTGGGATTGAATTGTTTAAGCCATTCATATTTAATATGTTATTGGTACAGTTGGGTTTATGTCTACCAGTTTTACTTGTTCATTCTTTCCTCCTTTATTACTTGATTTTAAATAAATGGGATATTTTCAACTGTCACATTTTAATTCCTTTCATGATTCTTTATGTACCTTTTTTTGAGTTATATTCTTAATAGTTACTTTAGGGCTTAAGCTACACAGCTTATCAGACTCTACTTCAGATTTGTACTAACTTATTTCCAGTAAGAGGTAGGAACTTTGTACATATATATTTTCATCTCCCTCTTTGTGATATATATCTCTATATATCATTAGCCAAAAAATCGATATAATTGTTAATTTATATAATCTTATGTCTTTTAAAGAAGCTGAGAGGAGAAAGAAGGCATATATAGATAGATAAACTTTTCTGTACTACCTTGTCATTAACTGGTCCTGACTGTCTTAATATTTTCCTATGAATTAGAGTTAGCATTTAGAGTCATATCTTTAATCCAGTACAGTTTTGTTTCCACCCACTTCCTTTGTACTGTTAACGTCAAATATATTGCATTTCTATATGTTGTAGGCCAAATAATACAGATTTGTATGTTTTATTTTATGTGTTTTAAGAAAAAATAAGTTAGTGGAGAAATATGTAATTATCACGTCTTTTTAATTATATAAATTAAGTACCTTTATCAATGCTTTTTTTTCACAAAAATTCAAATTACTGCCTAGTGTCACTTGATTTTAGCCTGAAAGACTTCCTTTATTATTTCTTGAAAAGCAGGTCTGTTAACTGCTTATTTCAGTTTTTTTTATCTTCATATATCTTTATATTTTTACCTTCATTTTTAAAAGATATTTATGATGAATATGAGATTTTTGATTGACAATTTTTATTTTGCTTCAGCATTTGGAATTTGTCATCTTACTATCTTCTGTCATCCATGGTTTCTGATGAGAAGTGAAATATGAATCTTATTGAGTCTCTCTTGTATGTGATGAATCATTTTTTTTTCTTTCTGGTTTCAAGATTTTCTCTTTAATTTTGGCTTTAATTTTTTTTTATTTCAGCATATTATGGTGGTACAAAGCTTAGAGTTGTTGAACTTCTTAGATATGTAGACTAATGATTTTCATCAATTTTGAGAAGTTTGAGCCATGTTTTTCTTGATTATTATTTTTTTTCTCTTCTCTTCTCTTTCAAGAAATTCCATTCCATATATGTTGATATACTTATTGGTGTCACACATTTTTCTGAGACTCTGTTCATCATTTAATCTGTCTTGATCCATCTTCAATTTCACTGATTCAGGTCAAATCTACTGTCATGCCCCTCTAATGACTCTGTTATTTTGTTTATTATACTTTTTCATCTGGTTGTTTTTGTAATCTATCTTTTTTATTGATATTTTTATTTTATAGTTGCTTTAAATTCTTTTCTTAATAAATTCAACTTCTTGGCCCCCTAATAAAGTAGTTTCTATACTTTACTTTCTTTTTGTGTACAGGTTTATTTATGTGTCATAATATATTTTTGCAAAGTGGACATTTTAGATAACATAGTGTAACAACCATGGATACTTGCTCCTTACTGGTGCTTAGTGCTGTTGTTTGCTTGTTCACTTGTGTATGAATATGCCTGGACAATTTCAGTGAAGGCTATTGTCTTAGCTGTGTGCAGGCTTTGAAATCCTGCTCAATTTTTCCCCCATTTTTATTAAATTTGGCTTCCCATGGGTTGCTACTGAGTTACCAATGTTTAGTGGCCAGCTACTGAGGAAGTATTGAGACTAAGCCCTCTTATCAAACAGATTTCCATTAGATATGTATATGGCTTAGAGACTGTTTAAGAGTTTACTAGATTGCTCTATGTTTAGCTAGGTACCAGTAACTCATGGGTTCTGTCTTCAGTTTCTTCTCAGATGATACAGCCTTGAGCATGGACAAAATTTTATGTAGCAGGGGGAATGACTATTATTTTAGCTCGTCTACATTTGACTGTCTCCTTTACTTATTCTCTAATTATACTTCTGGCTCATCTACCTTTACTGGTATCATATCCAGCTGTTAGATTCCACTACTTCCTAGTTGGTTTCTATATTGTTTTTACAATTCCTTGGTGCATAAATTGCTCCTCAGTCTAATTCAAAGAAGTAGAATCTCTAGGCAGAGGTAGGGCATTGCCGACTTTGAAACTCACTCTGGACCTCTCCTGAGGAGAATATCTGTGATATGGAGCAGGAGCTTGAAAAGGGGATTATCCCTGTAGAGCAGTAACTGTATCTTTGGTAGTTAGGAGGTTGCTGATGCCTTCTGGCTGCCACCACCACTCATTGTAGATCATAGGCATGGATATTGTAATATGTTGATGTTCACCAACTTACAATGTATCTGTAATGAATCTTTTCCTTCTGTAAACTGGAGGAGTTGCCCATTGCCATTCAGAAGAATTTATTCTGCCTCACAGAGCTGTGTGGAAATGGGATGCTGCACATTTTACCAGTTTCCCTAACTGGATTCTCCCTACATAGCAGGAGTGGGGATAAAGGCAAACATCATTTGGCTGGTTCTAGCCACTGGGGAGTAAGTCTTCCATAGAAAAGAACTATGAGAAATGGTTTCTACCAATGTTCATAGCTGCTGAATACACACAGAGTAGCTCTTCCACTGTAGGGAGTAGGGAAATAGGAATTTCC
Organism: Cheirogaleus medius; assembly: GCA_008086735.1. Classification (NCBI taxonomy): domain Eukaryota; kingdom Metazoa; phylum Chordata; class Mammalia; order Primates; family Cheirogaleidae; genus Cheirogaleus; species Cheirogaleus medius. The sequence continues at coordinate 47,421,595 of VBSM01003176.1, forward strand.
ATTTGGCTGTGGAGCCTGTTGAAACATCTCATCTACAATAGAGAGCTGTGAGGAGAGGATACAGATCCTATCTCAAATGCCACAGACCCCCATTGTTTCTAATGTATATTCCTATATTTTAAGAAAAATTATTCTCAATATTTTATAAGCAGTTGGTTAATCTATAGAGATTTCAAATGTTTGTCTTCACAAATGTTGACCAGTTTAATAGATGTCACTTTGAGAGAGATGTTTCTCTAGGTCTTTATATCATCTCTGTTCTTAGACTACATGAGATGAGGTCTACAATACACCCTGTTTTATATTTCTAGGATATCAAATAGTTTTTATTATGACATGTAGTTGGGTAGCCAAAATATTTGCAGTTAAATAAGCTGTTTATATCCATAAGTCAGAGACCAGTGGATACATAAATGTGGTCAACAATGTTAGGTTATTACAAGCAACAGCAAGAGAGATCCTACACCCTGGTAATCTCTAGTGTATTTCCAAAAGGGGCCTTAGGTAGTGGGTACTGACAAGGTTTGGGGGAATTAATTGGTCATGAAATGATCTTGTTGAGATTGTAAGAATTTATGAAATAGAGAGTTTTTGGAACGGCCACTGACTGATCTTACTTTAGAACACACAAGTCCATGCAGAGTTAGTATAACATTTTCTTGGAATATATGTATCTGATAAACTAAAAATATTTTAAGTTTAGTCTGTGATGATTATCATGGTTTGATTTGAAACAGTTCTTCTGTTTTGTAAGTCATAATGCAGTCCATTTTGGAAAGTTGTGGTTTCTGTTTCATGTCTCAGTTCTCCTTGACAGTCTAGCTGCTAGGAGGGTTATTTTTCACTTTATCAAAGCCAACCAACACAACAGAAGATTAAATAATTGAAGTAAGATGCAATCTTTAATGCTTAGAAACAAATATTTCATGTATGCTAGGTGATGTTTTATTCAGTATTAATGTTTCTATAACCTGTGAAAGTCCTTGTGATTGTATGTTGCCATGATTTAAGATAGAATTAGCCCTGAGCCATATTTATAGCTATAAAAATCTGTTTTGCTAAATCACTTGCCTATTTCACAAGTCATACAGAATTACATTTTTAAAGAATCCCAGAAATTCATCAAGTGGTTTTCTTGTAATAAGCTATGTCATTTTTAAATATGACTAAATAAATAATATATAATTTATATCAATCATTTATTTGCTTTGCAATTTAAGTTTTATGTCATCTTAGTATGACTTTTTACTAGACAATGCACATTAGCAACTTTTATTTATATATTCGGCATATTAGGACGAGAAACTTTTATTTAATATGTTCATAACTGCAAGCTCAAAGAGGAATTGTACTATGTTTATTCTGGCACAATGACACATACTTTATGCTCACTAAATATTGTTAAATGTATGATTGCATAATGAGTGAATGGAAGTGGGCATGTGAAGAGAAATTTGAGATACACTGTCAAGTGGGAAAGCATAAAGACTAAAAGATAGGAATAATAAAAATGAATTCATTCAATGTTTATTTTTTAATGTTCTGTGACTTTTTAAAGTCAGTTAAGTGAATTTTGAAATCATTGTGGTTATAGACCATAACAAGTTGTAAGTTGAAATTAAAAAAGACATGTCCTGTTGTTTTTAACTAATTTTTCTTTGAATTAAAGAGAAAATTATAACTAAAACTTAGAATCATGCATAAAAATGTGCATAAATATCTGAATAATTAATCCCTTTTTCCTATTGATTCCATTATATTTGTAAGAAAAACATTCAGGATAAACTAACTTTTAGCTCACAAATAGTAGAAATTATCATTAAGAAGCTAATATTTTCTTTAGAGGAAAATAAGAGTTTTTGATTTTCTGAATTCTAGAGACTATGTAATGTGCTATTCCTACAGTTTTATTAATTTGCTTTACTCTTGTAAATTGATTCTCTGAGGAAGAATAAGTTATAGTGGAGGCATATACTCTTTCCTTAAACTTAGAATAATTACCTTATATCTTATAATTAAATAACTATTACCATACAAGCAAATATTTCCTTAATTTTATGAGAATATAATAATCAAGTTCCATGTTTACTGATGAAATTAAATATTTCCAATAGTTATCTACGGGAAATAATAAAAATCTTGATAATTTTACATTTGCCTTACAAATCATTTAACTCTCTTTTGTCAATAGTGTCAGTATGGCTGTAACACATCCTAGAAACAACTTTGTTCCATCTGGAGCATAACCTATTTTCCACCCACACATTACAAAACTCATTAAGAAGCAAAACTCTTGAACATTGGAACACTTTAACCTCTTGATTATTTTCTCAAGCTCACCACCATATCTACATATATTTAATAGAAGCTTAATTTTTCAGTGTAAATGAATTTAAAAATAGAGTTTTATTAAATTTTTTTCATGTTTTTCTAAATCATATATCTGTTTGACCACTCAGAGATGCTGCATTCAACCACCAGTGTTACTGAGTTTAAGTCCTCACAATAATATAATCTCCCTTCTTAACAACTTTCCCCCAATGCATGTTGATTTAGCTTGTAATGTATTTCCTCACCCTCATGACACAGTGCATGTATTAGTAAATGAGGTTTTACTGCCTGGGTGTTTGAGATCACTGACCCTTTTTCTCAGGAGAGTAAAGCATATCTTTCAACTCTGCCTATCACTGTGAGAACTAAAGGGACTGAAGGTATCTTTTTAAACTTCGAACAACAGGAATTTTTTTTTCTATATCTTTCTGTATCTGCCAACTAGTGGAAAATATTTTTAAAATATTTACCCATCATTATATAACACATGGCATGATATTATAACTATATTTTCTTTCATAAGCCCTGGCAAACATTATCACAGACTTATTATACAGAATAAAAATAATTAACATCAATTCAACACTATTGTGTGTGAGACATTTATCTCTCTCTCTGTCTCTGCCACACACACACACACACACACATACACACACTTTTTGTTCTCATACAACACTATGTGGAAGGTATTTCTATAATCTCTAATTATGTCTGAGGAAATTGATGCTTAGAGAGGTTAGATAACTTGCTCAAAGGTAAATTGCTAATAAAGGTGGAGTCAGTATTTGAACATTGGCATTCTAGCACTGTAGAGCATAAATTTAATGTATGATGTTCCCTGCCAAAGGGGCAAGGGGCAAATAATTCTCCCTGGTCTCTGCTTAACCAAGCTAGGAGCCACTGGGCGAGACCAATGTCCGCCTGGCGAATGGTAGCCCTGATCATCTGTCAAAGGCTATATAATGAGTTTAAATTTTCTTCTTACTGACAGCTTTCATGGTTTACCCCTCACAGGTCAGTATCTAACATCTTTTGGCCTCTTCCTTAGCATATTATTCCTCATAATTAAGATTTCTTTATAAAAAGCGTTTCCTGTGTTTTCAGCACAGTGTATGGATTTTGATATCTATTAACTCATTCAAGTCTATTTTTTACATCCACAAATCTACCACAGGTGAAATAAGTTACTGCTGTGACCACAAAACTAGTTCTTATGTGCCCTGACTTCCCATTTTATGGCTTTAAATGAGAGTAAACCAGACATCTGAGTTCTTACTCGTTAACATTTGAAGGAACCACATTCAAGTTTCCTCTATTTCTAAATAGTAGCTATATTTAAAAATAAATGTTTGCAAGTTATATTTTAAAAATACAAAAAAATATGTTTTATTCCTCATTGAACATAGTGATATCCTGCTAAAATTTTAAAGTTTAATTTTTTTCCTGCAATATATGGCTAGTTATCAAGAACAATAGCCCTTTCCTGATTTTCTCTAAAACTACTGTGCATTATATGTCCAGTTCATACTTCTGTATTTCTTTGCCAACAGACAAAAAGGTAGTGGTAAATGTCTTTTTCAAGAAATAAAATTCAGATATCAGGGAAAGAAGCATCCTATTATAATTGAAATGCTTGGATTACCTTGACATTTATGAAATTCAATGGGTAACTCTCTACTTCATTAAACTGTGGTAGACATAGTCAAGCTTGGATGCAAAAATTGAAAATGATACATTTTCAAAAAGATTTTGAATAGGCACAATTTAATGTAAGTTGGATTTATTCCAAGGTCCTGAAATATTTATGTGTTTTTTCTTTCTGTTGTCAAGTAGCTTGCTATATGTGAATGTTATTTACACATACAATCATTGACATTAGGCTAGTAAGTCATTGTACAAGTAAGGAAAGTTGAAATCCTTTTACTTTATTATTAGTTGAAGTTGATGCACTTTGACTTTCAGATAATATCCTTACTGTGCTCCAATAAGAAAAAGCTTATATGAGCCTCCAAAGATCTACATAGATGTGACATGCAAAATAAATAGGGATGCTTGGGATGTCACTTATTGAGAGGTTTAGTTACTGGCACATTCTAAAGAGCCTATTGGTAGTATACTATTAAAAGGTGGGCAAGAAGAAAGTAAAAGGAGGAAATAATTGTGCAGAGAAGGCTAAAAGAAAAAGACAAGAAATATGGGAGAAGGAATTTCCTATATTCACAGCACCTTTGTTACTTTTTTCAGTTTAAGAGGTAAATCCAGTACGAAATTATAAAATAAGAATACTAGTGAGAAGCAAGACCATTGTAATTATAATAATGATTATGATGATTGATTATTTATTAGCCATTAAGAAAAAGACTTAGATTTTAAATCATATGCAATACTATGAGGGTATCCATGCTGCCATTTATTCTGCTCAGGTAAAAGTAAGCACATATTCCATAAAGGTAAATATCTCCAGTTTAACCCATTTTCAGAGAATATTTAATAATGTACTTATTCAATAAAGTCAATATTACTAAATGTTGGTTTTTCAGGGATGTTAGTATTAAATAAATATAGAGAAGAAACTCTAAACAAAGGAGTTATTAGGGGATAATACATTAAGAATAGAATTACAATTCAGGAAACATGCACAGATCAGAATGGCCTCTGGTATGTCCAAAGAACAAAGGAAAAGGTTGGAGCATTATTGGGAAAGAGAAAAGTTACCCAAGTTGTTTTGAAATAAGTTAGTTGGTGCCAGGTGATGTCTTTGAGGAACTTGCAAGCTCTAGACTGGTGAGCAGTGGCAGTTTATTAGGTAAAACCAATAATTTTAAAGAAGCAGCAGGCTGTTTTTCATTGAAGTGGCTTTGGGACACAGTGCATCAGGCAAGTATCCTTGTGACAGTGGCTAGCTGTCCTTATGTGACCCATGTAGTAAGCTGTGGTTTGGAAAAACTTCTTGTGTTAGTTTCTGCCATTGCACAGATCATGGGAGAGAATTCTCTCTTCATGACCTTCCCTAGCTCCATTTTGCCAGTTTGACACAAGTGACACCATTTTGAATCTGGTAACTTCTACACCGATAAAATAATTATATATTTACGTATTTTGAAGAAATTAAAATTATTGACTTTTTAATGAAGTCTGATAGGTTTAAGGAGTAAAAATGTAATTATAAGGGAGGCACTGAATGAACGAAGACACTTATACTAAGCCATACTCCTCTGTAAATAAAGAGAACTTGGGCAAAATATATAACTTTAGTTTATGTGTCAAGAACAACATATTATTATGAAGGGCTGTATATCAAAAATTAATTCATTAATACATTAGTCAATTAACAAAAGAGCAAAACTGTTTCTATTTGACAACATTAAATGAATCATTATAAAAATATCTGAGTGATATTTAAATGCTCTAAGTATTATTTCCTTCTTGTAAAAACTTACTTTATATTTTATTTTTTAATATTTGTGACTGCTTTTTTGCTAAAAGATTGTGTGCACCTCTTATTTGAAACAAGCTTGAAATTTTTTAAATTTTTTTAATTTTGAAGGTTTCATATTCAACCTAATAACTAAAAAGCTTTGGTATAATTACCCAAATAGTTTTGATTGTGTTAACATCAATTTCAATTTCATACATCTTAACTTTAAAAACTAACACATGGGACTTTGTGTGAAATTATTCATAGGACCGACATCTTGAATACTTTTAAAGAGGCTATTTCAGTTTTTTAACTTTCATTTATAATTATTTGTCCTAATATAATGTAATAATTGTTTTGAACTATGTAAAACTACCTTTCATATGATTATAAATCATGACATAATGTTAAAGTTCTCTATCTCTTGAGATTTTTGTTTTCCCATCTCACATCCTCATTTCCTAAAGCAAAAACATGTTCATTTGTGTGCATTTGTGTTTGGATTATATAAATTATGCCTTTATAGGAAGACAGGTTATTACAGTAACAAGGTAACATTTTATGGGGCATATAAATAGAACTCTGATTAAATCCTGACTCTTCTTTTTAATAGCTTCGTGACCCTGAGCAAGGAACTTGACTTCTCTGATCCTTAATTTCTGCATGTGTAAATGGAGATAATAACACCTACCCCAAAGGGTTGTTTCCAAGGTAAATGATGTGGTATAATTAGAGTATCAAACAGAGATCACATCGGTAGTGAGCATTTCTTAAATATGGGTTCATTATCTCCGCCCTCCTACTGATGTATAGCAAGTTCTTCTAAGATAAAGCAGGAGCTTTGCCAGTGCCAATAAAAAAGAAAAAAAAATCAGTGTAGTGACACTTTGGGAACATATTATTCATTCATTTCATATTCATTATTGTACATATGGTAAAAACTTTTTTGACATGCCTTAGAAGTCAAAGTAATGCAATCATACATTTAAATTCTCTAAGTATATTTGTTGCCCTAAGATATTTTGATGTTACTTGACTCAGTATACTAGAATATAACTACAAATTTAAGTATGATAATTTTGCAAGAAGTCTTTAAAATGTGCTCTCTCAAAATACAAAATTCCAAGCCCTGCCTGTTATTTCAAAGAATATTATAGATGGTACAACCTTTATACATCTATTTCAAATTATGATTTAATGGTCAAAGTACTTGGGTTGGAATAAGTAATCCAAATGTCCAGGAAACACAACTATTCACATACTATGTAATATGCACTATACCAGATGGTTTGGAAACCTTCAAAATAAGTCAATGACATAGGCATTTTTAACTTTTGTCAAAGTTAAACAAATCTGGACTTAGCTAGGGAGAGATTTTAATTAGAAAGACAGAATATTGTAATAGGGAGAATGCTCCAATTTCAGAAATCTGAGAGCATCTCAAATCAAGCAGAAAAAAGGTTTTCCTTTATAGAGAGAGTATAAGAGGGAAAGCAGAATCTTTTCTGGGGAAGCTGGAAATGATCAGTGGGTTCTGATAGGAAAATGGTATTGTTGTGATCAGCTGATTCCTGGGAGAAGCTGATAAAGAGGGCATGCTTCATTTTCTTATATTTGATCAGGCTCAGGTGTCTGTGGGAAAGAGAGAAGCCTAATGAAAGTTTGGTGAAGACAGTTATCAGCAGGTAAATGGGAACACTGAGTCACTTTTTTTAAGATACTGGAAGGACTAAATTTTGACCCATCCACTCACCCATATTTGTATATTGAAGTCCTAATTCTCAATGAAATTGTATTTGGAGATAGGGCCAATAAGGAGATAATTAAAGTTAAATGAGATCCTAAGGGGTGGAGCCCTAATCTGTTCTTATAAGAAAAGGGAGAGAGACCAGCGCTCTTTTATTCTCTCAGCATCACAGAGAAAAGGCTGTCTGAGGACCCAGCAAGAAGGCATAGATGCAAGACTGGAAGACAGCCCTTATGAGGAACAGAAAGGGCTGGGTCCTTAATCATGAATTTCTAGCCTTCAAAACTATGAGAAAACAAATTTCTGTCTTTTAAGCCACCCAGTCTATGGTATTTTGTTATGACAGTTCTAGCAAACTGAAGTAGATATGAAAAAGTGAAGCTCAAAGAATTTAAAGATATTGTCCCATTTCACAGTCTAGCATGTGGCAGAATCAGATACCATGCCCAGATCTGTCTGATACCAATGTCCATGATTTGTCTTTTGTCACATTGCCTTTGCAATCAGCGAATTGCTGAATTATCTAAACCTCATGTTTTGTTTGTTAGTCTGAATCTCAAATTATTACACGACAGCTGCCTTGATATGATATGATAGGAGATTCCCTTCCAGTGAAGTGCTCTGTTAAGAACTTTAAGCTGGTAGTCTTTTCAAGGACTAATGTTCCTACTTTGCAATTTTACTCCATTCAGTGGAGACTCTACACTTTTTTATATAGGGAGGAGTAAAGGCTTCATTCTGATTGAACTGGGAGTGATAAACATTATAGCAAAGTTGCTCATGCTGAGCAAGTATCTGTTTTGACTTAATCTATTATTTAGGCTAGTTTCAGAGGCAACTAATGGGAATAATTGGGAAAAACTAAAAATACCCTCCAGTTACACTATGCTTTGGTGACCTCATGGATTCTCTTCAATTAATTTTTTTTTACATTTTGACTAAGAGAAAAATAATTTTAAAAAATTATATTAATCATATCCATAGTATTTTTACTTTCCATTCCCCTTTTATCTTATTGATTAATATGATCTCCTTTTTTCCTTATAGATGAAAGATGTTGCTTCACACAATTTCAAATGAATAATAGTAGCACTGAATTAGAGCGTTTGTTTTTTCTGAGCATTATTTATTAATGCACTTGTTACTTTAAAATAAAACAATTTCTTGTGAAAATGAGATTAAACAACATACAAGTTCAAAATGGGACATATTTTATTTAGAAAAATCAGCATTTGCCTATGACCTGTGGTTTAGGGTTATATGTACTTTGCCTCCCTTCTTCAATGAGTATTTTAATTTGTGGATTTTTCTTAAACAAGAAAAATGAGTCATCAGATAATAGGAATTTGTTTTGCATATTAAAGTGAATATCAAGACAACATATCAGGTAAGAACAGAACAAAATGCAGGTGATCAGAATTTTCCATCTAGGACAATTCTTAATAGTTTTGAAATTCCTTTGTCAATCCAATAAAAGTTATTTACTTTTCTCCAGAAAAGGAAATAGATGCTTAGCTATATATGGCACTGAATTCATAGGCTCTGGAAGCCCTCAATCTGTACTAAGTTTTATAATTATTTTTTAAGCCTGTTATTTAATATTGTATATTCATGTTGGAAGAGATATGAGAGAATTAGACAAAAATTATATATTGGATCATATTTATTATATTTATTTATTATTACTGAATCATATTTATTATTATTTTGTTAGAGTGAGAGTAAAATACAATGTCATTTGAAATTTAGTGAAATATTCCTCTCCAAAAATTAAAAAAGTCAAAATTCAGAAAAGCATTTTCAATGTTTTCATTTGAGGAAGATGCTTTATAAAACAAAAATAATAACATTAGGCCTAGAAAAAATATATATATATACAGTCATGAGTCATTTAATGACCAAGATATACATGTTCTGAGAAATGCATCGGTAGGAAGTTTTGTTGTTGAGTGAATATCTTAGTGTACTTACACAAACCTAGATGATATAGCCTATTGCTCCTAGGGTACAAACCTATATGACATATTATGGTACTGAATACTGTAGGCAATTATAACACCATAGTAAATATTTGTGTATCTAAATATATCTAAACTAAGAAAAGGTACAATGAAAATACAATATTATAATCTTATGGGACCACCACAAATGAACACTCTCTGGGTAATGGCACACTTACAGTTCTGACTCAAGCATTACAAATGTGATCCATGTAACTGAAATCATTTGTACCTCCATAATATTTTGAAATAATGTATACATATTTGAATCTTGAAAATAGAAATAAAAATATAATTTAACTTGAATCTATAACTTTATCACTAGCCATCTGTTTTCTGTGGGGTCTTGTTTAATATACAGCAAGGTAAATAGAGCCAATACATAGCACTGAAGAGAAATAAGAAGCAAGAGCATAAAAAATATACATAAACACCTACACACGGAGAAAGAGTATGAATACTTCAGTGTCCATGACAGTATGAGAAATAATTGTTGAGATACTACATATGCCAGTTCCTTCCTTCAAAGAGATTAAAGCCCAGTGGGACTGGGAAACACAAAGCATGATCGGAAAACATAAAAAGCAAGTATCCTGAGTGCAGTTTTAAATTCATGGTATGTAAAAAGACAACAAAGAGCTTAGCTTAATCAAACAAATTTTAAGTTTCCAGGCTAAAATAAATTGCATGCCAAAGTTCTGAAAGTGCATGTCTGGTATAATGTCTTATCCATAGCAGAAGCTTAATTTATTAAATAATCATATATTTTATAACAATTTTCAATCATATTTGAGGAAGCATATCATATATAAGATTTGTTGAGAAACTGACAAAATTCTAAACTAAATAGAAGGATTATCAACATTACTAGAAATGAGCAGATTTTCATTTAGAATAACATTCCCAATAGACCACTTTTTCTTTGTGGTTATTAGACTGAAAACCTAGGAGTACAACTATACACACACAAACACACACACACAGCGGCACAGACACACACACAGTTTTACTCATTATAATTATCCCCTTTATTCTAATACTAGCTCCTGTAGCTTATTATTTTTGAGATCATGAATAACCTAGGAAAGCTAGAAGGAATATCACCAGACCAAAGCATAGAAACTTAAATGAAGTAAGTGATAAAATAATATATATACATCCGAGCAGGATAGCAGATGGGCTCTATACCTAAAGGATGTTGATTCATTCTCAGTTAGTCTTTGAAAATATGCCACTGGATTTTATAATTATCCATCTTCTATTTAATACCTTTATCAAAATTGTAATGTCAATTAGTTTTAAACCAATGAAAATATAGCTAAAATGAATATGCAAGGTACACTTAAGCAACACACAGATGACACAAAGCTACCAAATACTTGCTAACATGAGAAAGTAGGCTCAAGTTTTGAGTGTACATCAGCACAATAGACACAGTCTGAAAGTTCAGTGAATGATAAGTTTCAGTATACAAATTTTTATGCAAAATATCAAATATGTTTTAAATTATATATTCTAATGCAGTTCAGGTGCCAAAGGCCAGCAGGTTTTAGGATACTACTGGAGGAAGGGTAGCTAAAGCCTCAAAGTATTTTAGTTGTTATTTATTTATTTGACTCCTTACCTTTCTTTTGAAATATAGGGCAATATTAGCTACAGAATGGTATTCATTAAATATTAGCTATACTAAATTAAAATCAAATCTTATATTAATAGATTTATAACACTTATATCAGAAACATAAGTGTCCACTAGTATCCAGAATGAGTAGACATTTGGATTCTACATTCAATAATGAAGGCAAAACTGAAGTGTATGCAGAAAGCAACTGTCAACATTATGAAGACTCTGAAAACCATGTATTTTGAAAAATCCTAGAGAGAAGTAGATAACTTTAGACTGGAAATAGATTTTGTGTAAAGAGTGGTCTAAACATTTTCAAATTATTTTTTTCAAAAAACTATCATGACATTAGATTTATTAGGTTTAGTTTTATTAGAACCATGTCTAATTTCCAACTGTTAAAATTGTCCTAAAGAGAGTAGTCTGATTTTTATGGAGGAAGTGACAGCACTGAAAAAATTCAAAAGCACATAAAAAATGATTTTCTGTCATTGTAGAGAGGCTATTACATTAGGCTGAAAACTGTGCTAGGTAACCAGAAATATGATTATCAATTCTGCTATTTTGTAATTATATTATTCTAAATTGTTAAGCAAGTGGAGTACTAAGATTCTTAGGAAAGAGTCTCTTGAAGCTGTTTTGATCTTAACAGCTTCTATATTCATTGACTTTTAATCTTAATATTGTCACCTGCAACATAATTAACCCCTTTAATGCTACCTCTTACCTTTTATTACCTTTAAGACCCTGATGACCCCAGAAAATAAGAAAAAAACATCTTCACTGATATTCCCAGGAATAGATCATAAAACCCAAATTATGTCAATGATATAATAATAAAAAATCTACTAATAATGTATGTGAAGCAAATTTTAATTTTTAATGTGCCTCTACTTTTTAAAAAAAACTTACATATGGCAATGGTAATATTGTTTTACAGAATACCAACTTCACATATTAATTGTTTCTGTACTCATTTTTACCTTTACTTTTGCATAATGAACTATAATATATGCTCTCAGAGGGCCTGCAATCCTCCCACACTTTCTTTGATGAGAACAGATGAGAAAAAACTGCTAATTTGCTCTGAAATCAATTTTTGTTTCACTCCTAGATTTGAAAGCAAACTGCTAAGATAGTTTGAAGATTTTCCAGGTTATGCTATGAGTACTTTATAAAGTAACAATAGAGATTTTACAATTAAAGTATCTTGGAAGAGAACAGCAGTTTGACATCAGTGAAACTGCTTAGAATCATAATTGGTTATTTTAAGGATGTTTAATATTCTTTGCAAACAATAATGGTTTAAGAATTACCTGTCTTTTATTACAAGGAATATATTTATGTATTAAGTTTCTAGAGCAGTTTGTTTCTAATAGTCTATTTATGTAGTCATTCCTCTGTTTACTCAATTATTTTTTCTTGCCGGCCTTATGCCAGTCGTTGCTTTGATACTAGGTGTTAAATTATGAACAACATATAAGGAATAATAGAAAGTGAAAATATCCAGATGCAGTATAAAGCATAGAACATTTGATGAAGCCAAGCAGATCAATTTGGTTGGAGTATAGACTGTGCTTTGGAGTCAGGGGTTAGAACTGAGACTAGTGAGGTAAACAGAGGTAAGATTATGAGAAACATATCAGGTTGTAGAACTCCACATCTACTTGACATCAAATTGGTACTGACTGGTTAAAACTGTAGTGCTCAAATGGTGGTAGTGCTCACCAGGGATTCATGGGAGGGAGGTGACATTTTAGGGATGTGTTGAGCATTGTGAGGGAGAAGGGAATACCTCTAACCCTTCTTAGGGAGAGGTAAAGATATACAATGTAACCAAAATGTCAAAAAAACCCCAAAACTTTTATCAGGTGGTGGGCAGGTGGGAGGGGGGAGGAGGGGAAGGGTGTATACTTACATAATGGGTGTGGTGCGCACCACCTGGAGGTTGGACGCGCTTGAAGCTCTGGCACAGTGGGGGGGTGCGGGGGCAATATATGTAACCCTAACAATATTTGTACCCCCATAATATGATGAAATAAAAGGAAAAAAAACACCAAAAAATATAAAAGAGTTTAAATCAATAGTGTGATGTGAGTTTTTATGTTGGAAATATCACTGTATAAAGTAACTCAATATTGGAAACTTGTACAGAATAATGAATGTTCTATAACATAGAGTTTGAGTATTTCAACTTTACAAAGGGGGGTATGTAGAGAGGTAGGGGGAAGAATACATTGATGTGGTGGCAGTCAGCATTGAAGGCAAGAAATCTTATGAGACCAGAGTGGAAATCTGATGATGTTCTGGATCACAGAATTGAATCTAGTGGAGTTAAATGGATAATTTAGATCAGTGCTATCCAATAGAAATATGCTGGTAATTGGTTAGGTAATTATGCATTTTCTGGTAGCTACACTAAAAAAGGAAAATGAAACAAGTGAAATTAATTTTAATAACATATTTAACCTAAAATATAATCATGTCACATTTAATCAACATAAAACAATTCTCAAGGAGATATTTTTCACATAATTTTATCACAAAGTATCCAAAATTCATATCTCACTTCAAATACTAAATTTTTATCATAAATACTTTATCAATATATAGATTTCATAAAATTTACATTTTATAAAGTGCATTTACTTACTGTAGTTGTTCCAAATGTATTCCAGTGTTTTCCAATAAATGAAATGAATGGCTACCAATTTACACTTTTAAATTTAAATTAAGAAAATGTACAAAATTTAAAATTCAGTCTTTAGTTGCCAAATTTCTGGTGCTCAATAACCACATGTAGGTATTGGCTGTCATTTGGTATAGTGTAGCTTTTGAAAATGTATAGAAAGGAGAACTGAAAACATTTGTTATGGCTTTGGATATGGTGGATGAGGAAGATGAAATGGAAAGTGTGAAGACAAGTTTTATGGCTTGGGCACTTTGTTAAATGGTGTAATCTTTCAGTGAAACAGGGAATGCACTAGCAGAAGCATTTGGGTGAAATTAATAGAGACCAGAATGATAGTATCTTTAACAGTGAATATAAATTTCAACTCAAATTATAATAGAGTGCATCCAAACTTCCTAGCACATTTCTGAGACCTTGTGTGCTATTTAATGTTATCGTTTAAGGAATGAAATAGCAATATCACAGTTGCCATTGCATTCCTCCATTTTAAAACTACTCCCACATACTACTCTATAATAAAAATGTGAAATTGATCAGCTATAAGAAACAATGGTGATATAGCACCTCTTTTATTTTCCTGGATAGAGCTGAAACCCATTCTACTAAGTGAAGTATACCAAGAATGGAAAAACAAGCACCACATGTACTCACCAGCAAATTGGTATTAACTGAGCAGCACATAAGTGGACACATAGGAACTACATTAATTGGGTATTAGGAGGGTAGGAGGGGGGAGGACGGGATGAATATATACATACATAATGAGTGAGATGTGCACCGTCTGGGGGATAGTCATGTTTAAAGCTCTGACTCCGGGGGGGGGGGGCAAGGGAAATATACGTAACCTTAACATTTGTACCCTCATAATATGCTGAAATAAAAAAGAAAAGAAAAAAAAATGTGAAATTGGTGATTTTTTTCTTTTGCTGGCTTCCCATCTGCTGAACCATTACTCTTTTCTGTTCCACATTCTAAAATATTTTCCATCAGTTTTTTTTTCCATAGAACTTTATTTAATAAGAATAGAAGTTTATGATTCTAAATTCTTAAAGATATTCAGAAGATTAAGTATAGCAATGCACTTATGGATATGTTGTGTCTTTCATGGGTGTTCACCTACTTTTAAGGGTACAGCTACCAATATGAATGCACTGCCAAATTCATGAACTTAATTTGTAGGAAGAGAAAGGAAGGTAAGTTAAGCAGTTCACATATCAATTTCCATGAGTGGTTTATATTTCATTAATTGCAATTACATTTAATGCTGAAAATAAAAAAGGCAAATATAACTAATATATATTGATATTGTATATCCAAGAAACTTTAAAATGATTGTAATAGTAAATCCTGATTCCCATTTCCAAGTGAAGAAATTAAAGCTTGGATTAAGAGATACAACCCAGGTCCTTGTGATATCAAAATTCAGTTTGTATTTTTTGTTGGTTGGCTGGTTGGTTTTTCTTAATAGGCTTTTCATTTTGAATAGTTTTAGATTTACAGAAAAAAATAAAAGATAATACAATGTCCCCCATGTTCATTAATATACATAGTATCTTGTATTAGTATGGCATATTTATCACAATGAACCAATATCACTACATTTTTATTGACTAAAGTTCATATTTATTTGAATTTCTGTAGTTTTTACCTAATATTCTTTTCGTTTTTGATCTAGGAACCCATCCAGATTACCACATTATATTTAGTCATGTTTCCTTAGGCTACTCTTGGCTATCACAGTTTCTCAGGCTTTCCTTGTTTTTGATGACTGACGGTTTTAAAGAATACTGATCAAATATTTTGTAAAATGTCCCTCGATTTCATTTTGTCTGATGTGTTTCCCATAACTAGTCTTGAGTTATGTGTTTTGGGGAATAAGATTACAGACTTACAGTGCCATTTTTATCACAGCAATCAAGAGTGCATACACTGTGTATGTTGATCCTTATCACTTGGCTGAGATAGTATTTGTAAGTTTCACTGTAAAGACATTTTTTTTCCATACTGTGTTCTCTGGAAGGAAGTCACTATGCATGCATAGACCACACTTTAGTAGTGGTAAATTATGCTCTACCCACGTAGGGCAGAGTAGCTACACAAATTACTTGGCATTCTTCTGCATGGGAGATTTGTGTATTCTTCCCCATTGATTTATTTATTCAATCATTTAATTATTAGTAGTATAGTCTCATGGATATTTATGTTATGCTTGTGGTTATAATCCAATACCACTTTGTTCCTTTTGTTGCTCAAATCGTTCCAGTTTGGGCCCTTATGAGCTCTGTTAGTTGAGTCCTATGTCTCTTTGACACATTATCGTGTGTGTGTGTGTGTGTGTGTGTGTGTTTAGCATTTTCTTACTTTCTGGTGCAACAAGGTGCTCTAGGCTCATCTTGTATATTTTCTGCCCCAGACCTAGAATCAGTCATTTCTCCAAGGAGCTCTGGTTCCTTTTATTGGAGAATGGTTTTTAAAAGCCACATCTGGGTGCTAGATCTGCTTGGTACAACTGGATATTATATCCCTAAACCCTCTCAGCTGACTGAGCAAGAGAATATATATGTGTATACTAATATGGGTAAATATTAAATAATATTTAAATATTATAATTTTAAGTTATAATCATAATTTTTAGATAACATAAATATTTCTGTATACAATCATTTGTATCTATGTTAAGCTGAACATAGGCTCGTACTCATACATCCAACTCTAATCCATCACCACATGGGTCATTCTGGCCTACTCCTTTTGCCCATCCCCCATTCAGTAGTGACATATCAACCCTCACCAAATGCCATCTATTTACCTATTTTTTCAACTCTAGTATACATATACAAGAGCTTCAGAATTGTTAATCTGTACCCTTATGGGATACAAGTTTAGCAATTTCCAAAATTACTTAGGTCAACAACCTTTCACCCACCTTCATCAGTAAGGCTATTCCATAGATTTGCAATGCATTTTCCTTGTAATACACATTATTTTCTCACTATTCAATTTTGAGATCCCATGAATTTCTAAATAAATTTTCAAAATTTGCACATATCAAAGCTCACTCTTTGTACTGTAAAATTCCATGGGTTTTTAACAAAAGCATAATGCCGTGCATCCACCATTATAGCAGCATACAGAAGAGTTTACTCTGAAAAATTCCCTGTGTTTAACTTTCTCCCACACAAACCTATCTCCCACACAGACCCCTGTCAACCACTGATCTGTTTACTGGTTATATAGCCTTGTCTTTTACAGAATGTCATAAAAATGGAATCTTACTAAATATATCTTTTTCAGGCTTGCTTATTTTAATAGCTATATATTAATATATTTAAGATTCATTTATGTTTTAGTGTGGCTTAATATGCTGTGAATTTATATCTTTGTATGAATTAAATCATAGCTTTATATGTTTTATCACTGAATAATATTTCATGTTATTCCACTGTACAGGTATACCACAGTTTGTTTATTCATTTACCTATCGAAGGACATCTAGATTGCTTACAATTTGGGCAATTATGAATGAAGCTGTGATAAACATTCCCATGCAGTTTTTTTTTTTTAATTTGTGTGTAGACATAAGTTTTCAAGTAATTTGGGTAGATAGGAACATGTTTGCTGGGATTGTCTGATAAAACTATATTTAACTTTGTAATAGACTTTTTTGTCTTCGAATGTGGCTGTGCAATTTTACATTCCTACCAGAAATGAAAGAGAGTTTTTGTTGCTCCATATCCTCTCTAGCATTCGGTAATGTCAGACTTTGGATGTTAGCCATTCTAATAGGTATCTAGTAGGCTCTATGTCTCTGGATACACTTGCCTCTCTAGATTTCAGAATAGTTATTTTTCCCATAACTCAGTTTTCTAAAGGATCTAAATATGTCATTTTTTTTTTCATTTTGTTCAGCTTTTTTCTGTTTGTAAGTATCAGGTGATGCATTTAAAATTCTTAACATTTTGAAGCTTTAAAAAGTAATCTAGTTCATTTACTTTTTACTTCTTCCTGTTTAATTTAGCATTTTCCTGAGCCTGCTCTCTAAATATTGTCATTTAGAGTTGTGATTGGCTCCAGGCTTTGTATTTCCATACATATTTGTTCAGTGCTTTTACTTTCTTTAAAAGGACTTTCTCAAAATTCTATCTTTTCCAAAGCATATGCTTTCTAAAACTTAGTATCCATTTTCCTTTCTTTCTAGCCAAGATATGCAGAGAAATCATTCCTAATCCCGAAATTCCTTTTCCTGTTGAAATTTCTTATTTTTTTTGCTTCATATCTCACTGCGTGAAAAGTCTAGTCCTATCAGTAACCTATGCAAGCAACCAAATTATTTCAGTTATCATTTATTAAATAGGAACTCAATTGGTTCAATAAGTTTCCAGTTGTGTGTGTATATGTGTGTGCATATGTAAATACACACACTAATGGCTTTAAGCAATATAAGGATGTGTATTCAAATTTTGCTTTTTATTATGTAAATTATGCTCTCAATTCTAGATAATCTAAACACAAACATAATGAGAAATTACATAATTTTTCTAAAAGAGAAAAATGGGTTGAATTTTAATTATCTCTTTAAATCTCTTAATAAGATTACTACTTGAGACAATTTCCTACATATAATTTAATAAATATCATAGTTATTTAAATTCTAAAAAGCATTGTTTATTACCTATTTTATTTGTTTAAATTTTTATTTATAACATTTGTATATATTTATGGGGTACAGGTGATGTTTTGATACAAGTATACAATGTGCAATAATCAAATCTGGGTAATTGGGGTATCCATCACCTCAAGCATCTGTCATTTTTTGTATTAGGAACATTCCGATTTCACCCTTTTAATTATTTTAAAATATACAATAGCTTATTGTTGATTATAGCATTAAGTGAAATAAATAAACCAAGTACAGAAAGACAAATTTTGCATATTCTCACTCTCATATGGAAGCTAAAAATGAAAACAATTGACTTCATGTATGGTTACCATAGGCAGGGAATGGTAGCATGGAGGGGGAATAAGTAGGGGAGGATTAATTGGTGCAAAAATATAGATAGAGTGAACAAGATCTAACATTGGACAGCACAACAGGATACCTATTTGATTTTTATATGAAAAATTTTAGGATGAATTTTATAGACCATAATCCATGAACTATGCAAACACACAACTGATAATAATTTCTATTATCTCTTTCATATTATATTTTCTTCAAATAACTTTCAACGTTTCCATGGTGTAGGTGATTTTCATGGCTGTTAGAGGAGCTTCCCTACCCCTTGTCTCATTCAATGTGATTGTATATTATTTGGGAGTAGGAACCATTTCCATTTCACAGTTCAACCTGTGTGGAAAGCTGAGTTAACTGACATACTTATTTCAATTACTTCTTAGTTGGGATATCTTTAGGAGCTGCCCAGCTGACTCACTTTACTCTCAGCCCATGTTCAAAAAATCTATTTGGAATGCAAATCAATGAGCCAATCAAAATTAAAGTTTTTTTATGGGCAAATTTTGAACACAGTTATTTCTGTCTTTCAAACATTGAAGATGATTGACATTTCAATTCATACTATTTCAGTGTTTTAGATGTATGTAGTTGCTATGGTTTACTGCTGATACATACAGGCTTCATAAATGCATGACTTCTGTGATGTACAGAGGGAACATTAATTTTCTGCCCAAAATTTAAAAAAATATCTTGCCTTTAAATTGCTATTTGAATTTCAAATTTTTAAATAAAATTTAACTGCTGTTTTAATCTATTGGTTTATTTTTAAAGAAGCTGTTACATGACAATGAATGACTAAGGACAAACAAATATCAACATAGTTTCTTATATAGTCTATATTCTACTAACTTTAAACTTATTTTGGTAAAACTGAAAATATAGGACTTACTCTCACTTTCAGCACACAAGCTTATTATTATCTATTTAAATACATAGGCATCGTTAAAATTAAGCAACAGATGGGCAGCCTATGGAAACATTTTGAGCTCTGGAACCCAGTAAGTCTCCTTAGTGCTGAGTTATTGGCAACTAAAGCATGTCAAGATACTTAAATCCAACTTGCAGTAAACACCAAATGGTTATTTATTTATAGTTTTACCTGCCTGTTTTGCTATACCTAACAGAAAGAGTAAAGCTTTTGCTCCTCTCATTGGTAGTCATGCAAAATCAATTTACTTCTTAATTTTGAAGAGTTTGCAATTGCATAATTTAGAATTTAAAAATACACGATAAATGAATATTCTGGAAAAAGAGGATGGGTACTATTTTTGACAAAATATAGAAAGAAAGAGATTGAATTAAAATAAGGGTTATGCACGTTTCCAAATATCTTTGCTTTTACAGGAGAGAAAACACAGGAGTAAAGAGGTGATAATCATTACCCCACATTTACTCAATTAAATATGAGTGGGATCCGATACCCAGATGTCCTGGATCCTTATATATTTTTGCCACTATATCTTTTCACCTCTTCATATAAAAACAGATTTTAAGTCAATTGTACCTCATAGAATAATTTTTTTAAAAAAGTTAAATTTCCTAATGCTTTTATATTAAATCTTCCCATTTGCAAATATAAAGGACTATTCTGAAGGTAATTATTCTTGCAGATCTCTCCAACAATTATCAAAAGACTATTAACTCCTTTTGATTTTCTGTTTGATATTGAGGATCTTTCTAATGAATTAACATTTATAATGAAAATTACATATGTACTGTTATGCACAGTGACTTGACATTGACGGAAATTTTAACATTTTTCAAGATGAAAGAAACAAGAGATGGTTGCCTCCTACCCTTAGAAAACCACACAATCTGACATATTGAGACTTTGCACAACCAGGTAGAGGGGCACATGTGTGGAATTTGAAGTGGTGAACAATGTGGAATGCAACTCCACTATTTTATCTTCTTTACCTGTACTAACTCAGGCCCTCCCTGATTATAATTTTTCAAGTAGTACGACAGGATCATCAGCACAAATCAGTAGAGAATCAAGCTTTTTTTAACAAAAATTGGAGGCAGAATCTGGGTTTGTATACTGCCACAGTATCTTATTACTATATATTTTTTAAACCAGTCATCCTGTTACTTTGTCTTCATAGTATAAATAGTCCATCCAACTGATAATTATTTCTGCGGTGAACCATCTGAATCTGCCAAAAACATTGTATAGTGCAAAGGAAGATAGATTGTCTCATCATTTCATGTCACCAATTGTGGGCACAGACCCTGACACTTAGCCTGTGGGCCATCAATACTGGATGCCTGCCTTAATACCTAGACTAGAGACCAGTGTTGTTGTACTTACTCTGACAATCACCATCTGCGTGATTTAACACGCACCACTTAAATTATTTGAATTTCAACTTTATTATCCATAAACTGATCTCTCAAATATATTTAAAACCTAATGCTTTACTATTTTATCAGCTTTCATTTCAATTTGTAGTCATGGAGAAATTATTCCATTCATCATCAAAGCTACATGCCACTTGCCACTTGACATTTCTAAAATTTGTGGTCAAGATTTTGTCTTTGATAAATGAAACTACGAAATATTGTCATTATTTATAGAGATGAAAGGGCATTAACTACACATCATGTCTTGCAGAAGTTACCGGAGGCCAAATAATGTAGAAATATTTTATTTTTTTAATCTGAGAAATAGGGACTTTATTAAAATTTAACTACATTTTTGACAACTGTAAATATCATTTCTGAAAATCCAGGACATTTAATTGTAGGCACCTGGAAAGAGCAGAAAAACTATACATTTTCAGATTTTAATCTCTTAAATTTGGCCTTGATGTATTTATTGTAATTTGGTTGTGTGATTTGGTCCCTGAAAATGAATGAGGCAAATAGACTACACTCCCATAACATAGTAAAAGCTCATTAACGCATAGGAAAAAAATGAGTTTCTTAAAATGTTTTCCTTGCTCTTTTTGTTGCTCACTCTTTTTAACAAAAATGTTGACTTTTGTTTTTCTTTGATTTTGTTTCAAGGGGCACATTGGCTCTTGCTACTTATAGCTTATCATTTTTCTGTGTACATTACACTAGCTATGCTGGTTTGATAATATTTTTGAGACCCTATCAAAAGCAAGTAAGAATATGGTACATATTAATACCAAAACATGGGGATCGTATCATTTTTTAATCCAGTTGGAGTTAAAGAGTATAAATTTTAGATTACCTAGGCTGAAATTCCAAGTCTGTTCTTAAGAGCTGGCCATACATGATACCTCAATTTATTTATCTGTAAAATGGTACTAATATCAATACCTACAGTACTATTTGCTGTATTGAATAAATTAAAATATATAGATTTGACAATAAAATGTCAAAAAGTGTACTCTATTGTAATAAAAATACAAATCTGTGAATTAAATTTTGATGAATACTTGAATACTTTAAAAACTGAACTTTAAATAAAAAGTGGGAAAGTTACTTCAATATAACATTTTAAACTACTATTTATTAGCATTTCCTCATATTCTTGGGTCCTAAGTTTTTATGATAGAGTATATCATCTTGCGTTATACATAGAATCCAAAAGAAAAGCAATGAATGGCTTGTCATAAGGAGCAGTAGTAGACTATTAAATGGAAATAAAAGAGAGAGAAAAAAGAGAATATTGTTTATATTGGGCATTAGCATTCCTGGCTGAGGCTGAGAAGCTGACCCCTGCCTAACGAACTTATTAGATGTGGAAATAAATGGCACACAGATATCAATAAATAAGGAAAAAAGTTTGTCACTCATGTAATAAACAGTAAAGTGATTCCGCAAGAAGAGCTCAGGTTTGGTCTGGCATAAAGCAAGAAGGGTGGGGAGTGGCTGGAGGAGGCCTTGCAAGATAAATATTCACATTAATAAATAATCATACAAAAATTGAAAAAGCAAAGGAAAATACTTTGATACTAAAATTGTTAAACCTTTTATTTGTTAAGCTGTTGTAAAATCTTTGGTTATCAGGTTTACTCAAGTCTTCAGTTTCAATAGTCATTTAAATGTCTAAAAAGCCCCAAGATCTACTGGAGCAATTGTCTAATGGTTGAATAAGCAGAAACCCTGTTATATATGAAGAACACATAAAATTCCTACAGGAAATAAAAATATGACAAGGAATACAAAATGATATATTACAACTTAAATGAAAGTTTCTAAAAACTTAAACATGAAAAAAATATCTCTACAGTCATGACATGCAAAAAAAAAAGGAGATATCTTTGTGCTTTGTATCTAATGAGATGAGTGCTGAACCAGGTGAAAATAGAGCGATATACAAATGTAATGTAAATAACCATTCTCGTCCTAGACCTTCAAATTTTTGAAACACTAACTTATTTATATAGTTGGTTAAATGTTGACATGTGGTTTATGACTTTTAAAATATATGACTGTATATATATTTAATTAGATGTTTCTTTTTTTGGTGTTCATATCCTAAACTTAAATCTGTGGATTCAGATTCCCCTTCCTATTTATTTAATGAAATCTCTTATAATTTAGCTATTGCATTTAGTGAATACAAATAGTTTCCATTATTTTAGTCTGCAAATAATATCCACAGATATCAAGACCATAAGGTCACTTAAATTGCCATTCTTTTAATAGCTACCAACATTGCTATTAGCTTCTTTAATTGCTCTAAAATCCAGGGAAATAAATTTATCAAAATGTAGGTAAGGTTTGAAGTACGACATTTTACATCAAACAAATAAAGATGTTAATACTCAAAAGAATTTCTCTTAGGTTTTTTTAAATATTTAGGTTATTAACAGTCATAAATATTTTTTGATTATAAAGGTATAATTTTTCATCACTGAGGTCTTTTAAATCATTTCAATATATAATTGTCAAAGAAGGGTTAACTAAAAATTCTCCCTTTTAGTTACAGAAGAATAAACTGATGAATATAAATGAAATAATTATAATGATTTGAAGCTCAAACTAAAGGGAGTAACTCATGCTAATCTACCTAATATTCTTGGAGTAGTCCTGTACACTTTTACTAGAAAATCAAAACTAAGCCTACCTATCACTTTTATTTTACTGCCCAGGTAGACTTAGAAAGGTATAAAATGAAGCCTTAATTTAGACTTTTTATAAAAATAAGTCATAGCAACTTACATAGCAGACTCAGAATCAGATAAAGATTATTCCATTTTATTGTTCTCCCAAATTTTCTCTTGAAAAAATCAGATGTTATAGCATAATTTATGCTTTTTTTGGACTATGTATTTATATCATCTTGTCAAATAGGCAAAGGTTTAGGAATTTGAATTGGGTAAAGACATTTTCAGTATCTGGTCGCTGCAACTTTTCATGAAATGTTGCTACTTTTAATTTCCAATGACACTTTACAAGTCATTTGCCAAGCTTGCACATTTGCAGTAGCATCTCATTAGGTAAACTGCCAGTACTAATATTCTCTATTTATTTGCTATAAATGTTTGCCTAAGTAGTGGATTGTAACTCATATTGATTTTGTGTTGAAAGATGTGACAGATGAAATAAAATGAATAGATAGGGTATCAGATATAAAATTTAGTGTTTATTGTAAATTCGGGAAGATCTTAAATATCTGTTGGTGACTTTTAAAGTTTTATTATCTTACAGCATAATTATGATATTACTCTCAAAATTTCTTTCTACTAAGACATAGCTTTGTAGTGGTTGTAAGTCAAAAGATATTCTCCCTTTGAAATACAAGTTGACCTGGGAGAAATCAAACATCGCCCATGTACCCCTCCCTCCCATTATATTTGACCTATTTCTGTACTATTTTTAGTTAAATGTTATGCAGAAAGTCACACATTTTTTAAAGATTATAACCACTGTTTTATGTAAAATCTTTTTATGATGTTACAGTAACCATATTTGATTCAAAGCTTGTCATTTGTTAAGAAATGAAATAATTGAAAACGTAGATAATGAAACAAAATGTCCTATGAATTCCTTTTATATTTGTTTAATGTATTTATGAGTCTATTCCTGGAAGACTTTTAAAATATCTTTATTTTAGAATCCAGAAACAAAGGAGATAATTTTCAACTTATTCTTAAAGACCATACTTTCCCTTTATCAAAATGTAATCCAAAGATCTACAAAAATTGAATGAAATATTCAGTATTTCTTAAAATGAGTGTACCGATGGTTACTTTAAAATTAATTAATTAAATATGTAAGTACCTTGGTTTAAAAAGGATTAAAGGATGCACTTACATACTGGTTTAATCCTTTTTAAGATGCACTTACATATTGGTTTAATTCCCTTTTAACTTTTTGTGTGTGTAACTGTTCTTTCATCAGACTTGGACAGGTAGTAAAAGTGTAGCCCAAGATATAGTGGGCTGAAGGAAGTGGTGACCAGTGAGACCGCTTCACATGCCAAACAGCACTGTCTGCATGTGGATTTGCACTAAAAGATTGTGTGTTTTACAACAAAATGAATAACTTCTATCACTTTTTTAATGTATAAGATAAAAAATTAGCATTGGGTTCATAATTTTTCAGTAGATACAACATGTTTTAAAAGTGCATTTTAGTTGGATAATAACAGGGTGTAAGAAACATTCATGCATTTGCCCAGTTAAAACAAAACAAAAGACACTATTCTCTTTAAAGCTCCCTCTGATCCTACCCTATTTCTTTCCCTCACAGGAAACCTTCCTTTCCAGCTCTTCATATTTCATCTCCTTGCTTTTTTTAGTCTTGTTACACGCTTAGATCACTTTGCTTACTTAAAAAAAATCATATAAATGTAACCAAGTCCTATTTTTTTAATAACTTTCTCTCTCTCTCTTTATAATCATGAAATATACCAACTTCTGTTTGGTATAACTTTAGTTAATTTATTTGCATTGCTCTTCTAAATTGTATTTGTAGAATAATATTTTGTAGGATCATTAATATTCTGTAATTATTTCTTCTTTTGCTCATGGATATTTAGTGGTTTCAATCGGTTTTCTTTTTATCTCTTTTCCATCCATGCATGTGCCTAATTTTCTCTATATTACATAACTAGAGGTGAAATGGTTATATGTGTAAACTGCATAATACCAAGCCAAATTATTTTTCAAAATGATTATACCAAACTGTACAACAAGCAGCTTTTGATAAGTATTTTCATTTCTTTTCTTTTGCAAACTTTTGATCTTGTCAAGCTTTTATGTTTGCCAGACTTGTATATATTAGATAGTTTTTCACTATGTATCTATTTTGCATTTCCTTGGTTATTAATGTAAATTATAATAATTTAATATAACCATAAAAATTCAGATTTCCTCTTTTCTGAAGCATCCCTTTAAATCTTTTGAACGTTTTTCTATCAGTTTTTTATTTGTTTTCATTTTTATTTCATTTTCCATTTATTTTGTTTTACTTATAGATTTTTTATAAGGTTTAGACACTGATTGTCCCCTATATATGCACATTACAAATATTGTTTCATAATTTGTAACTTATCTTTTTAACTTAATAAAACCGATGGAGAAATGTTATATCTATCTAGGTCAGTTTTAGTTATAATTATTCCTTTCTAGCAATTTATCTTCTTTATTAATGTTTTAAAATCTATTATCAAAAAGTTTAACATACTATCCTTTTGTTATATTTTTTAATTCCTAGAGCATTTTACGTCTATTTTTTTTTTCATTCTTTTTGTTTGTGAATCATCTCTTGAAATCTTCAGCCCCTGACCTTGTGCTTTCTTGTTTCCGTGGGCTCTCACTCCTCATGGAGCTTTGTGTGTGTGTGTGTGTGTGGTGTGTAGTGTCTTGTGAGTTTGGGGGGTGTGTGTGTGTGTGTGCTGACTGTATATTCATACATTTCAGAGCTAAATATGTGGGAGTGATCTGAAGCCTGATTGTGCTGGGCTCTTCCAAGGTAGAGTTACATTTGACTCTGTTTGGTGCTTGGGAACCCCACTGTCTTAGTTCAGTTAGTGTTATTATGATGGACTACCGGAGGCTGGGTAATTTGTTAAAAAAAAAAAAGGTTTATTTGGTTCACAATTCTGCTTGCTGGAAAATTGGGCATCTGATGAAGGCCTCAAACTGCTTCCACTCATGGTGAAAGGCAGAGAGGAACAAGGATGTGCAGAGATTACATGGTGAGAGAGGAATAAACAGAGGGAGGGAGAGAACGAGAGAGAAAGGAGGAGGAGCCACATTATTTTTAACAACCAGCTCTCATGGGAACCAATAGAGACAGAACTCACTCACCCTCACCCCAAGGAGAGCATTAATCTATTCATGAAGGATCTGCACCCATGATGGAAACACCTCATATTAGGCCCCACCTCCAATACTGGGGTTCAGATTTTAAAATGATATTTGAAGGGACTATCATCCAAACCGTAGCACACACCAACCTGCCTGAGCGATTTCAAAGAATCCCAAGAGTGTGAATTAAGTCTGTAAACAGTAATAAGATTACCTGTGTCTAGAGCTATGGAGTTATATACTGGTAAAGTATACTATATAATTATTTGCTGATTAAATGATAAAAACGTGTCTAACAGGTTTTGGAATGTATAGATATTGGCCACTGAAGTGTTTAGCTAGAATTTGTCCTTTAATGTTATTAAATCTTGGGAGAATACATTCTAATTAGCTCTTGAATCTACACACTCAAATTGAAATGCAGAACCTATAATCAAAGTGCAAACTAAGTCCTCAAAATTACTTTTATCCATAAACTCAATTTTAAATTATAATTAATATCCACACAAAATCACAAGATATCCATACCACTACCTTTCTCAAATGAGTTTATACTCTATTGGGCAAATGGAGAAGAAGAGGTTCCACTGTTTTATGTGATCCATGTGTAAAAGAAACTTTGTCCTGGCTCAAAGTTAAAGATATTTCTCTGGTCACACAATGAGAAAAACACTGAAATACTTTTTTTTCAATATGAGTGTCATGTAAGGGAAAATATAAACATTTATAATAACGTGTAAAATTAGATACATGCCAGAAATGGAATTACATATTATTATGATTTTATATTTTATCTTATGTAATATCTTTATCCCTTTACTCTATAACCTCGAGCTTCCCTAGCTTTCTCTGGCTATTGTCTTTTGGACACCATACACAAAGACAATTTTTATGTAAAGCACTGTTTAAAAGCACTTTGGAAGTACATTAGCAGTCACTATGTCAGCACTTAGTGTGAAATTTTGAAGATAATTTTTAACCTTTTCATCTTCTAAATTGTAGCTTGTCTTATTAAAAACACTTTCTCTCTTTCTATTTTCCCCATTAAAGTTCTTGTTGTTATTTAAAACAAGAAAATGTACCATATCAAACAATTCAGAGATCCTCACTCTGTACATGCGGTACATGACAGAGGAAAGTGATATTATCACAAACGATGACTGCTTATATTCATTTATTATGCAAAATGACCCAGCTGATCAGTTTGTCGTTGAAAATTGTAAAAGGAGAAAAGGTTCAAAATGTCATAAAAGAGAAAAAAAGTATTTTCATGAATTCATTGACCTTTCCATTAATATCATAACAGAGCATAATCACTAAGGCTTTTAAATGAGCAAGGTAGCTCAATACAGAAGGATGACTTGAGAAGTCTCAAGGGCTTATGTTGCCAGAGCAAGACCCTGACACTAAAAGTAAAAGGGTAAATGAGAATCATGTTTAGTGATGACCTTTAGGTCCCACAGCTGCTTACCACATATCTTGTCTTTTTGCTTTACTGTTGCACTTTAGCTTATTAAAATTAATTGTGCTCTATTTTAGATGTTAAGAATTTTTAGTTCATAACCTTCACTGTTGAATGAACAGTAACATTCTTTCCTTTCTATCACTCTTGATGTATGGTAATAATAATTCCAATTATGTGATGTAAATAAATATAATAAATAAAAGAGATCATAAAATTTTTTGTTGGAAAATAAAATTTAAATATAAAATGAAAAAGAATTGAAAAAGTCATAAGACAAGTTCCAATAAGGAAGGAATTTTGGACGTATAAAAAAAGAATAAAATCAACCAGGCTTATAAAACAAATATATTTCTTACAATTGACATTTAAATGAATTTTTGCATATTTGAACTTACTGGTTTTTTTTTTTCTATTGATATATACCCAGAGGAAAATCTGTGCCCATCTAATTGACAATATTATTGGTAGTATTTAAGTGGTTTATTTCTTGGCATCTCTACTCACAAACTAGTAGATAATGATTAGGAACTATATTATTGAATTTCCAATGGAAATTAACAGTGTGTTTCATCCTTTTATAAATGGAATAATTAGGTCTTAATTTGACGAATGGAGCTTGTCAGATGAAGCTTTGATATTTAACACATATATTTCTGTATTTCTATAAACTGCATATTAAATAGGATGATGAAGTGACTTTTTAAAAGATAAAAATTGTAAATAAGCGATGACAAATATTAGTGTAAGCTCCTTGACAGATATATACAGATACCCTCATACAGTAGTCCACACACACAAACACACACACACACGTGAGTACATATACACACTATATACTCTTAATACATACTATATATGTTTATTTAACCCTCTCAACATATATAGGAATTAAGTATCATTTTTATTCTTACTTTACAGGTGAAAAAATTGGGACAAGAAAGCCTTGTCTCAAAGAAAAACCCTAACTTGGGGGTTGGTGTAGGGGACTGATTCTGGCGATTGCCTAACTTATACTAATCATTCACTATAGCCTGTAATGTACGTGTGCTGTATGATGCAGCGGTAACCAGTATTCTCTTCAGACACAGTTACTGCCTTGAGACATGACAAGAGGCCTGAGTTTCTGCACGTAAGCAAATGCTGCTTTAGGCTTCCGTCCTTTACTTCTACCCCCATGGAAGTTAGTAATCCCCAAATTAACTTTCTATATTCCCGCTCTGCGGCGGAGGGGTTATTTCCCATTTTTTTCCAAGAGTCCCCTGTTGGATTAGCTGAAGGGGTATCCACTTGGTCCCATTTCTATTTTTTCCCAAGAGTCCCCTGTTGGATACCACTTATCATTAGCCAAAGGGGTGTCCACTTGGTCCCGCAGTCCTGAGAAATGACGCAGTCTCCGTTCAGGGTTCAAGACCCTCCAGGGTTCACAGACCCTGCTCCAGGGTTCAAGACTCTCCAGGGTTCACAGACCTTGCTCGCTGCACCACTTGTTCGTGGCCCGATTACAAGACGGGGGAGGAACACAGAACATAAAGAATGACATAGACACACATAAAGACTTCACATGACTCGAGTGCCCAATGCACCAGCCGTTTTTTATTTATACCCCTCAAACCCAGGGTTAGTTCCTTGTACGTGAGCATCTGAGCATAACAGCGATAACCGTCAACTTTGGAGTTACATCATAAGGGAACAATTTCCCATGATCTCAGACCTCAAAACAGTTACTTGAGGCGCAGCGCCAGACATAACTCAAAGATCAAGGCCGAAGTAAGCAACATTAAACAATGCAGCCATCAGAAGAACTTCTTGTGCTCTCTCCCAGTCAGCGGCTGGCTCCCACGGAACTCAGGACGCTTTTGAGAGTGAAAATGGGCTTGCAATAGAAAACTGAATTCAGCATACAAAGAGACTGTCCTAGGAAAACCAGATACATGTTTACCTAACAATAAGTACACGGCAAAGCTGACCTAAAATCCCAACATTCTGACCACATAGGCTGGATTCTTAAATTCTATTCTATACTGCCTCCAAACTGGCATCCTTAACTTATGAATCACACATTGTGTTCTGGTTTTTGTTTTGTTTTGTTTTGACCCAATATTTATTGAAGGCATATGATTTGCCAGAAACAGTGTTTCAGTTTTGGGGCAGCTTTTTAGAACAAGCAGACTAAGTCTCATTATAATTGAATTTGCATGTTTTAGAGACAGACAATGAGCAAGGAGAAAAATGAAAGAACCAAACAGGAAGTGGAGATATAATATTGGTGATTTAGGATAACATTGGGGTTTAACAGTAAGATAATAGTAAAGGAAAACAACCCAAAGTGTGACATTTAAGCTGAGGTGGAAAAATGGAAAGTACACTATGATATAGGTCAGGAAATATTGGTCAGGAGAAAAGAAATAGCAGCTGCGAAGATTCTGAGGTGAAAAAGAATTTGGAATGTTCAGGAACTGAAAGACAGTGTGACCGAAACCAAGAAAGTTAGGAGAGTAGAGAATAAGTTGAGATACACACATATAGTAGTACACATTATGAGTACACAATATGTATATACACTACAAAACATAGGCAAATGTTGGCTATTTTTGTTTATTTTTCTATTTCCCTTTTTAACATTTTTAAACAGTTTTAAATTGACACACAATAATTAAACATGTTTATAGGGGGGTGTATTGTGATGTTTCTATACATATAATGTATAAGTAATCAGATCTGGGTAACCATCTAGCTCTGTGAAAGTGTATAATACATTCTTGTTAACTCTAGTCATCATACAGTGGAATAGAAACACTAGAACCTATTTCTCCCATGTAGCTGTAATTTTGCAGGCAGTTTTAGAACATGACAAAGCATTTTGATTTTACTTTAATGTACTTGGAAAACTTTTGAAAGGTTTTAATTTTCATTAAAAATATTTTTTAAATAATTACTATGTATGAGACACTGTATTTGGGTTACAGGAAGGGCTAAAAATGCTAATGAAGGGAGAGAGTACAATATTTTAACAGAGTGGTCCAGGCCACCCTCATTAAGAAGATAAGATTTGCGTAAAAACTTGAAACTGGGGTGAGAATAAGACACATAGATATTTGGAGGGGGACAAGGGAGGAATAATGGGCAGCAGGAAAGACCAGTATAAAAGCTCTCAAGTGGGAGGATATATGGTGTGTTCTGGGAGAAGCAAAGAATTTCTGGAACAGAGTAGAAGGAGTAGAAACAAAGTAAGAATCAAGAGGGTGACGCGAGAGAAGGAAGGAAGAGGAAGAGTAGATCATGTAGAGCTTTGGAAAGCAATTAGTAAGGCATAGGCTTTTCCTTTGATTGACATGAAGATCTATTAGCAAGCTTAAAAGAGAAGACAATTTATCTGATTTACATTTTTAAAAAGGTTACACTGACTGCTGGGAAAAGAGCAGGTGGGAGCAGGGAGACCTATTAGGAAGGTATTGTAGCAATTCACTTGAGAATCTGTTATAAATAAAGGGGGCTAGGAGCAGCCTAAATTTTTATGGGACTTGAAGATAAACTCAAGAGAATTTTGTTATGTGTAGAGTATGAGAGAAAGGAAGAAGTCTAGTTTATTAGTTTGAAAATTGAAAGAATACAATTTCCATTAACTTAGTTGCAGAAGGCTGATGACTGAGAATTGACCACCAATTTAATCAAATCTGATGGTAGCATGGAGCCTTTTGGTGACCATGAAAAGAACCATTTTGACAGAGTGGTTAGAGGGAAAGTCTGATTGAAATGGGTTTTAAATAATGAGAGGAGAGAAAGTTGAAAGAACACAGTGAGTAAACACTATTTGCACGGAGTATAGCTTTAGAGAGAGGCAAAGAATAAGTGAAGAGGTAGCATATGGGATATGCTTTTTTTTTTAGATAAAAAAAAATTGTGTGTTTGTTTTGTTTGCTTACTTTTATAAAGATGAGTGAACTAACAAGAATTTTATGTGATGATAGTAAAGATCTAGTAGGAAAAAAATGTAATGATAGGAAGGAGGGGTGAATTGTTGGGGAAATATTTTAGTGTAGGGAGAGGGGATCAGATTTGGTGCAAATGTTAGGGGTCTTTGGAGACAGTAACAGTCAGATTGTATGAGTACAGATCCTGGTAAGTGGGTAGACATAATGGTAGGGTTTAGGGGAAATTCTGCTCAGCTACTTTCAGTAGTTTTCACAGAGAAGTAAGATCATTCATTAACAAGAATGAGTTTATGGGAAAGGGATTTGAGGCTTAAGGAGGAAAAAGATGTGAAATTGACACTAGGGGATAAGGAGAGTGAATAGTATAAGGAATTATGGCATGACTGTGAACAGCTTTAAGAGTCTGTTTGATGTTTATAATCACGACTTTAAAATAAGACCAGCCAACATGGTTGTGTGTTTTTGTAGAAAAAACACATTCACATCCAGCTGAATTGGTATACACAAGTAATAAGTAGAAATATGGATTTAGTTGGTTAGTGGTGTTGGAAAGAGAGTACCTAAAGCACAAGAGGAGTAAAAACTGGAGTGCATATGAAGTTATGATTCTATTAATTGATTATGAACTTAATCTAGGTAATCAGGAAAGAGAGAACATGAGGGAATGAGGGAAATTGGAAAAGGGTCAGTAGAGTTGAAAAGACATTTGATGTATTTAAATGAAATGAACTAGAAAGATAGAGTGTAGTGGTCAGAGAACAAGATGCATCAAATTAAGACTATGAAGGGGCTGATATTATACATAATGACAATCTCTAGGGTATGCTTCTGGGAATGACTGAGGTAGGGTGCGGGATGAGATAAATAGAGGAAAGAAATTCCAGAAACTAAATGGCCAGATGTCATAAAGAAAAACTACTGCAAAATTATTGAGAAAAGTCACCAGAATAATGTTGAAGAGCCTACGAGTTAGAAGTGTAAAGGTTAAGAACTAGGCATGTCTGCTAAAGATGGGTTGTGAAGAATGAGAGTTACTTACTGAAAGACTCAGAAAACATGGGATTCCAAGTTAATTTTTAAGGAGAAAAAAGAAAGAATGTTATAGAAATAGAAATGAAGAGTGATAAGTACATCTACCTGGTGGATTCAGGCTGTGGGAAGGAAAAAAAAAGAAAAACAACAACAAAACTCTTATCAGTTGAATCAGTTGAGAAGGCTGAGAAAGAGGGTCTTTGCTAGAGCAAGACTATGAAGGCTTCAGAGGAAAGATTGAGGATCTAGGAAATTTTTCCTCAAAGGACATAATGGATGGTTTTCAAGAGTGAGAGAAGAGTGCCAATAGGGACTGGAGAAGGGATTAGAATGCAGAAGCTGTAGGGTGCCCCTGGAGCCAGCAGTTTCATTTGCAGACTAATTAAAAAATAAGTCCTTGTGGATAGAAGGCAGATAAAAATGTCAAGGATATGAGAGTCAGAGTGTTTGGAATGTCTGGAGACTTCTCCTGACTTCAGATGCTGGAAGGTAGGAATTCTGAGGATGCATGCCCTAGTCTCAGTGTTTGAGATTCTTTTTAATTTGAAATGGTGAAAGGAATGGCTACTGTATGTACCCTTGTCCCCTGTTGGTGAGGATGAGGAATGTAAGGCTAAGTCTGGTGTTATACCAACCCTGTGGGGCATCCTATTGACATTTTAAATGGAGGGAATTATGAATGAAATGGACAGGCGTGGTTTTAGTCTAAGTGTTATGAATGTTGTATGAACTAGTTTATTTTTGTCACAGCTCAATCTGGCTATTCTGTGAAGGATGAGTTGGAATCAAGACAGGAAGAGGATCCTAAAAATGGCC
The DNA here is from genome assembly GCA_008086735.1 of Cheirogaleus medius. Classification (NCBI taxonomy): domain Eukaryota; kingdom Metazoa; phylum Chordata; class Mammalia; order Primates; family Cheirogaleidae; genus Cheirogaleus; species Cheirogaleus medius. The sequence goes on from VBSM01003176.1 coordinate 47,455,899, forward strand.
ATGCAAACTGTAACTATACAAGGTGATCTTAAAATCAATGGGAAAATTATTATTGTTCTGTGATCTTTAAAAATGTTTGTCAAAGGCTGGGCAAGGTGGTTCAAGCCTGTAATCTTAGCACTATGTGAGGCCAAGGCAGGAGGACTGCTTGAGGTCAGGAGTTTGAAACCAGAAGAAGAAAAAGAGAGACCCTGTCTCTATGAAAATTAGAAAATTTAGCCGGACATGCATGCTGGTACTCCCAGGAGTGTGAGGTTACAGTGAGCTATGATGCTGACACTGCACTCTAGCCCAGGTGACAGACTGAGACCTTGTCTCAAAAAAAAAAAAAAAATTGCTAAAACATAAAAGCTCTCATAATGTCAGGTACAAGTGTATAGGGAAATAAAAAAGAGCAAAATTAATATATATTTAGCAATTTAAAACATTAGAAACATTGAAAATGTTTTATTTAATTGTTAAAAAAAACTTATTAGTTTGAATAGTGCTTGCATTCTCATAGTATAACTCATGACACTGAGAGAATATCCCATTCTATTTGGTTAAATTAAAATAATTCCTTCTAAGTTGGATCAGTGTGCAACATTTGCACTTTTGTTGTCCCAAATCATCTCTAAGATTTCCTCTAATGTGAAGTGTTTTTTCCAGTGTCATATCCTCTGGGATATCTTAATCCTTATCATCACAGTCATTTTTTCTCATTTATGTTGATAAATATACCTGCACTAAGTTCCTCCGGAATCTTCCCAATGATGAGTCTCAAGGTTTCTACTTAGCTATATCTTTCACAATTCCAGTTATGTTACATTTTAATTTCATATTTAGTGCAACCATTTTTCATTTCTATGTTGCATTTTACTGTTTTTACTCTTTTTGACAATTTCCTTTTCCCATTACCTAATTAAAAAATGTCACAGAGGTTTATCAGTAGGAGACAAGGAGGTAACACATCTACATGATTTGCTGTTTGTGAGCAAAATGAATAACAAACGTATAGTGACTACTCACTGACAGACTTTGAAAGAAGTTACATAATTAGTCACTGATCATGATATGCACATTTGTTAAGTATGTAGCAACTTGTGAACTAAAGAGCTAGCAGCAAAGGTGGTACTTTCTGCAATTACTCAAAGTTAATATACCATGGAAACTGAAATTCATGCATGCCAGAACCATACAATTCAGAGAAGGCCCGAATGTGCATGTGTGTGTGTGTGCACTTTGTGTCTATTTTATTGTTGACACCAGCACCTATTTCCTAACTGAAATAGGAAAACCTGAATGGGTTTAGTGTTAAAATATCAAAAATTGTTCAGAGATACCTATGAAACCTATCTCAAGATATTATAAGTGATCATAATAAAATTCTAGATGTCTGTGAAGATGTTGAGCCTGCATAATTAAAATTAATGCTGATATAATTTAAAAGCAATTTCCTGGGAAGACAGTGTACATAGAGAAGATTGCAAGAAATGAGTCCAAGAAACTGAAAATGTTAGAATTTTATTCAAGGAGCAGAAGCAGCAAAGAAGCTGCAAGTTATTAGGGAGATAAAGAAATAAACAAGATAAATAAGATTTTAAGAAGTCACAAAAACAAATGAAACAGAGTTCCTTCCTTTTAGGTATTCTGGGGATGACACGCACATTCACACACATACCCCAAAATTTCTTGTGATTTTGGTAACATGATTATATAATCCAGCTATCAGCCCATAATAAACTAACCTAATTGAATTTCTATACCTTCCACTCAAGAATCTCCAGTTACTGATACTTGATATTTCTACCAAAGCTATGCTCCTCTATGAGGTACTGCCTAGGGAAACTGAAATTTATCTGCAAAAATATGTGAACACTGAAAAGACTTTAAAAGGCAGAGAAGTCTATGAACATATATAGTATTTTCATATTGTTTCACAAATGAGAGAAGCAATGAAATCCTATAAAAGTTATATTAACTGGCATAATAAACATCACTTTTGTATGATTTAACATACGACTTTGAGGCCAGATTCACCTCCTAAAGTATTGTTTTATTTATACCATCTCCAATTTCTAACTTCCAATAGCTAAAAATCGTTTTAGCTCACACACTTGGAAGCACCGAACTAGTATGGGCTTCAAGACTAATTTAATTCTATTCAGTCAATTCCATTTCTTTGAGCTTGTCTTGGTTTGGCACCCATGTGATGACTGTAACAGCTCTAGGCTCCATATCTGCACATGAGAAGTCCGAAGGAAGAGAAAGCCTTAAAACTTCCCACTTTATGTCTTATTGGGCCAATTTGGGTTATATGTGCATTCTTTATTATCAGAGGAAAGCTGTGAGGTAATTGGCTTTGTTCAGGGATCCTGAATAATTCAATAGCAAAGGGATTTGTATTTAAAAAGATCTACATCTATGGAAGAGCCATGACTCCAAATGCATGGCTGCCTGACTATAGGAGAGAGGTGGGAGGCGTGTTAATTCAATCATATCTACAACATTCTCTGTAATCAAACTCTTGGCTCCATCTCAAGTCATATCATTTATCACCACAAGATGAAATGCTATAATAAATTGGTTCTTTAGTGCTTTGGGTTGTCATCTACAAAACTATTCTCTACCTCTGAAGAACTTATCTATTCCCTTTATACACAATAGATTTCAATTCTTCTAACTTCTTATGTTCAGGCCTTCACATATGCTGTCGTTCCATTTGATTGAAAGAAAAATTTTTTCCCATTTTTTAAAAATCTGTTTAAGTGACACTTTCTCAATACAATTTCCCAGACACCACCCTTAGACAAATTAAGTTTCTCTTTCACAGCAATTTGCATTTCCCCTCCAGAACAGTTACTGGCAGCAATAAGCTAATTAATCATTCAAATATCTGTTTCATCAATATTCGTATAGCCTGGTTTATTTTAAGCCTTATAAGAGCAGCGTCTTGGCTCTATGTTCACTGCTGTGTGCCCATTTCTAGCAGAGAAAGGTGAGCACATCCTATACTTAGATATTTATGCAAGAGAGAGAGGAGAGATAAAGAATAGATGGAGAAGGAAGGAAGGAAGGAAGGAAGGAAGGAAGGAAGGAAGGAAGGAAGGAAGGGAGGGAGGGAGGAGTTGGAAGGATTGATTTACCTATGTAGAAACAACAGGTTAGATTGGTATGCCGTGTGCTCCCATAGCACCCCATTCTACTGATTTTATAACAATAACATTTGAAATTAGTTGTTTGTTGTTCATCTTCTCCAGTGGATTTTATGGTTCATGTGGACAGGACCAGCTCAATTTTCTCATCAACTTATTCCCAGGGCCTAACACTGTGTCTGATGAAAAATGGTAAATTAAATTGAATCAGTAATAAAGTATGATTTATAATCTTTTGTTAATGGAGTGATTAAATTGCCCACTCTGAAATTAAATTCTTAGTTAAATACTATTCTTTGGCCTCTTAATTGAAATGGGCTCTTCCATGTTTTACATCAGTTGATAGAATAAATGAGGTGTCACTGTGTATTCATTCATTGCAGCTGTCAGGGTCATCAAACACAGCCCTTTTACCCGCTATTTATGTACTTCTCTAACCTTCAGAAAGGAGTATGTCCAGAACAACTTAATCAAGTTTTAGCACAAGAAAATGGGGACTTAATTCGGCATCCTTGTGCATATAAACAAGTAGGTTCTTTTAATCTACTCTTCCTTCTTCTGACATATAAACTTTGATAAATGGAGCAATAATTTTTGGAGGTTATGACATTCATTATCCTTTTTGCTTATCTTCAGTAGCAGGCTTTTTTCCTTTTTCAAGAGAGATTTTCCTTGTGGAAAGGCTGTTTATTTCTTACAGAGTTCTTTCAAAGCAAATGTTATGTGGGGATATCACCAGGTAACCTTAAAACAAGGCTTATTTTAAAACCAGAACTTTATTGTATAGAGTGTTTTTTTTCTTTGCAGCAAAGCCATCTCAAAGTACTGTCAAAATTGGAAACAAAACAAAAGTCACACAGTCGGAAAAATCAATTGATCTTTCAAATAATCCAAGATTAAATCAAGTCAACTAGCTTTTAGCTAAACTCTAAAGCCAGTTGGGAGTTGGCTTCCTTGAGAAGGCCAATAAAGACTAAATTCTAGACACTTGGGTAGCAATGGTTAGTATCCTTTGAGTAAGAGTGATTTATTCAAAGCCTAAATGAACACTTAGAATCAGCTCATACAGCATAAACACTGAAAAAGTTGGATCAAACTAACAATTCATGTTCAAACAATATAGAATCTAAATGTTTTGACTACTCAATTTAAACATGAACCTTGCTCTTGAATTTTGCTCTGTATACAACAGTATTTATAAAAAAAAAATTGTCTTAGCTCTAAAGGTCAAAGAGCCTCTGCTTTCTTCATTCAAGAAAAAAATTGTTCTGTGTGTGAAACAAAAAAAGACAAGAAAGAAAAAAAAATAATTGAAGGTTACAGATTCGTTAGTATATTCAATAGTATAGGCAACTATGGAACTAATAAGCTATAGTTTCTAAATATTCTTTCTTTCAATTTAAGTGTATTTTTCTCAAAATTAAGTGAAATTAAAAAAAACGTGTTGGCAATATGCCCAGAATTCTTTTTTATTGTTTATAGCTAGTCAAGTAATTTGATCGCCTTTAAGCAATATAGGTCATGGGTAATTTAATTCTACACACGAGTAGATTATAAAGAATAACTTGTAACTGAGAAACACCTTGTTTGGAGTAGTATTTTCTGCAATATGGTATAACTACTTCAAACTTGTTTTGCCTATTTAACATAATGTCAAAGGATATTAATGAATATATGTATGAGAAATATTTTCATAATCGTCTAATGTCAGCACCAATAATTCTATATATTATTTTTCATTTCATAAATATGAATTTATTAATATTTTCTCTTCAGTTAAGAACTGGATTTGCAGACCAAAAATTGGTTTAGAACTAAATGATTTCTTCATAGAGTAAGTTTTATAAAATAGACACTCACGGTGACAAAAGAACAACATTACTGTAGTAGCAGAATGACAACTCCCCAAAGATGTCCACATCTTAGTACCTAATACCTGTGAAAACATTAACTTATAGGGCTAACATGACTAAGAATCTTTCATGGAGGCTGGGCACAGTGGCTCACACCGGCAATCCTAGCACTTTGGGATGCCAAGGATCACTTGAGGCCAGGAGTTCGAGACCAGCATGAGCAAGAGCGAGACCTCCATCTCTACAAAAAAACCAAATTTGCTGGGCATGGTGGTATGTGCCTAGAGTCCTAGCTACCATGGAGGCTGAGGCAGAGGATCGCTTGAGCCCAGGAGTTTGAGGTTACAGTGAGCGATAATGAGGCCATTGCACTCTACCCAGGGCCACAGACTTTGTCTCAAAAAAAAAAAAAGGATGTTTCATGGAGAGAGCATCCTGGGTTATTGGGTTATGCAGACAAGCCCAGTTTAATCACTAGTGTCTTCATAAAGAGGAAGGCAATAGAGTCAGAGTCAGAGATAGAAATCTGAAGATGCTACAATGCTGGCTTTGGTGCTAAAGGAAAGGACCACGAGCCAAGGAATGCAGATGGTAGCCTCTAGTAGCTGTAAAATACAAGGAAACAGATTCTCCCTTACAGTCCTCAGAAGCCACGCAGCATCCTGACAGAGTTTGATTCTAGTTCAGTGAAACTCACTACAGACTCCTGACCTCCTAAAGAGATTGAATTTGTGTTGTTACTAAGCCACAAAGTTTGTGGCAATTTTCTACAGCACCAATAGAAAAATAATACATTATCTAATTAAATAATAAAAGTAATAAGAATAATACAATACTAATAGCATGCTTACTATATGCTAGGCACTGTATTAAGCACTGTTTATTAAAAAAATATTGCTTCATCTATACAACAATGCTGACTTATTATCATTATTATTAATTGCAATCCCCATTTTGCAGATGAGGAAGATGTATTTCATTGAGGAAAATAGCATATGTATAGCATGAAAAACTAATAAGTGGAAGAGATGGGATTTGTACCCATAAACATCTAATAGTTCTATGACAAATAGTATCAGTTGAGAATAAAATAAAATGTTAATGATCTTCTCTAATTCTAAATACATTTGGCTCACTTATTAATTCTACATGTTTTTCTTAAAATAGCTCCAGTACAAAAATGCTCTGTCCAAGAGGAATACATGAGTCACTATAGGAGAACTGAATGTCACTTACTTTTTGTTCATTTAACACATGTACAATGAGAACTGTAGGTCACTGTGGGTATCTCAGAACAATCATCAGTTCTTTTGTAAAATGTCTGTCCTCTGGGCAGGCACCACACTGGAGCCATATGCTGTTGTACCCCTGGATACAGTTGATTGGTCCAGTCTTGGGACCTGTATCAAATTTATTCATACAGTTGCCTCTTCCTGGGAATTCAAATTGGTGTTACAAAATATGTATTTCATCTTTCCTGGGCTGAATGCTCCTGTAACATAGATACTTAGAAGTGCTTAGCAATTTCACCACATGGTCCAGAGAAACAGAGAAGGCTGTTCTTCAAAGAGTGAGAAAAGAATTAGGTATAAATGTAGATAAATAGTTTTAATGTATACTAATGTATACAGAGATAACACTGAAATTTTGCCATGCCCTGTTTCTAGTATATTTTGTGTGTGTGTGTGTGAGTGTGTGTGTGTTCTTTTTTCATTTATTTTTAATTCAGGATATTATAGGGGTACAAACATTTTGGTTGCATGTAATGGGTTTGCAAAATGGTACTATTGACACAATGTTATACTAATTGCTGCGCTCTTCCCCTTAGATTCTTTGAGATGCCTTATGACAAATTTTTACTTAACTGCAGTCGGCTTGTGTCTCTTTCAAAATAATTAAGTTTGTATTAAATATTACTCCAGGTCCTAGACACAATAATTCACCATCCTTTGCTTCAAAGAACTTATGTACTTATGTGTCTGATGCACTTAAGACACAATAAAAAATTTAATATCTTATATAACACAAAGAAAATGGCAGTTACCAGTTTATGTTAGGCCACCAATATTAAGCCCTGAAATTTAAGAAAATCAATTTTCAGTTCTTGGCATTTGTCAATTTTCCATCTGACCTTCCTTCAGGCAGACATTCAGGGTAAATTTCTAGTACTAAATATATACAAAACCTCATATTCTGTGCTTTAACTTATTCCCCAATGTAATATAGTCAGCGATATTCACTCATCAGTTTTCCAATTATGCTTCCCATATTTGATTAATTTCCTTATTAACATAATAATTGGTGATCATAAAAAATCATTTTCTTACCTCATTACCATGACATATAATTCCTGCTGCTTCCTTATCATCATCATCTTTCTGTTCAGCCTCTAATCAACTTACCTTGAAAATAAGTGTTCTAGAAATATTGATTTTATATATTTTTAAAAGTGAGAGATGCTTTATCAATTTGTCCTTTGACGAGGGAAAAATTTTGTAATGAATATTTCATAAATAAAGTTACATTTAGCTACAATTTCTCATTTTCCCTATGTATGGCAACTTTTGGGACACCCTGCAGTTTATATGATTATTTTATGATCAACATGACCCTCTTCTCAATTTCTCCTCCTCTTGCTTCAGATTTTCAATGTACTCTACCCTCCAAGAAGGAGCATTAAGCTTTGAGACTGAATTCCAGATTTACTCTCAGAAATATTTTGAAATCTCACAACATTTTCCTTATTCTAAACTTAAATTTTATTTTCCTTACTAATGATAAAATGTCTCTTCCTTTAGATTATCATTCTCAGCTGTCCATGGCACAGTTCCCTTTAGCATTTTAAATATTTTTCCACAAAATGGCTATAAACATGTTTACCAACTGGTGACGGTGATGCTCCCAGCTCTGGGCTTTTACTCATTACTTCCTATCCTTCTGTACCCAATGCACTTTATCCCTCTTTTAGAAAGCACATCAGATGCTGGTTTGTGTCCAAGTCATCTGTTGCAATGTCTTTTTCCCCAGCCGACTTAACTATTTCTGTGAGCAGATGTTGCTTTTATTTATTAATCAAATCTTCCAATGCACAATCTTGAATATAGTGGGTGAACAATAATTATTCTAACAGCACACTATTTTTCTAAGACTTTCTGGCAGTTTTCCAGTTTATTCCATCTTCCCACCTTCTTCTCTATCTGATCTTACCCTTCCCTTACCTCTCATCTATTCTTTTATAACACCTTGCCAGTTATTCACTAATGTGACTACACAAAACATGATACAGCTGTAGAGGTTATTATAAACATTTATTTCTCTTTTTGTAAACAAGCTCAAACTGAATCTATTCTTGGATTTGGTTATAGAAAACTCTATGTCCTGGGTACAAATGAATCACCTCATTTTAAAGAGAATACTTCATTGTACAGTAGAAAAAAGTAATATGGTGCTTCCTTTTCTTAGTTTAAGTTCAACTATATTTTCATGATAATTTTGTTTCTATGTACATTTTATTTTCTAGTATACCATAGCTGTAGCTCAACTTTTGGATTAACATTTAATATATCTGTGTAAATAATAAAGTTACTGGTGTAGAGGTATGCTGCATATATAGAAATTGAGCTTATACTATTTGAGGTTCGTCTGATATTGCAAGCCATGTTTGTGTGGACCAGCTAAAAGATTAAGTCCTTTGGGAGATAATTTAATATACAGAAATAGTTACTTTTTTAGTAACTATTAGAACATTACTAAACTTTATTTAGTAACTAAAATCGTACATGGGAAGTGAAGTGTGTTGGTCAGTGTTAATCTCCTGACCAACTTCCATCCAAACTCTAACTACCTTCACTTTCTCGAGTCTTAACTTGAACATGAAACAAAAGGTGAAATTAGTGTGAATATACGCACATCCTGCAATGTATCAATTCTACTCATAAATATGTTTCTAAGAGAAACACATGCAATTGTTATAAAAAAAATAAGTACCGAATTTTCATAGCAATGCTGTACAGAATAGCTCCAAACTTAAAATGGTGAATATATTATAGAATGAAATACTACAGGACAATGAGAATAAACCACCTACTGCCTATACTCAATAATATGGATGAATTTAAAAAACCTAGTGTTCAATGACAGAGTCCACACACAATAATACCTTGACTGATTACCTTCATATTAAGTAAAACAAGAAATAAGAGCCAAGCTATGCTAGAAGGCTGGATGATGGTACTATTGGGAAATTGCATAGTGACATTGAGGTATAATGGGAGGGCTACTCCATACTTGTTTCAGAGACACTGATAACATTCTCTTTTTGACCTAAGTGCTGCTTAAATATGTTCAGTTAGCAAGAATTTATACAATTGTACAATAATGGCTTATTAATGTTATTAATACTATATGTATTTTGTATTTCAAAGAAACTGTTAAAAAGATTTGCTAATATAGGCATAACTCAATGATATTGGGGTTTCAGTTCCAGATCACCACAATAAAGAGAACAGTGCAATAAAGTGAATCACAGGAATTTTTTTGTTTCCTGAAGCATACAAAAGTTATGTTTACACTATACTATAGTCTTTTAAGAGTTCCAGAGAATTATGTTTAAAAAATGTACATAGCTTAATATGAAAATGGTTTGTTGCTACAAAAGGCTAATGATCATCTGAGCCTTCAGAGAGTTGTAATCTTTTTGTTGGTAGAAGGTCTTGCCTCCATGTTGATAGCTGCTGACAGATCAGGGTGGTGGTTACTGAAGGTTGGTGTTGCTATGGCAATTTCTTGAAATAATACAACAATGAAATTTGTCACATTGATGTACTCTTCCTTTCACAAAAGATTTCTCTGTAGCATGCAATGCTGTTTGATAGCATTTTAGCCACAGTAGAACTTCTTTCAGAACTAGGGTCAAACCTCTCAAACCTGCTACTGCTTTATCAACTAAGTTTATGTAATATTTTGAATCCTTTTTTGTCATTTCAACAATGTTCAGAGCATCTTCACCAGAAGTAGAGTCCATTTCAAGAAACTACTTCTTCTGCTAATCCACAAGAAGCACTTCCTGATCCACTCAAATTTCTATAAGATTGCAGCAATTTAATCACATCATCAGGCTCCATTTCTAATTCTGTTTCTACCACCTAGATAGTTATGTGCTTCACTGAAGTCTTGAATCCCTTAAAGTCATCAAAGAGGTTTGGAATTAACTTCTCAACTCTTGTTAATGTTGATATTTTAACCTCCTGCCATGAATCACAAACATTTCTAATGGCATTTACAATGGTGAATTCTTTCCAGAAGGTTTTTACTATGGATCCATCAGAGGAATCACTATCTATGGTATCTATATCCTTATAAAATGTATTTTTTAAATAATAATATTTGAATGTTGAAATAATTCCTTGATCCATGGGCTACAGAACTGATGTTAGCAGGCATGAAAACAACATTAATCTCCTTGTACATCTCCATCAGAGCTCTTGGGTGACAAGATGCAATAGCAATGAGTAGTAAATATTTTGAAAGTAATCTTATTTTCTGAGCAATAGAGCTCAATAGTGGGATTAAAATATTCAGTAAACCATGCAGTAAACATATGTGCCAACCAGATTTTGTTCTATTTAAAAGCACATGCAGAGTAGATTTAGCATAATTTTTAAGGGCCCTAGGATTTTTGCAATAGTAAATGAGCATTGGCTTCTGCTTAAAGTCACCAACTGCATTATTCCCTAACAGATATTTAGCCTATCCTTTGAAGCTTTGAATACAGACATCGACTTTTCTTCTCCAGCGACAAAAGTCCTAGATAACATCTTCTTTCAATAGAAGGCTGCCCCATCTACATTGAAAATCTGTTGTTTTGTGTAACCACCTTCATTAATTATCTTAGCTAGATCTTTTGAATAACTTTTTGCAGTTTCTACATGAGCACGTTTGCTTCACCTTGTACTTTTATGTTATGGAGATGGCTTCTTTCCTTGAATCTCATTGATAGTTTCAAACTTTTCTTTTGCAGCTTCCTAACTTCTCTTAGCCTTTATAGAAATGAAGAGAGTTAGGGCCTGATCTTAATTATGGTTTGGCTTAGGAGAATGTTGTGGCTGGTTCAGTCTTCTATCCAGAGCACTAAAACTTTCTCCAAATCAGCAATAAGGCTCTTTCCCTTTCTTATCATTTGTGGGATTACTGGAGTAGCACATTTAATTTCCTTCAAGAACTTTTCCTTTACTTTCACAACTTGGCTAACTGTTGTATGCAAGAGACTTAGCTTTTGGCCTATCTTTGCTTTTAACATGCCTTCCTCACTAAGCATAATCTTTCTAGGTATTGATTTAAAGTGAGAGACATCACTCACTTTATATGATTCTTATACGTTCAAAAAAATACATGGTTATTTTTTCCAGAGAAGTAAAACAATACTACATAACAAGAGCTCTACTATTTTCTCTGCCTAAAAATATTCTTACTAATCTTTGAAGACCTAACAAAATTTTTCCAGTTTCTGTGCAAAAATTTTCTACTTGGACGACAGAATAGAAGCTGCTCCCTCCTTTATGAGCCACACACATTGTTAGTAACTCTGAGATAGCTAATAAGTTTGAGATGATCTCTTTACTGATCTGAATTCCCTACCAGACTGTGAGTTTCTCAATGGTGAGGCATAACTTTACACATTCTAGTTTCACTGGCACTTAAAATGTACACATAAAATAACTAGAAATAACTTCAACAAAATGTCGGAAACTACATTAAAAAGATGACAAAACTACCCTGAGTTAAGTCATATTCTCAAGGAACTAAGAACCTATACCACATTTTTTGTGATTCTTTTAGAATTACTTTTATTGATTTGCCCAGTGTCATCATATCATCAATCTACAGAGATGAAATCTCTAGGGATCAGGGTTAAAAAATTTGTGGCTGTGGAGCGGAATGGATGTGTTAAGGATATTGTTTGCAAAGTTGTATGTTGTTTTCTAAATTGTGACTCACACACACACACAAACAGACACACAAAAATCTTAGGCCTCAGCCACTGCAATACTTTGCCTTTCCTTGAAAATAGACTCATTTTAATCTTCTGAGATTTTTAAATCATGTAATTTGTAATATAGCTCCTTCTATGCATTGTCAGGTTAAAACATGGTTTAAGTTGTAAGCCCTCTCCAGGAAATGTCCAAGACCTTACTGCCTATGTTTTATCCAAGGGAGTGCCCCTAGACTAAGTGACAAAATAAAAGCCCATTTACAAGTTAGCTACACTTCACTCCATGGATAGCAAGCTTTGTAATTATCAAGTATGATGAATTGGTGACATACAAAAGGGAAGGAATGGAGGCTTGTATTCCAATAGAAAATTCAGAGACAAAGAGAAATATTTAGAGAAATAAACTAATAATTACACAAATAGCTAAAATCTATTGATTGTTTCTTCTATAACATTGTACGATACTGATATAATTTAATCCTCATTCCAGCATTAAGAAGTCTTAGTAACAGTCTTATGACTTTTATTCTCATGTTATAAATCTGGAAAAATCTTAGAGAATTTAATGATTTTGCTAAACATTACAGAGCATGAGTGTTGGGTTTAAAACTCACTTGAATAATCTATGTCCTGAATCTTTAATAACTACTATTTTTATGTTAACAAACACTATCATAAAGATATATGATGCCTTTATTATAGAATAACTTTTGCTCTTTTGGGTAAATGCCTAGTAGTGCTATTGCTAGATCAAATGGTATTTCTATTTTTAGCTCTTTGAGGTATCCCCAAGTTCTTTTCCACAGAGGTTGCACTAATTTGCAGTCCCACCAACAAGGTAAGAGTGTTCCTGTCTCTCCACATCCTCGCCAGCATTTGTTGTTTTGGGATTTTTTGATACAGGCCAATCTCACTGGGGTTAGATGATATCTCATTGTGGTTTTGATTTACATGTCTCTAATGATTAGAGATGTTGAGCATTTTTTTTATGTTTGCTGGCCATTATTCTGTCTTCTTTTGAGAAATTTCTGTTCATTTCCATTGCTCATTTATTGATGGGGTTGTTTGATTTTTTTCTTGCTGGTTTTTTCAAGTTCTAGATAGATTCTTGTTATCAGTCCTTTATTAGATATGTAGAGAGCAAGTATTTTCTCCCATTCTGTAGGCTATTTACTCTAATGATAGTTTCCTTGGCTGTGCAAAAGCTTTTTAATTTGATCAGGTCCCATTTATTTATTTTTGTTGCTGCAGTGATTGTTTTGGGGGCCTTCTTCAAAAATTCTTTGCCTAGGGACCCAAATGTTTATGGCAGCATAATTCACTATTGCAAGGATGTGGAAACAACCTAAGTGCCCATCAATTCATGAGTAGATTATTAAAATTTGGTATGTGTATACAATGGACTATTACTCAATTTTAAGAAACGACAGTGATCTAGCACCTCTTATATTTTCCTGGATTGAGATTGAGCCCATTATCCGAAGTGAGGTAACACAAGATCAGAAGAATAGGCTCCACTTGTACTAGCCATCAAATTGGTACTGACTGATTAACACATTGGTGCTCACATGGTAGTAATATTCTCCAGGGATGGGGGTTGGGGGATAAACTCACAACAATAGGACATGGTGTGCACTGTGAGGGGGAAAGGACAGGCCTCTAACCTCTGCTTGGGAGAGGCAATGATATAAAATGTAACCAAAATGTTTGTACCCTCACAATATCCTGAAATAAAAAATAAGTAAATAAATAAATAAAGATATGTGATGCATTGTATATATAGTTCTTCAGACTGAAACTTCTATAATTATAGAACTATAACTTCTATAATTTCTAATTTCAAATTTTTATTTTATCTATGTTGAAAATATTTATGTAAAATATCTTAAATGATTTCTAGAATCAGTAAGAGAAGGTATGCATGAATTGAAAATGTAATATGTACACTATTTGAAAACAAAAATAAATATGCAGTTACTTATAGGTATACAAATATAAACTTTGCTATATAAGAACATGAAAAAATGGATAATAAATGAGTAAATAGGTCAATTATTTCTAAACCTATTCTTAAGTTTAATGTAATTGTAGTTAAAATTTTAATGAGAGTTTTTATGAACAGACTTAAAAAGATTGAAATTCATCTAGAAAAATGTCAAAAATAAATATTTATTAGAATTTCTAGCTGGGTGAAATTGCTCACACTTGTAATCCTAGCACTCTGGGAGGCTGAGGCAGGAGGATCGCTTCAAGTCAGGAGTTCAAGAACAGCCCGAGCAAGAGACCCCCCCCCCGTCTCTAAAACAAAAAACAAACAAACAAAAAAAGAATTTCTCATTGTAATTATAAAAAATTAAAAATAGTGGACAATTGTTTCAAATAGCAACTAGTAACGAGTTTTAAAATAGTAATCTCAATGTTAGAAAAGTACAATTTGGGAAAAATCTAAAAACAATTTTAGTAATATATAATAAATCTCTTTCCAAAAGTCTAGGAATTCTTCATTTAGGATGAAAATCAAGAAAAAGAATCAGCAATTTTAACAAAATTTTTCTCACAGAAATGTACCTTATTATATACATTTTATAAAATAAAAAAATACAAACTTTAATGTTTGGTTGAAGGGAATGTCTAAGAAAAGTGTGGTATGTCCAAAAATATTAAAATATCTATTTAAAGTATATCTTTCAAGTGCTTTTAATTGTATGAGAAAATGCTTATATCATTTATGTGCTAAAATAGTATATGAAATGGTGTATACTACATGATCTCAGTTATATAAAAGTCTACCCAGATGGAAAAGAACAGAAGGAAAATCCTTGATAATCATTACTATGATTGGCTTTAAATGATGGATTGATACGGTATAACATTTTTCTTCTTTTATTTTAGAAACAGGGTTGCTCAGACTGGAGTGCAGTAGTGTGATTTTAGCTCACTGTAACCTCTAACTCCTGTCATCAAGTGACCTTCCTGCCTTGGTCTCCCAAGGAGAACATTTTTTTCTTTTTTATCCTTAATGATAAATCCCAAGTTTTGACACTGAATATGTATTTTTAATTATTAAATTAGAAATATAAGAATTTACAATTTTAAAAATTATGTTACATCCTTGTCCATAAGTAACTTGTACAATTGATTTGAAAATAAGAAAAAAGTATTATGTATTATGAATATTGATGATGTATAGAGGCAGTAAGTACATGCCTTATAAATTATTAATGGTACTACTAACATTATAATACCATAGAGGTTTAGAAAGCTTCATATTAGAGTTGGAAATGCAAAAACACCTTAGATTTTGAAAAAAATATGAATTAATGAAGAGAAGGGTGAAGTTATTTTTCTCCAATCTAGGAAATATATTTTTCCAAGGGTTAGGACCAATTAATAGAAAGAAATGAAGATATTGTATTCATTTTCGTGGAGGGATAGAAAGCAGTCAAAGTGGTTGAAATAGAAAGATGTAGCCGTGAACATTGGGAAGAAGTGAAAACAAGGTGCAGTCAGGTTGGACCTGATTTTGTAGGGGCTGTGAAAGCCAAGAGTGAAAATTCCATGTGGTTCTCAAGGTCTCAGTCAGCTACCCCTTATTTGGGAGAATATGGAGCTTTGGAGTTTCCTAATAGGATTGGTATTCATCCCTGGGAAGGAGGGGATGGAGGCAAAGCCAAAGGCAAAGATTGGGGAGAGCTATTAAGGCACATGTGAACAGTTACTGACAAAGGACCTCCACTTAAACGTTATTTAGTTGTTATTTTTTTTCTATTTTAGGACAAATTACACTTTGAATACTTAATATTTATTTGCCAGATACTGACCACAGCATACACACTATTTCATATTAATTCTCATAGTAATCCTATGAGGCAGCCATATTATTTTCATTTCCATGTAACAGGAAAGTAATGTAATGATTAGAAAGTCTGAAGAACCAGAACAAATTTCAGAGTTAGAGGTGGAAAATATCTATTAATTCAAGTCTGATTGATCCCAAATCCACTAAAGTCAAGCAGCTCGATCCAAAAAGGAATAATGGAAAACAGATTAAATTTGAATGAAAAGAAATAAAGAGGAACAAAATAAAACTATTTAAAGGCCTTCAACAAAGAATTACGATAATGAAATTAATATGTTAGGGAAATTAATCTGATAAGAGCCAAACAGATTATAATAGAGTGATAAATTAGAGAGGAAAACACCAACTAGAAAATAACTACAGAATTTCAGATATGACATTATGAAAATCTGAATTAAGGTAGGAATGACAAGGAACAAATTTATGACAGAATTAACAGACGAGATAGCTGACTGGATATGAGGAAAAAAATATAAGAAAAAAGGTAATGGTGACTGATATTTGAAAACTACTATTTTAGCATGTTTAATATATTTTCAAGGTCAGAAATATCGTTTGGTATACTTTTAGTTACTATCAATATTGTCTATGTTTTGTTGATTTTTTTTTGAGACAGAATCTCCTCTGTCATCCTGGCTAGAGTGCGGTGGTGCCATCATAGCTCACTGCAATCTCAAACTCCTGGGCTCAAGTATCCTCTTGCCTCAGCCTCCTGAGTAACTGGGATTACAGGCATGCACCAGCCTGAGCAAGAGCAAGACCCTGTCTCTACCAAAAATAGAAAAAATTAGCCAGGCATGGTGGGACACATTACTACAACCAGCTAGTTTTTTTTCTACTTTTTCTACTTTTTCTACTGTAGTAGAGACAAGGTGTCACTGTTGCTCAGGCTGGCCTCCAACTCCTGAGCTCCACCCATCCTCCCACCTTGGCCTCCCAGAGTGCTAGATTATAGGTATGAGCCACTGCACCTGGCTTATTTCATTATTTTTGTACGCACAGTCTTATTTGATCTCATTGTAATTCTGAGAAGTCAGTGCGAAATATACATACTATAAATTGTATTTAAACATTGGTCAAGTCTAAAAAAACTTTTGATGTGAGCAAACCATAAATAAGATGGAGCTCAGCAGTCAATGAATTCCTAATGTAGTTTGTAATATGGTCACCAAAATGAAGGTCTGGTTTCCCTCTATTTGTGTGATGCTAGCACTGGAATTAACTTATGCAGAAATGTAATTTTAGTTAATTCAGTGTGAATTTTTATTTCGAAAAAGTGGATGTCGTTTTTTCTTAAAAGATTCTAATAAATAAACGAGTCCTTAAAATTTTTCTTCTTAATTATTTTTGTACTACAGGCAAGTAGCTATAATTAACAAAAAAGTATCATGTGGCTTATTTTGAGTATTACTTCAACTGTTCTACCCTGTCCTAGGGAACAAACCATTTGGTTCTTTGAATTACTGCCCTCAGATGCAAACACTTCAAGTGGAGATAGAAACCATTTATGTTAGGAAAGGATCATCCACAGCTATAGTATTCCAGGAACTTTGGCCCTTGTTGCGGGGAGAGGAGGCAGCAGTGAGGCAAACAATAGCATTAAAAGGCCTAGAAGGAGTATTTATTTCTTTAACTCAATGAGAGGAACTGAATTTGAAGGCATTCTTATCTCTCTGAAGCAAGTGAAGTCAATGAAAATACAAGACTTTTTAAAAAAATAGCTTAACAACTTCAAAAGGGCATCTGAATATTAAATTTCTCATAAAATACTAGGAAGCATGGACTCAGTCCCTATAATTCTGCTGCTCCCAGAAAACTACAATGTATTAGATATTTATGATAAGCACTGTTTAATCTATTTACAAAATATTTTATCATTCAAATCTCACAACAAGTACTATTTTTACTCTGACTTTACAAATATATAAAATGAGAGGCAAAGAGATTTAAGGTTTGTCCTGGTCACCTATTTATTTATTTTTTTAATCTCCAAAAATATAGCTTCTTAAGGCAGGAGAAAAGGCTCTGAGTGAGTAGGCCATTTGAATTATCAACATCAATCAGGTGTTCCTCATTCAAGCAAGGCACTTACATAAGCACATATCCTATTCCATTTTATCGAAACAGACCACTTGACCCAACCACAAATGTTAATATATTTCCAAATAGCATTTTGGGAGGCAACGTCTTCAAAAATATACAGATACTGTAACAACTGGAATCAGAAAGTTCAGTTTTGTGTTCTTTTAAATTACTTGCAACAGTCACCTTAAATACTTTCCAATTTACTAATTGAACTGGTAGGGATTTTCACGTGTTCTCCACCTTGGGAATAATTGATTCGGTGCTAATACACTCCAGTATTCTCTGCCACAGAATCTTGAATCAGGGTTTGGTCAAGAAAATAAAAAAGGAAACAAACAAATAAAGCAATAATAACAACAACAAAAACATAAGTCAGTTTATGTAATATGGGAATGAAAAGTTAAATACAAAAGTAAGGAACTAATTAGAAGAGTTGAAAGTGTAAAAGTCAAAGAAGCCATTCTCATTGCCAAAAGTCCAGGAAAATGCCACAAGGTGACACTGAAGAACTCACTCTGAAGCATTAAGGCAGTTTATTCTCACAGATTCGCAAGGAAGAGAAGAAATCTTAGAACTCTTCGTTATCTGTTTATTCTGAGCAGTGAGGTGGATGGTTCTCAGGACCTTGTTGGGGAGATTTAATGAATCTCACATCTGCCCATATATCTGTTTGCAACTGACTCCAGGAGAAAATGACTTCTCTTCTACCTTCCCTATTTTATTCAAGTACATCTTTTTGGCAACATATGTCCTGGGAATGTACCTGAAAATGGAGTCTGGTAAGTCTATTTACCAGCTTTTCCTCTGCCATGCAGAGCTGACTTTCAAAGGAGGTGGTGGTGATGGCAAGTTGCCAACAGATCATCCAGCTCAGCCCATCCCCTTGTTTGCTGAGTTTTCATACATTCTGTTTGCCTCATTAAACATCTGAGTAAGGAGAGTTACACCATTCTATTTCCACCTAACACGATGAAACTACCATCACCAAAGACACTCTCAGCCAAATGGGGAAACATAAAGTCCCTTAGGTCATTGTATCTGTCCCCTTATGACTTTCAAATCTGTCATAGCTGTCACAATCTCCTTTTGGTGTCTTCTAATTTAAATACCAAACTATAGGCTATAGGGTTACCCATTATTAACACACCTTATGATAAATTAGAAAAGAGTAGAAGAAAGAAAAATAATTTATATATATATCACAGCAAAGAAGAAAAGTGTGTGAGTGCTACAGTCCTCATTTCTCCAGCTTGCTGTATGGACAGAGTTGATATTTATAACTCCTTTCTCCCTATCTTTCCACTTACTCTTTGTCCTCAGCCAAAATCACAGCTGAGCATGGTTATTTATCTGGGGGAGAGTCAGGTGAACCAAATAATCATTTTAAAAGGATCTCTGTGATTAGCAATCCTTCTGGTATGTGATTATTATTATTATTTCTTGTTTACATTTATCAATGGACTTCAGAGTACTAGGAAATGCAACTGGTTCCAGACATATTCAGTGTTGACCTCATTTTTTATTAGTAATCCTATAAACACTAGATAATCAGGATCTCTCATAAGAGCCAGCATATTAAATCCTTTATGAGCCTGGCCACCCTTAAAGTGGCCAAGGCAATCTTGGCAATCTTCTTCCAATTCAGTGTAACTTGTGTTGGGTTTCCTGGTGAAAGCATTCCTTCTTTGGGAACCAGAAAAAAAAAAGCCCAAATTTGCAGAGATGGGAAACAAACATTTTGCAGTAAATCATTGTAGATAATAGTAATGAAATTTACTCCCATTTCCACACCTTGGCTCCTAGACTTATCAATTCTAGCTATGGGAGAAATGATACATACTGATCACTAATTTAGAGCATATTACAATTTAGAGAAAATCACTAGTTTGACAGATGTTGTCACCCACCAAGCATCATTACTGAGTTTCTAATAGCCACACCATTGTTCCATTAGGTCAGCTGTAGGATAATGGATGTTATAACACCATGAACAAATTAAGGTGACATGAGCATATTGCCACACTTTACTCACTTTAAGTGAATTCCCTGGTCAGAAGATATATTGTGGTATGTTCTCTGATATTAAAGATGCCACCACATTAAGTCAACTTATAGTGTGCTGGAAGAAGCATTTCAAATTGTGAAAAGAAATCCATATCCAGACTAAATTACTTTTTCAGTAAAGAGAAATCATTGTTCCTGCTATGAAAGATGAGACAATCTTAACTTTATTAAACTGCATTTACACCTTTGTTGAGAATCAATTAACCACATATCTGCAGGTCTATTTCTGGACTGTTTATTATGTACCTTTGATCTAAGATTCTTTCATCAATATGTATTGTCTTTATTGCTGTAATTTTAATTTTATGACTTTTAATTAGGTAGCATGTGTTCCACAACTTTATTCTTTATTTGTGTTGGCTAGTCTAGTTCCCATGAGCATCCATATAAATTCTTAAAACTAGCTTGTCAATTTAGATATAAAGTCCTAATCGGATTTTGATTAATCTAAAGATCTACCTGGCAAAATTGATATCCTACATTATCTAATTTTTCAATGTATAAATATGGTATATATTTCCAATTACTTAAGTCTTCTTTAATTGCTTTCATCAGTGATTTGTAGTTTATAGCATATAGTTCCTACATACATTTGCTTTAGATTTATACCTAAATATTTAATGTATTTTGTTATTACTGTAAATGATATAAGGCAAAACCCCAAAACACAAACAACCAAAAATAAGACATTTCATTGACCTTGTGTTCGCCAGTCTTGCTAACCTGAATAGTTTTAGTACATGTTTTTGTAGATTCCTTGGGGTTTTCTATGTGGGCAATCATGTCCCCCTGCAAATAAAGGCAGTTTTATTTATTTATTTATTTATTTATTTATTTATTTATTTATTGTTATTGATAATATTTTATTTTATTTTATTTATTTATTTTTTTTATTTCAGCATATTATGGGGGTAAAAATATTACGGTTACGTACATTGC
>VBSM01003176.1:47476923-47514523 GCA_008086735.1 Cheirogaleus medius
AAATCAAAACTGCAATGAGATATCACTTATCTCCGGCAAGAATGGCCTTTATCAGTTTTATTTATTTTAAATAATTTAAGATAAAAACTATTCTTTAAAATGTGACTATTTACTAACTTTGTTGTTCTTCCTTTGTTCCTGAGGAACCAAGTTTTCTCTGCTATTATTTCTCTCCAATTTTAAGAACTTTCTTCAATATTTCTTTTAGAGCAGATCTTCTAACAACAAATTATTTTGTTTTCCTTTATTTAGTAATTAAGTTACTTCATTTCTGAAGGAATAATATAGATATGGACGATGAATGTAACATAAAATTCTAGCTTAACAGATCCTTTCTTTTCAGCAGTTTAAATAATTATTCACCTATCTCCTGGTCTTTGGTTTCTGATGAAAAAATCTATTGTTACTCAAATCATCATTTGCCTATTTGTAGACTGTTATTATTTTCTAGCTTCTTTCAAATATTTCTCTTTTCTTTTAGTTCTCAGAAGTTTGATGATGTGTCTTAGGCATGGTTTCCTTTGAGTTTATCTTGTTTAAGGTTCGCTTTTTTTAATTTCATCATATTATGGGTGTACAAATATTGTTAAGGTTACATATATTGTCCCTACCACCCCTCCCCTCCCTGCCATGTCAGAGCTTCAAGAGTGTCCATCCTCCAGGTGGTGCGCATCACATTCATTATGTAAGTATACACCCACCCCCTCCACCCCCTACCACCTGCCCACTACCCAATAAAAGATTTTTTTTTGACATTTTGAGTACATTTTATATCTTTGCCTCTCCCTAAGAAGGGTTAGAGGTATGCCCTTCCCCTCCACAATGCTCACCACATCCCTAGGTTGTGGGTCTACCCCCCCATCCCTGGTGAGCACTACCACCATTTGAGCACCATAGTTTTAATTAGGACCAATTTGATGTCGAGTACATGTGGAGCCCATTTTCCTGATCTTCTGTCGCCTCACTTTGGATAATGGGCTTAAGCTTAATCCAGGATAGTATAAGCGATGCTAGCTCACTGTCATTTCTTAAAATTGAGTATATTCCATTGTGAGCATGTACCAAATTTTGATTGTCCACTCATAAATTGACGGACACTTGGGTTGTTTCCATGTCCTTGCAATAGTGAATTGTGCTGCCATAAACATTTGGGTGCAGATGTCTTTATAATAGAATGTCTTATGCTATTTTGGGTAGATGCCTAACAATGCTATTGCTGGGTCGAATGGTATTTCTATTTTTAGCTGTTTGAGGTATCTCCAAATTCTTTTCCACAAAGGTTCTTGAGTTGAAATTCTTAAATCTATAAGTTGATTATTCTTGCCACATTTGGGAAGTTTTTCATTATCATTTCTACAAATATATATTTCTGTCCTAGTCTTTTTCTCTAATTTTCCTAGAAAACCAATAATTCAAACATAAATCATTTTGAAATTGTCCCATTTGTACCTGAGGCTATGGTTAGAGTTTTCAATATTTTTTGTTCTCTTTGTTAATTCATCTGATTGGATGTTTTCTGTTGAAATATCTGAAAGATCACTGGTTCTTTCTTTTGTAATTTCCATTCATCATCTAGTGAAATTTGTATTTTAGATATTTTAATTTCATAATTTCTCTTTTCTGCCAAGAATATATGTTTTCATTCATATTATTTGCCTTTACTTTAATTCATGTACCATAGTTATTATAGCTACATTAAATCATTTTCTAGTAATTCCAACATCTGAGTCATCTGAGAGTTGATATCTTTTGATTATATTTTCCCTTTAGGATTGGTTACATTTTTCTGGTTCTTTGTCAAACAATTTCAAATATTAGGTTGTATGGAATCTGCATCCTGTCATAATCATGTAAAAACGTTGATTTTTGTTTTGGTTGTTTCTTCACCTGTTTTAGCAGAAAATCAAGCAATTAACCTTTAAATTTCAAATTCTATTTTGCCTTCTGTGAGAAGTGATTGCTATCTAGCCTCAGTTATGCTGCTTTGGATCTGAAAAACATGCTCCATTCAGAAATTTTTCTCAGACTTGAGTGGTAGTTTCAATCTCAGGTCAGTTCTAAACCCTTCTGCTATGTCACTTCAATTCTGTCTCTTGCATACACAAAGGTGAGTCTAAAACTTAAATGCGATCATATGTATGCCAGAGACTCCCCTTCTTCAGCTCTTTTCTCTGAGATTTTCACCATACTCTCTAGTGTACAAGGCCTACATTTACTGATACCTCCAGCCAAGAAAATCAGATTCTTTTAGACTTTTAGCTGCTTACACTAGAGCTCTGCCATGCAGTCCCAAGACTGGGCCCGGACCACAGGCCAAAAAAAAAAAAAAAAAAAAAAATAGTGGTGAAAGAACTGAGAGGAGGAAAAAAAGGAAATTTCCTTGTGTGTTGTTTCTCCAAGTTTTGACACACACCCCTCCCTCCACCTGCACAATCCACTTGCTTTTATTAATGTTTCAGAAAGGAGGAATAAACTCTATCAATTATTTTGGGGAAGAAGTCAAGAAGAGTACTGAGAACAAACCACAGAAGTGACAAGCTGAAAGTTTGGTGATCTTGACAAAGATGGCTTTTTATTAGAGTGATGCAGATAGAAGATTGTCAATTTAATCATATATATAAGATATATTTTAAATCACAATAATTTGAGTTTTGTTATAAAATTTAAAAATGTATTACATTTCTTTCTTTTCATTTCCCTTAAAAATTCTAAATTCTAATGATGTTTATTCACAAATTCCTTACCTTTATTATTGGGTGGCTTTTTGAGATTCTGAGCCTGTGAACTAAGACACTCTGACTTTGGAAAGCCTTAATTACGAAAAAAGACATTAGTGCACACCTTTTTGTATATCTTTGCCTTTTTACATCCTTCACTAAATACATTTTATGTTTCTTTTTTAAATATACTTTTCTTAAAGTTTTTTATAGTGTATAATGAAAGTAATGCCAAAGAGCAGTTATGATTAAGAATGAGAACCATGATAAAACTTACCTTGATTCTCATATGTCCACAGAGTCAGTACCATAAACAGAAAATTAAGAATGACTAAAATGTTATTTTCTTTTTTTAAAAAAGTGCATTTTCTACTTAATAATCTGCAGCCTCACATTGTCACACTGATTTCAGGGAAGATATCTGAGGATTTCTAGTACAACACTGAGAGCTCTAAAACATCTTGAATAAATGTGTCCATTGAGAAACTGATATCAAGGATTCTGGGAATCTATTGGATAAAGCCCACCTCTGTAATTAAATATATGTCCCCATTGTAGAATCATCAGCCAGCATATTGAAATTGCTTCTTTCAAGCCAAATTACAGTTTTTGCCAAGAAAGAAGACCCCGTGCCGTCATTGTTATCTCCCCTTAACTCCTCACCTGGTGTGAAGATGGCTCAGAGCAGCTGCCTGTTTCTTCCTAAACTCCAAGTCTATCAAATCATCCCAGGTATCCATCTGTACACCTGCTGCACTTATTACAACAAAAAGTAGGAGCTAATGTTGATTATCTGCCAAAAACAAGCAAAGACATAATTTTGCTCTAGGACAAAATGTGATTAAGACACAAATGATTTTTATTCTCTGGAAGCTCTCTACTTTTCCTCTCTTCACAACTATCTCTCTAGCTTGTTGCTTAATTAACCTACCATTTAGTTGTTGAAAGTAGGAGACAAAACACCAGGTTCTTTACCCAGAAAGCACTCTGCTCTTTTCCTCATTTTCCACAGTCCTAATAAAAAAAAAATATGAGAAATGTTCTTGGACATCATGTGACCAGAACAAGAGAGTTCAATTACAACTGTACAAACTTCCTGAAATTACTTGATAAATCTGAGTAATAAAGTAAGATGATACTTTATGTCTGTGTTCCTCTTTGGCAGTGTTTAAATAATTTATGTCATCCTATCTTACAATTCTTCCTGGAAACATCTATTAACAATTGAAAATTAGACTTTTGTGTATTTTTGTATTTTTACACCCCCCTCCCTAAATACATTTTATATTTATTTTTAAAATATACTCTCCCTAAAGTTGTTTACCACTTTTAATAAAAATAATACTAAAGAGCAATTACAATTAAGAATGAGGACCATGATAAAAGATTTTGAGATTTTGGGAAGTAAAGCAAAAATGATTTCATGTAAGCAAACTATATAATAGTGAAATTGAGAATTTACTTTCAAATTTATTTTCAAAAATGTCCCTATATTTTCCAATATGATTGAAGTTATCTGATATATGCTAGTGTCAACACTGTAGGGTATGTGAAACAAAAAATCTTTAACTTGAAATTATAAACATCTTTTTATTTAAATTAAAAATATTTACATAATAAAAACTCACCATGTAAATTTTCAGTAATACCTAAATATATGTAATAATTGTGTCCTGCCTCATTTTTTATATATATATATATATACACACACATACACACACATAGACACTCCTGTCACCAAAGGAAAATAGTATTTATAGCTATGCATTTATCTTCATATATTTTTTCTGTTGTTAAATAAGAATCTACATATAAATAAGAAATCATACTGTAAACTTATTTTGAGATTTGCTTTTACATTTAATAAAATATCTGTGGGTTTTTTAATAGATAAATGCATATGTCCAATTCTTCTTAAACACTACTATTGTCCATTATTTATATAACGATTTCCATAGTAATGCATATTTTATTCCTTTACAAATATTCAATATCATAAATGATATTTACAACTATGTATATAATCATAATATCTTTGTGCCTTTAACTTTGATCATATCTTGACTATTTTGTGTAATAGAACACCAAAAGTGGAAGAGGCAATCAAATCATATGTCAAAAGTTTATGTTAGAAGTTTCAAATCATAAAATTAAAACTACAGAAAGAACCAAATAATATCAGTACATTTCTTTCTGAATCCAGTTTCTTTAAGAATATCTTCTTCACTCTGAGAATATATAAATAATTTCTATTTTATTTGATATTTCTTAGTTGTTCCAAGTTTAAAATTTAGAATTTTAAATTGTCTGAAATTTGGTTATTCATATAGTACAAGAGGTTGATTTTTGAGTACAAAATTCAAATGGCTAGCAAATTATACCAGTATATTAGTTAATAGTCAATTCTTTTCCATCTGATTTGAAATGCCACAATTTTAACATAAAAATTTTCTGTTAATATCTCATACAGTATCTGTACTCTCTCCTGCATTAATTCATTTGCTAATTCCACTTTCAATATTTCTGTACTTATATGAAAATTTTGATAAATGGAGGTCAATTTTCCTCTCATTGTTCTTCCTAAAGATTCCTATTATGAAAAGGTTATTCTTAATTGTTTTCTGATTTCAAATTTTCATTGGTTTACTGCAGTAATACAAAATGCCAAGTAATATTTCTAATTCATCATTTGAATCTTATTAAAATGTTTACTTCACTGTCTTTAGAATTGAATTATAAGCCATAAAATGTCTAAACATAATAATATAGTTGTGCTTATATGAATGGAAATATTTGTTGTGTGCTCCATTTTCTGCCTTAGAGAAGGATTATTTTTCCCCAAGTGCTATATTAGTAAAAGAATTGAATGGACCTTAATGTCTTTTTGAATGACCTTCCTGCATTTGCTTAATTTGCAGGTAGAAAAAGAAATTCTTTCATGATAAATAGCAAACTTTCCATTCAAACAAGTTCTAAATGAGTGTTTCCCTTGGTGTATTACACAGAACACAGGTGTGTCAAAATGGAGTTCCATGGTCATAGAATTGTAGGAAATTCTACAAACTATATCTCAGAGAGAATGTCATTTGTATCATTTTATTTATAAAGCTATGTATGCTTCTAGAAATATGTCCATAAATACATTCTTAGATCTATTTTCAATTACTTAATTCTATTGATCTATTTATATATGTATCCAACACCATTTTGTAATATGTTTATTTGCATGTTCCTTTGTGTATTTCAAATTCCTCTTTCTCACTTTGAAAGATATTTCTTACATATTTATTTATTTTGTTTATTTGGATAAGCATAATTCTGTACTAACAGGTCACTTTTTAATTATATACTACTTTTTCTTTCAAGGTAGGCTTCACTTAAGTAACATTCATTGAAATAATGTTATATATGAGCATAGAGAATTTCCTTCATATTGTCTGTAATATCATCATCATTCATTGCTTATCAGGTTAATATTTTAAAATTGTCTTTGTATTTTATTTCAGAACTGTGAACATTTCTTAGCAAATGATATATGATTATCAGAGCAAATAGAAAGAATTATTTAAAGAATAAACTATAGTCTGGTTCTTTTACTTTCATTTTATACTCCTTTGGTTCTCTATTCTGATGCTACAGTATTTTTCTGGATTTCAATGCTTAGTGATGATGTGAAAAATAATGAAACTCTGGATCTATGTTGACTGATAAGCAAGCTGTACTTGTTTATCTTTTAAATTAATCAATTCCATAAACCTCTGAGTATTCTTTCAAATTATAACTCAGGATGTGACATATGCTTTAATTTTAGTCAATCTTGCTTGTGATTTTACTAGCCAGTAAAATATATGCCTCCATTGTCATCAACAAAGACTCTAAGCTTTTACTTTTTTAGTCTTCTTGCCATCTCTTTAATTATAATTTCCAAGCAAACCCTTGTGAGTTCAAGGCTGTGTTCATAACTATGGCCATTCAATCTAGGATTATTCTTTATGTTTAACTAGCTCAATATTTGTTATGAGATTATATCTTGTTATTGTATATTAATATTCCATAGTGAAATGACCCTGTAATTTGTTATTAGTTTCCTGAAGTTTGTGATTTTCTTATTTCTTCTATATTAGAAGAATTAACATTATTGCATTAAATGAGGGCCTCAGTTAATATATTTTTTAATTGAGAAAAGGCTATAATTCATAAATTCATCTGTTCCATAATATCAGAGACAATATAATATATGGAACCTTGTCATTTTTAAATATATCCTTTCCTTAAAAATAGATAAAAAGCACTTATTTATCAGAAGTTTCATTATTGGACTTGAAGAATAGTGCAACTTCCAAAAATTTTAACACACTTCCAGAGTATAGGTTACATACTGAGAACATTCTTTTTCATTTCTCTGATGATGTTAGTAGATAACAAAGGAGGAAAACTTATATATCGCAATGTAACGCTATATCCTTGGATAGAACAAAAACAACAACAAAAGAAAATGATCACTTTCAAAAGGTAAATTGCCTTTTATATATATTTTTAAACTTCAGTGAAGTTTCTAAAATAGACAGGAATAAGATAAACAATGACCTGTAGGGGGAATATCAAAGACTGACAGACACCACTGCTCTAATAGGTGCCGCCGCTGTTAACAAACCACCTGTATCCATCAAAAGTCGATTCAAAAAGATTGAAGGCGAAGCCTCAACCCTGATTGAAATGAAATGTCAGCAAAGATAAGAGAAGAAAGATGGAGATTGTATTAAAAAGAGAAACTATGTTCAGAAATAAGCTTTGGGACATACAAGAATCTAAAATGGCATCTCTATCCAGCTGAGTAAATTCATGGGGTCTAGAGAACTAGGTTAGTTTGTCTTTTTGAAGCACTTGTTGAATTCAGAGTTGAATTTGGACATAAATGGATTTAAAAGGAATCCTTTTTATTGATTTCCAAGGTAAGATGACATATGAAGAAGAGAAGTAGAAAGGAATAAAAATTGCTAAGCCTGTGAAAGCTTGTTATTTTCTTTCTTTTTTAAAGTTCTCAGCATAAGTATAAATTATATACATTAGTCTACTTTAAGAAATTGTTTACAATATGCCAAACTGAGGAAATTGACTATTTACTTCATTGATCTTTTTCATATCAGCTCCTGACTGATTTTACACACCAGAAATTATAAAATGTTTAGGAGTCCAGACTTGCCATTAACATTCCAGTTTGAACACAAAGACAAGAAAGTTAGTTCTTCAGGGAGGAATTGGGGAGTGTTGGAAAGAACATGGCATTAGTCTTAAAAATCTACAGTTTTAATTTCAGTCCTATCTGTGTATGGTTCTTTAGTCAAGTTTAAAAAAACTAGATAAAATCAAAAATATTTTTCATACTATGCACACACACACACACAAAGATGCCTAAATAGTTCCTAGCAGAGGCTATTGTAATTTGGGAAAATGACTCAATCTCAAAATTTACCCAAATCCCTCTTCTAGATTTAAAGCATATAAGAGGGGTCAAAGCACAAGAGATCACTTGCATATGATCTAGTAGAAAGTAAGAAAAAATGGTAGAAGTGTTATTTGTAATCATTTTTACAATAAAAGAAGGAAGTAAAGATTTGCTGATGTTCAACATATGGATTATAACTGATTTTTAAATTCCGTATGTCAGGTGGCCATTTGTTATAAAATAGGTTATGTATGGCTGAAGAAAAAGCTTAGATTTCTATAATAGCAGGAAAGCACTTAGAACCTCAGCATTCACTTTCACTGCATTAAAACTTATTGCAATGTATATGCTCCCAATTAAGTAG
Source organism: Cheirogaleus medius (assembly GCA_008086735.1). Lineage (NCBI taxonomy): Eukaryota > Metazoa > Chordata > Mammalia > Primates > Cheirogaleidae > Cheirogaleus > Cheirogaleus medius. Next base: position 47,485,451 of record VBSM01003176.1, read on the forward strand.
TTCACAAATTATTTTATTTAGCATTAACCAAACTAACCCTCACAAAATTGAGAAGCAGCTTGAAAGTCTTCTACCCCTCCATCCAAAATGCAGGTTGAGATAATGCAAATTATGCAAACATAAACAAACAACAAAAACAACAGCATTGACAGTCATTTAAGTATTCAGGGGAAAGCAATTAATCAGTTATAAAAAGAAGTTTGAAAAAGTCCAAAAACTGTTATTTATAATACTACTTGAAATATGGATTTATTTCTACTATTTAATAAGAATACTACATTTGAAATTCATTTATTACATTAGTCATAGGTCAGTTAGTGCCCAAAGAAGTTGCTGCAAGAAATATATAAATGTCATTGATGAGCTTAATTGTATAAAGTCAATACATCTAAATTATATTTATCTGTACAGTAATTTGCTAAAAGGTATGACATGAGTAAGAAACTTTTTTTCTGCACAGAGGTTTACAGATATTTAGGGAAAAGTGTAAATGGGACTTTAGAATTTAAAGATAGATTACATAGTTTTCCTTTATAAAAAGAAAAGAGATCCATCATTTTCTTAAAAGTCCCGTTTAATAATCTCAGTATTACAAAGACTTTTAAAAGAAAAAGAAAGTAGAAATATAGGTTAAAAAAGACAAATTTTAGTAGAAGAGAAACAAAAGAATAGTCAAAGACTTCAGTGATTTAAGTAAAATAAGTGTAGCTCACAGGTTGGAACTGAATTAGAAGAAAGACTCACAAAAAATACAATAATATTAAATGGTGCGTTGTTTTGTTCAATTCTAATGACTCAACAGCCATGTGGCCTAGATAACATTACTGGTATTTTATATATAAAGAAATAGAAGTTCAGAGAACATAGATAAATTATACAAAGTCACCAGAAAAAAAGTCTTTATTAAGAAAATGATGTCCCATATACAGGCATTTCTTTTCAAAGAATACTCAGGAGGCTGAGGCAGGAGGATCATTTGAGCCCAAGAGTTTGAGACCAGCCTGGGGTAACATAGTGAGACCTGTCTTTTTTAAAAAAAATAAATAAATTAGTTGTTTTGGGTTTTCTTGATAAAGGCCATTCTCACTGGGGTTAGGTGGTATCTCATTGTGGTTTTGATTTGCATTTCTCTGATGATTAGAGATGATGAGCATTTTTTTATATGTTTGCTTGCTATTATTCTGTCTTCTTTGGAGAAGTTTCTGTTCATTTCCGTTGCCCATTTCTTGATGGGATTGTTTGATTTTTTCTTGTTAATTCTTTTAAGTTTTAGATAGATTCTTGTTATTAGGCCACCTGGGGACTGGACTTACTTGAGGCTCTGGCACGTGGGGGGGGAAGAGTGGTAGGGGCAACGTATGTAATCCTAACAATATATGTACCCCCATTATATGATGAAATAAAAAAAATAAATAAATTACAGAAATTTTTAAAAATAGTCATTTAACTACTTAAATTAATTTTAGACTTTAACCATTCTAAATAAATGAGAGTATACAAAATGCATCATCCAGTAAGCACTCATTAAATGTTAAATTAATGATGTTGTTCTGAAAATAAATATAATGCTTATTAAATAATATTAAATATAAATAAAATTTAGAAATAAATTATTAAAGCCATGTAAATGTTAAAAAATCTATTGTGATAATGTTGATAGTATTAATAATGTTCTTTTCAAAGATTTTTCTAAAATATCTATGAATAACTTTTCTATATACATTACTGAGAATTACTTCAGAGTAAAAGTGGCAAATCCTCTTTTAGTGCCATGTTTATTGTTTTTATTTTTAATGTGAAGAATGACACAAAAGATCTTCATCTTTGGAAAGCCATAGTGAATTGTATTTTATTAATAATTGGTTTTCATATAAGACCAAGGAAGCCTAAGATCACTTGTTTGTTTTTAATTAAAAGGCAAATTGACTGAACATAATTGGACTTTGAAAATACACTTAAATCTGATTTTTGATTAGTGAAATCTTTCTCATCAATAATTTAACTACTAAATTGATAAATCCCAAAGCATTTCTTTTAAAATCTCATTAGCATGCCTATATTCTCTTTCCCCTGTAACTCCTGTTTAATTATAGCAAAATCTTTCTTCAGATACAACCCAAGAGAAAATTTTTAAAAAGTGGTTCCCTAGCAGAGATAAGATCAAACTAAAGGTCACATGAAATTGTATAGGAAGCCTAGGGAAAAATATAAAGTGGTAGCTTAAGACAGAGGAATTATCCTTGGGGAAATGGTCTTTCCCAGATCTGTGAATACACTGAATATGTCATGCTAGTTAAACTCAAATACACTTTCTTCTTCACGGAAATAATTCCAAGATTAACTGCAAACTAATGCCTTTTCTCCCCATTTTCTCTGTCCAATTATGATTTTAATTCTTTCTTATAATGTATTATATGAACTTAAATCATTTATCCTATTGTAGTCTCCTAAAATGTTTTCTAAGGATTATCATTTTTATTAAAACTTTGATCTACTGAAACTAATAAGGAAAAGATAGAAAATACAAGACACTATAAGATCAACCCTGCAGCATTTTTTAGAATGCGACACTAAATATCACATCTCTATCTGACATATCTTAGGTCTTCTTGTCATTGGCCTCTGTCTTCAAATTTCAGCCTATCTTAGTTTCTTCTCAGAAAAGTAATATCTTGGTGCCTGATCAGTGAATGCAATCACATTTTACTCTTAGATATTTCCCCAGCTGAACTGATGAGTTGTGTATAATCATCCCATATGCCCTTATGTCAGCTGGACTAGTCAAGAAGCTCAAATGTAATTTCTTAGACCACTCCTAAATCCAGCCTCTGGGATTCAATTTTACAGTGCAACTTAATCTCAGCTCATTTTTTAAAATCAAAATGATTCAATCTTGCTATGAATCATATATTTTTTCATTCATATAATAATTTTCCTGAAGTCATCTTTGAAAGTGTTTACATACAGTATTTTATATGTAACATTTTGAAATATATAACTTCTACAAACATTGATTCAAATATATCCTGTAACTTTTGCCTATTTTCCAAAAGGGTATGTCTTACAAAAATGGGATTTTAGCTTCTCCTGCAGCATTTGTTTTCCCAATCTAACAGTTATTCAATGGCTTCAGGATGGTTGTAAGAAAGCTTTGGTCTAAACTCTCATCTATATCTTAAAGCTCTTTCCATAGAAGAATATTAAAATAAATAATAAATAAAATAAAATTAAGACAAATATTTACTTTACAAGTGTGGAATATTTGAATTACAGCTGAAATAGTTATCAAACCAAGGAGGTAAAGCAATATCACTTGTATAAACATAGAGATGCAGAAAGTTCACATATAAAATCTCCACATGCAATAATTTTTAATCCCAATTTAATGTTTCTTTTATTTAAACTAAATGAAATATCAACAGATACAATCTCCCTACAGGGAACTTCTAAATTTTCCCGTGGTGGCAATACTTTGAACAGATTATTTACCATCTTCATTTCTTGAATTCATATCACAATATCCTCTTACCAAAGCAAATTCCCAAATTAATTCCTCTTTCACAATTGCTTAGTGAAACTGAAGAAACTGTACCAATTTCTTCTTTATGTCAAATCTGTAGAGGCAGCCCCATGCTTCCCAGCTACGTAAGCCATCAGATCAAGATTACTGCTTTTTATAAAGATTAAACAAGTTTAAATTTGTTCTTTTCCCACACACATAAAGAGAAGAATCCTGAATAACAATGCATATTAAATTGTTATAAATATTTCATACTTCAATTCCTTATAGGATATACCTAATATCTAAAGACATATTTTCTTAGAAAAATAAGATTTCATGTAGAATGTATACAAAATAGAATTATATAACACAGAAAAACGACTCTTGCAGTACCAGGATATGATAGAGCACAGTATGAATAATGATGGTTCAATGTCTGTTTGTTCTGGGCCTGGTATTTTCTAAAGACCATATTACATTAAAAATTCTACATTTAATTTATTACATAGCCACAAATCCCAATAGAGTAATGGAACATTAAATTTGTGGAAATCCATGTAGATGATCTAATATTATTTTGAATGCAGATGTGGTATTATTTTAACCTATGATATGACATGATATGATATTATAATTTTCCCAAAGAAGATATTCACTCTCTACTTAGGAAATCCAACTAAGTGAGTATAACTATTTTGAGGAGAAAAACGATTATCTGGGGGAAGTTATTATTTGATAATGCTTTTACCTATTGAACTGATAACACTGTCTTTACATCTTTATCATGTTGGTTCTCTTATCTCTCTAGAAGTAATTTTCAGCTGTTTACTATATCATTCACTCATTTACCTTCATACTCTGCTCATTTTCCTCTGTCCCTGAGATTTCCTTCCACTCCTACTTCTTGTGAATTTTGTATTCATTCTTCAAATACCAGTGGGTTCAAATATGTACTCTTCTGCTTGAGACTCCTCTGCTCCATGCCAAGAGAAACTAATCCTACCACCTACTATGTCTTCTACATGGTCAATTTTTCTTTGTTTCTGTCACACTCATTCATTCTTTCTTAACTAGAATAAATAATATAGCAATAATCTGTGATCAGTGAAATGTATCAAAACCTAAACTAATATCCTATATTTTGTGAAAACGTTTATTTCCTGATGGATATGTTCTTTCAGGAGGTAGGGAGCATGAGCAGACAGTCTTATGTGATGGGACTTGATGTCGAGGATACTCAAAAATATTAAGATAGCATAAAACCATTTCTGCATTTCCTCTTTTAGACTTCTTGGATATCAGGAGCCAACTTTTTAAAAATTCAGCAGCTTTCGGAACCAATGGTAGGTTACCATGCCTTCAGACGTATGCATTCTTTGTTCCTTTATAAAATCCTCCATATCAATGAATCTGCTCATTTCTTTTGATTTTCTGCTTCTAATCCTTCCCAGCTCTCTCTGTGTGTTATAGTAAAACAAACAAACAAACAATAAATTATATGATTGGTTTAGTTAATCACTGTTTGACCTATTCAATATATAGTTCCCTTTACAGGCAGAATTCTCATATAAGGTTATTACATAAACCATAGCTCTTAATTTCCAAGATATAGGTGGTTGTCTTTGGAAGGGCTCCAATTCCTACCTGCAGAATTGCAACAGACTCATAAAACAAAAAGCATGAAAACATGTATGAAAAAATATTGGCTGTTTTCCTCTAGAGTATGATGGAGGAATGGCATGGTACCCAAAATTTCATGTGCTGTGTAACAAAACACATTTATAACTTTTCTATTTTCCTTAATTTTTTAATTACCCTTTGAGATTAAATTAAATAATTTAAATTAGCCAATTTAATTTTTTCTGGGCATCAGGATCGTTTTGAATTAAGATCTTTTAATTAGCCATAGTTAATTCAATCAGGAGTGTAATATTAAAAATAAAAGCAGAAATAGTCACAATTGGCCTACTATCCAATTCTCTATTCCAAGATTCAGAATAGAGGACTCCATGAATATGTCTACATTGGATGTATTTGTCTATTTAAGACATGATGGCAATGGTTTTTTGATACTATAACTCATCATAAAGGTCTTCATTATGCTCCATTTTGTCCATGCTGGAGAAAACAAGAAGGACAGAGTTGTATATCAGGACAACATTATGATAGTACAGATTTAATGCTAACCATAGTAGTTCCAGTCTAGTACAGAATTCACACCATTTTTAGTACCCTCTTGATTTTTTTCTATAGTAGTATAAAAATATTAACATCTACTTCTCTTTCCTAAGGCACCAGGAATCAAGGTCCTTTGTCACTTAACTATTTTTCTCATAATACCAAGAACAGGACAGGAAATTTAATTAATATTGGTTCTACCAATTTATTTTACTTGTGATGACTGGTTTTAACAAATCAAAACTTCCTTCTTTCTAGGTACTATTGCTGAAGATATCTGATCTTTTGTTATGGTAGTGAAATCAAACAAACTACATATGGAGAAAAGAAAAACATCTAGAGTACACATGTGGCTGAATCTTCATTTTCTTTTTTCACCTCACATGTCAAAATTACCAATTTAACACATAATTGTAAGAAATATATACAACACTCCATTCCATATTTGTATGTTTTCCCTTTTGTATACAGAAATAAGGAATTTTGTGTTTCGTGGTAGATATTGATTTAATCACAATTAACCTCTTCATCAGGCTTTGTACTCCTTCTTCTTGGCCATGTAAGAAGTAAATTTAATATGTCAGTTACATTAATATTTCACCATCTCCAGTGATTCTTATGCCTCTGCATGGTTTGGACATTTGATTCCTCCAAATCTCATGTTGAAATTTGATCTTCAGTGTTAGAGGTGGGGCATAGTGGGAGGTGTTTGGTTCATAAGGGCGGATCATTCTTGAATAACTTGGTGCCTTCCCTTCCCCAATGAGTGTGTTCTCACCTTATTATTTCACTGGGGAGCTGGTTGTTTAAAGGAGCCTGGCACCACTTCCTCCTTCTCTTACACCTTCTCTCACCATGTGACATATCTGCTCCCCCTTCACCCTTGCATCTTGATTGGAAGCTCCCAAAGACTTCCCCAGAAGCAGATGCTGGTACTATGCTTCTTGTACAATCTTCAGAATTGTGAGCCAAATAAACTCCGTTTCTGTATAAATTACTCAGCCTTAGATATTCCTTTATAGCAGCACAAGATGGACTAACACACATCCTGAACACAATAAAGGTATCTTTAGTGTCTCTACATAGCCTGTTTGGGTTATTTTTTGAGTATAAGTTGCTGCTGCTGCTTTCAGTAGAAGATTTAAAATACATCAAAATAAATTGTTGGGTATAAAAACATTTTCATACACTATAAATTACAACACAACACTAAAACCTCTTTTGTATCTTTCTTTCTTAGGTGAGTACTAATTATTATTGTTGTAAAAGTGTTTGCATATTAGGGAAAAATGAGTGACATGAAGATGCACTCCCTGTCCTTATTCACAGAGGATGAAAGTCTCCATCCAGCATGGAAGTAACAGGAAATAAATGTCTGAGAAGGCAGAATGAAATCAAAGACTCTATGAATGTAAATGAATGCTGCATTTCAAAAACGGGAACTCTGACCTACTCTAGTTAATCTTTCCTTATTTTGCAATCTTTTAGTTGATTTTATCTTTCATCTCTTTAACTTTTAATGTTTATTTTGTAATTGGTGGTAGAAGGAGAAAGGGCAAAGTGATGGATATAAACAGTGTATGATATGAGCAAGTGGAGTTTCTACTCTGCTCAAATCCTGTCTACACTCAACTATATACTCTTTGCTGCAACTTGACTAGAAACATGTGATCCTAAATTTAATCAGATAGTAAGTTCACAGAGATCAAGATCAAAATCCCTCATTCAGCTAATGTGGGAAAATTGCATCCAAACTACTACTACAGAATTGGGTAAGAATATATCACAATGACCAATAAGGAATAGCTATAACACTTCTGGTTATTTCTTGAATTCCAGAGAGATATTTCAGAATCACTGGGAATAAATATTGAATATAAGGCATTACACATTATTGACATATTCATTATCACCATTATTGTTATTATAAAATTTGCTCCCTCTCCGAGGCAATCTTACTTAGCAACAAAAAATAGTTTATCCAACTGATATTGTGTATTCATTGGATTATTTATTTGTAAAGATAAAAATACACAGAAAAAAGTTGAACAATTAAAGAGAAGTTAGAAAAATAGATGGGGGAGTCGAGAAAAGGCCATCTGTTATAAATTCTATGTAACGCCTAGACTTAATGTTAAAGAATGAAGTTTTCAGATCATTGACAATTACTGTATATATATATAATGCCAAAAACTTGTTTGACTGATTTTGTCAGTTTGTTTGTTGTTTGTTTCATGTAACTGACAGAATATATCATTTTTTCCTGACATTTAAATACATTCATAAAGTGGCTTTAAATTGGAGATCGGATGCCTTGTTGAATTTTTTCTCACTCCTATAAAATGACACAGTCGTGACAGTCTGGCCATAAATACTGCTGAATAAATCTGAGAATATGTTTATTCAATACTAACCCAGCTTTTAGAAATACAGAGTAAACACTTAAACTCCAAATAGTCCATATATTAATATTCCTAGCACAGCCCTTTAAATAAAATTTACCTTCACACTATTTCTGAAAGGATAATTGATGGTTAATATGCCACACTTTTCTTGCAATATACCATGACCTGAATATGAAAATCATTTATGAAGATAAATGAAAATATAAAACTACCAGAACTTATTGAATATTCCTCAAATGTTACATTGCAATTACTATTTAATAATCCTGATTACATGACAGAAAATATTTGAAGAGCAGCATACAGTCAGTCATCAGAGGAGCTGCTACCGTTGGAAAGTCCTTATCAAAATATTTATTAAACTAAAACTTTATGCCAAAATATTTACTTGTGTAGTGTATAAAAACAGATGATGTACACACACACTCGTGCAATTAAAAAAAAATGAAAAAGAAAAACTAGTGAGGGATTTCAAGATGGCTGATACCCACCCCACCTCTTCCTCAAAGAAGAACAAAACTATTAATAGCAAGTAGATAATCACATTTTGAATAGATCATCTAAGAGAGGACAATGAAATTCAGCAGACAAGTGACAGGAAAGACAGAAATCAGGAAAGAGAGAGAAATGAGGCAGCCTTTCCTAATGGAGGAAAGGATAAGTTGTCCATTCCTACCAGCAATTCCTTGCCACAGGAGAGCCCCTTGACTTTGTAGACCCTGAAACTAACACAGGGAACAATTACGTTGCTCCAGAGAGGAAGTTCAGTCTTGGTTCCCCAAATCCCTAAGCCCTAAGCAGCTATAACATGGCACCATTTTGAGAGCTCAGCCCTTATTGGACTGCATCCTGCCCTGCAGCCCAACAGCCCCTCCATCTCCACATCCCTGGTCCCCCACTGGTCCTCCCACCCAAACCCATTGCTGGTGAGATTGAGGCAAGAGCCATTGGCAGTGACCCTACCCCCTTCATCAGAGGGAAAGCTATGCATTTTCACAAGCTCCAAGGACAAATTTCATTGTCCATAGCTACCACTATTATGAGTTGCTGCAGGGCTGACCACATGAGTGAAGCACAAGGCCCTCAGCCACCGGCCTATGGCTGCTCCCACTGAAAGCAACTCTGACCTCCCCAGTAGCAGGGCCACAATACAGGTGCTTCAGCTTCCACCTTAACATTTTGCTGGTGGCCAATGGATCATCCTGGTCATGTCTAACACAGACAGAACCTGCATGCACCAGCTAGTGGGGATGAAGATAGGTCTCCTGGTCCAGCTCTAGACCCCCCAGTACATAAGCATGCCTTCAAGAGGCCTGGGGATCACCCATCCCAGTCCTTCACCATTGGAACTTGCGACAGGCCCACCCAGTCAGCCACTACCACCACAGCTGGTACCCACTCACACTTGCTTTTTAATATAGCCACCATTTATTGCATCTGTGAATGTAAATAGTATGTATGTGGGGGGTGAATGTGTTCAGTGGGTTTAAATGTGTATATCACGTCTAAGGGACAGAAACCAGGCAGGTACCTTTAATTAATACCTCAGGCAGCCACTTCATTATTCAGCTCTGGCAATGCTCTCTAAATGTTATCAGTTCTGGTAATGTTTGCACAGGTAACTTCAGAGGGACCTTTTAGAGCACCCTGAGACAATCTCAAAACTCTAGTCTTAAATAGCTCTGGACTCAAGAGGACAAGTGCTCATGTAGCCATCCCCTCTCTGCCAAGTGTGCTGTGTTTTGCAAGAGGATGCAGAATCAACTGTATTGTTCTAAAGCAATAAGACGTTAGCAATTTTAAATGACACTTGACCTGAATAATAATCTTCATGATTTTTAAAATCTCACAGTAGCAACTCATAAGTTTATTCATCTTTCTGCCTCTTTATACAAAAATTCTCCTCTATGAAATAGATTGACTTTGACAACTAAAATATTTTCAACTTTATATACATAAGCATGTTATATAAACTGCCTTCTGGTGAACAGTATGCCTAGATCTCTAGCAAGGTGAAGAGAAAAAAAATGTATCTGAAAATTGCTATCCTCCTTTATCTCTTGAAACCATACTCTTTATCTGAAATAGTAGGAAGTCTAAGTCAGATATGACAGCAAAGCCCAATAAATTGAAGAGAGTATGGAGAGTTGGGATGACTTGTTACAGTATCAGCTCTGACAGTGTTACCATTTCTTTTCAGTTTTAACATCTACACAAAGAAGAAAATCAGAAAATCATGAAAAAGGATGGTGTGAATATTGCACCTGAAAATTTTACAGGACTAATGCCAATCCTATAAACCAGAGTTGTATCTTCCTGTGGACTGTTATACCTACAGAATAAACTGCTTTATAAAAAATAATCACATTTCCTATAAAAAGATAGTTATTGCCATAAATCTGAGCTTCTAATCATCATAAGAAAATAATTCAACATTAGTAAGTGCATTTGAAATTAAAAGCAAAGAAACTTGGAATTTTAGTTGTTCTAAGCAGCCTTATGTAATAAGGCACAAGAAAAATATCCAATATGTATTTCTGATTTAAGGTGACAGTCTTCCACTTTTACCCTCCAAGACCACACTGAGGATTGGGGCCAGAGATTAGAACTTGGAAACTGCCTCAAAATATGATTACCAATATACATAGGGTTTATTTTTCAGATATCAATTTTATTCCTTTCTTTTCAACTAAGTAATCAAGCTAGTAAAAAATGTTTTAATGATCAAAATGATTATATTACCAAACATTAAAATATGTTAATGGGGTGAGATAATGGTACTATATTTTGACCTCATGTGTCAAATATTTGTCAGAGGTTAACCATATAAATGTGGACATCTGTGGAGGTAATTAAAAAATCCAAATAGAATATTAGTATATCTTTATGCATTCAGAAATAAAATTAATATTTAATATATGCCCACACTGTACTAATTAAGTCAAGATTTTTCTGCTTTACTGTAACATTTTAATTTGCATGTTGTGCTGAATTTGAGAAGGAGGCAATGCTTTGGAAACACAATAACTCTAAATGTGTCCTTAGATTCCAACTCTAAAATAGAATGTGCACTTTTTAAAATTTTAAATGCTGTTTCTGTCTTGATTATTTCAGAAATCTATGGTTCAGCCTGCATTACAGGAACTGTACACTTATAACTTCACAAATGCTTGTTCTTGGTTCTTTAAAACAAGTTGTAGGTGAGATGGATAACATGTGATAACTACTAGTTAATGCTTAAGGATACATAAACCATCCGGTATTTATATTTTAATGTTTTGTATAATTGAACCATTCCTTGCTTACTTAAAATTGAAATATGACTAATTATATATATTACTATCACATATCAAGTATTATATCAAAACAAAAATAGTATTAAAATTTACTAACTTAGAAAATATGTACAAAGATTATGAAATACTAACATTTATATTGTTTTCATTCATGATATATTTATCAAACAGTAAGTAAACACTACTATAAGTATGTAATCTGGATTTAAAGTTTGGTAATACTTATGGAATAGATGGTAGTGCAAAAAACTCATGAATAAGCACATAAACAAGAGTGGGCTCTATTCATTTATGCCTCCCTTGTTCTTCGTTGAGGCATACCAAATATCCTTGATCAAATACATTTCATGTAAAGTGAGGTACCCAAAATTAGAGCTGCCTAGAAACTATAGGTTTCCTTCTTTTCTACTAGGTAAGGGTCAGAAAACTACAACCCACAGGCCCACCATTTGTTTTTATAAATAAAGTTTTATTGAAATACAGCCATGCTCATTTATTTACATATTGTTTATTGCTGCTTTAACTCTACAACAGCACAAATAGCAGTTGCAATAGAGATTCATGGTCCACAAAGCCTTAAATATTTACCATCTGGCCCTTTCTATAAAAAGTTTTCTGACTCTTGTTTTATAACATTAAATTCAGGGGGTTACTATATCGGTGCTCATTGGTCTACCTCATAGCATCTAAGGCAAACACTTGCTATCTTACAGTTACATCACTCTATTTCTATTTCATTTTCTGCCATGAGGCCCAGGGCATAGTGGGTATGGCCCACCAAAATGCGTCCCTTTAGTTGGGAACATGGTATCCACCCCTCAATCCTCACCAATATATGGATATATTTTCTTTTTAACATAGCAACAGCATATCCAAAAAAACCCCAACAAAACAAAAGCAAATGATATTAATTATCATGAGATCTCTGTTTGGAGAAACCAACAAAACCAGTTTAGTTTTGTAGCTCTTAATGCAGTTGAAGTGCTTAACTGCATACTCCTTAATTTTAATGCTAGAGCTATTTGACCTGTGCCTGCCAAGCATATCTCTTAGTTTTAATATCAAACTTCTTCTCTGAGTGAAGCTCAACATCAAGAATGATTTGTATGGATAGCCCACTGAAGAGGATATAGTATCAAGGCAACAATAATCTATGATCAAGAACATTATCCTCAGTAGGCTCAATGTCATATTGACCAATGGGAATCTCTTCTTGCAATATTCTGCCATCTAGATGCATACCTGTGAAGTCCCTAAAGCCTTATTATTTCTTTGCAGCAAGTTAGTCATGAAGGAACTGAGGTATATACATCAACGTTCATCAATATTTGAATCTTCTCCCATTTGCTAAACATAGAAGGGTGGAGTCCTTTTTAATATTCTTGAAATTAGATTGGACCATGTGACAGCTCTGGCTGATAGACTATGGGTTGAAGTGACCTACATCACTTTTAGGTCAAAGTATGGAAGACCGCCACATAATCCTCTAGCTGTGTCTTCCTCTTTTAAGAGGGGAGATGAAGGCCCCAAACTACATAAGATTGAAGCAGCTTGAATCTCAACCTGCTGCATGGAGTTTAGTTGCCATAAATAATTGTTTATACCCTTATAGATTTTACTGTGTAGAGCAATTGAGGTTTGAGTTTGCATTTTAATACCTTGTTGCCTAATACAGATGCCCTGAACTCAGATTCTCTGTAGTTTCAATCAAAGTCTCTAGTGCTTCCCTCCCTCCCACCATAGAAGTAGAGCATGTGAGGACTTGAGCTACACTACTCACTCTCATAACATTCCATCGTGGTCCTGATCACTCAGTGCAACATCACTGTTGCTATGCCTCTCCGAGCAAAACTAGAATATAAGAAGATTTACCCAAGACAGTTGAAGTAATGGTTAACTTATATGTCAACCTTACTGGCTTACGAGATGCCAGATAACTAGTAAAACATTATTTCTGGTGTGCCTGTGAAGGTGTTTTAGGAAGAGTCTAGTGTTTGAGTCAATAGAATGAGACCAGAAGATCCACACTCATCAGTGTGGGTGGGCATCATACAATTCATTGAGAGCCAGAATAGAACAAAATGGTAGAGAAATTGCAAATTTGCTATGTTATCTTGAGCTGGGACGTTCATCTTCTCCTGCCCTTGAACATCAGGGCTCCTGGTTCTTGGGCCTTCTGACCCTAGGATTTACACCAGCAGTCCCCATTGTTCTCAGACCTTCATCCTTAAACTAGGAGCTACAACAACAGCTCTTTTGCTTCACAAACCTTTGGACTCAAATTGAATTACACCACCAGCTTTCCTGTTTCCCCAGCTGTCAGATGGCACATTGCGGGGTTTCTCAGCCTCCATAATCTCCTGAGCCAATTCCCATAATAAATATCCTTTTGTATAACTATATATATCCTATTGATCTGTTTCTCTGAAACATACTGACTAATTGAGTAGGTGATTTCAAATTTAAAGTAAATTCTTGAAAATATGTCCATAGTCCAACTCAGATAATACAGAAAATTCTAATCCTTGAAATCCAAGAGAAGATGCCAAACAAATGAAAATGAAGTAGCAGTTAGTCATTATACTTTATCATATCCACCCTGTAATGGTGGTGCCAGCCTTATTCAGTGGTTTCTACTACCAATTAAAGATTCTTGGTAAGACTCCAGCACTTTCACCAGCTTTAACTGCCTAAAGTGTTCTACTGAAAATTATCCAGCATCAGGTTTTAGACCTACAGCTTAAAATTCAGATCCTTTACTTCTTTTTTCTACAGCTTTTTGGGTCATTACCTCTGGCGTATGTCCATTGCCAACCATATGCCTGGTATATGTTACGAACATAATGAATGATCAAAAATGAACCACAGTCCTTCAACTTGGAGGAAAAAAATAGGCATTAACCAAATAATTACAGTTTAATAAATGTGAAAATATGTTAAATATTCCAAAGTTTAAAATAACAATAGCATTGTAATTGAAAGTATATGTACAAATGTACGCTTACAGTAACGGGTAAATCAGTGAAAGGTTTGCATATTTAAGTCAGTAGTTAGGTTATTAAGTATGAAATGTCTCATTTCCTTAAGTAATATGTTTGACAGTTAATATCTCTGACATTTCACTTTGAGACTTCTTGCTTTATTTTTATTGTGAAAGTACATCCTCAGTTTTGCAAATGCACATTTTAGCTTGTGATTATCTTTCAAATATTTTTTGGAGCAATTTTTGTGAAATCATGGATAAGTCAAAAATTCATGCTATTTTTCAATATGAGTTCCATTGTGTGCAGCTCGGACAGCTCAAAATATCAACAAAGTGTTTGAGGAGGATGTGGCTAATGAATGCATAGTATGTCAATGGTTTGAGAAGTTCCATTCCAGTGATTTTAATCTTGAAAATGAGCCATGTGGGCGACCTGAGACCAAGGTGGATAACGATGAGCTATAAGCGGTAGTGGAAGTGAATCCTTCTCAACCTATGCGTCAATTAGCAGCGACACTGGACATATTCCAACAACACTGGACCACTTGAAACAAATTGGCAAAGTAAAGAAGCTAGATAGATGGGCTCCACATGAATTAAACAAGCATCAGAAAATAAATCATCTTGAAGCTTACCTTTCTTTGCTGTCACGACATAAAGGCTAGCTATTTCTATACCATATTGTTACATATGATGAAAAATGGATTCTTTTTGACAATTGCACAATGGTTGGATGAAGATGAAGATGAAGTACTGAAACACAGTCCAAAACCAAATATTCATCAGAAAAAGCCAATCGTGTCTGGTGGCCCAATGCTGGTATTATCCACTATAGCTTCATGAAACCTGGTCAATCCATTAAAGCAGATGTCTACTGCAACCAATTGGATGGAAGGATGATGATGTTTCCAATTAAGTAGCTGAGATTGGTCAATAGAGACAGGTCAATTCTCGTGCAAGATGACATGTCACCAAAAACGATGGTACTCAAACTACAGAAGCTGGATTTGGAAACTCGCTGTCTTTGGCCATATTCACCAGACCTTGCAACAACTGACTACCACTTTTTCCAGGCTTTGGACCACTTCTTACAAAGAAAGATTCAATTCTCAACAAGTTGTGAGAAATGCCATTTGCAATTTCATTGCCACTTGCTCTCTAGGCTTCTTCGCTTCTGGCATAAGCAAGCTACCATTAAGACGGCAAAACTGTGTTGATATTGTAGGCACATACTTTGATCAATTATACTGCTTCTTGTTTTAGATATAATAAACTACACTTTTGATTAGAAATCTGACATTTCATATTTAATGACCAAATGCTCGTGTAAGGAGGAAAATTCCAAAGACTGGAGAGAAACAGAAGGCATGGGGTGTTACAGATGGAAGGAATGGGATACTCAAAGTCCCTATGGTGGGAGGGAGCACAGTAAGTTAGCAAAGCTGAAGGAGACCAGCAGGAATTAAAGACAAAGCAAGGCAGAGAAAGGTGCATGAAGACTCTGACATGGAGTACAGGGGCAGATGATCTGATCTAACATGTTTTAAACTATGTTAAGGATTTTGTAATTCACAAAAGAGAATTTTAGACTATTACTCTGAATCAATGTGTTAACATTTGAGTGGTCAAGAATAAATGCAGAGATACATAGTTTATCCAGGAGGTAACAGTAGTTTAAATAAAGAAGAACAGAACTTTGATTGAGAGAAATGGATGGATATGTTTAAGAGGTAAAATCGAAAGTACTTGGAGATCTGTTCTCTGGGTAAGATGTGCTATGTATTAGAGATGAATCCTGTGGTTATTATACACACCACCATACAGATGGTAGTCCTATTCATTACAATAAAGTATATGAAAGAGAAGTGTTAACTGTTGAACTTGAGGTTGCTTTGGATACATAAATAGAGTTATCAAGTAATTAGTTGCATAAATTGGTCTATAGCTCTGGGTCAAAGTATGGCCTACAGATATACATTTGGGACTCAGTAGTATATAACTCAGTCCATTTGTGGCTGAGATGGTCTATGGAAATAGTACCGGGTGAGAAGGAAATGGATCTTAGGGCTGAACTTTATGGCATTGTATTATTTAATGATCAATAAAGATGTATGTATCTGTATTATCTAGTGTATCTGTATGAGAGTTATAGAGACTAGAAAAGGTGTTGGGATGAAAGTATACTTTTATTATGGTTAAGTAATTTAAATGTGAATTAATAAATGTTTAAAACAATGTCTAGTATATAATAAGCCCTGAATGAATGTAAGTTATTACTAAGAGGAGAGAGGGTGGTGTAAACAAATTCATGAGCTTTGAGGAAGTGATGATTTTTACCAGAGGTTAGAGGAAAGTTAGTTTTGAAGCAGGAATAATAAGCAAAGAAAAAGCTAACCTAATTTTCCCATAATGAAATATATGATGTGTGAGGAAATCAACACTTCCCACTCTAAGAGCCTGGAGGTGAGGTATTGTATTCTGGGGAGAGCCCATAAGAAAATGATGTGAATATAGAGTAGTCTGGTAATAATGAAGAGGGTATGGTGGAATCTTTGGGGAGGGAAGGAGGTTTGGAGAGCTGGGAAATATAAATCATTGTGGGGATGATGATATGGAAGTGAATTAGAAACCAAGAGACCTACATTTTGGAAATGGATTGCTTAATAACAATAAAAATAGGCATAATAAATTTAATCCAAATTGCTTTTTTTTAAGAAGGGAGGCAATATTCTTAATGGACAGAGCATTTGGCACACTTTACCTGAGTCTTTAGTGCAGCAGCATCTTCTCAGCATCGTTTCAGCTCATTAGAACCAGAATGGAGTGACATCCTGAGGGATTGTTGTATCTGCCTCCTGGTGGCCTCCAGGGTTGGCAATTCCAGTGGCTACAGACTCTGCAATAGAGAAAAAAAAATTGTACTTAGTATTTAATGTGTTCATTTATTATGCATGCAAATGAATATGGGGTGTAAAATTTAGGCTAAAGATAAAGAAATGGTCTTTTGACACAATGAGAATCTGAATTTTTAATCTTTTTTTTAGTTATCTCATTAACAGATCTCTTTTTCTTCTGACTCCATATCCCTTATATTCTAGAATCACATAGTCTTTTCTTTAAATATAGTCAGAGTAAGAGGAAATATTTCCCTAACTAGTAGCAAATGAGAAGATAGATGCTCATTTTTTTTTAAATTTATTAATTCATCAAACTGAAAAGATAACTCTTCTCTTAAGGAATTAGGCAAAGAAAAGAGTAGAAATTAAGACTTACTATTAAATAAAAACTGTTGTGTACCAGATGGTTTCCGTAAATGATCCATTTACTTTTAATTGTTACATCAAGCACAGTTGAGAGTAATTATTGTATTTTTTTCTCACATACAAGGAAACAAGCAAAAACACATAATGTAACTTGTCTAAGATAATCATGGCTGTTTCCTTGTTTCTCCATATGACTTCCACTCTTTCAAAGCCTCCGTAACACATTGATGATATCCACTTGAATGTCCTAATGATATTATTTCTCAAATGGTATGATCCATTGCTAGACTACAAGATAGCACTAGCATGTGGATTTTCTTGCTTCTATATATCTCACTGCCCATTCTTGTCCTCCAAAATTTTAAAACCCATTTAGTCCATCCTGTAATAGTCATCAGATTCCACCCGAGCTCTTTAGGAGGACAAGGGCCAATCCTTCAGACATATCCATCATCATGTTTCACTTCTAATGCTCTCCATAGGCATAACTTCATTATATGACACCTAAAAAATTGCATCTTCTGAGCCTGATTTTATCTAACCTTTAAATATGAATGAGATAAAAATTCCTACTTTCCCATTTCATTCTGATCCTGTAACACTTGGCTCACTTCCTAGCCTAAAGTTCATTGTCAATCAATTTATTCTTGGCCTTTTGGTAAAGGCAAGGAATCTAGAGGCAGGCAAATATTTCTTTGAATTCAAGAAATATCACATAACAATATTTAGAATACCCTAGTCTCTCAGACCTTCTAATACTTTTATTCATCAATCAATATAGTCCCTGTCCACAAAAATACACACTCTCTTTTAAGTCTTCATTTTTTAGAATTATAAAAGTAGAGCCATTCTTAACCAATGCAAAATCATGGTGTGTAGCTTCAACTGGGACTTTATTCCTGATTTAGAATTATTTTCTTAAGCTTTTGGACTGATTCCTTATAACACTAACAGTAGCTGCTCGAAAGACTTGTTTTCCTCACACCTGAATTCATGCCATCTATTGTAGAAAGACAATGTCTTTGTTAAAAATATATTTTATTTTTAGAATAGTTTTAAGCTCACAGTAAAATTGAGAGGAAGGTACAGAGATTTCCATATATACTCTCTGCCCTCACACATACATATCTTTTTTTTACTTTACTAAAAGATCAAATTTGACTGACATGAGTTCCCCAATATAATCTCTACCTCCAAAATATTTCAGTCTTATAATATTCTCTTTTCCTTTTTCAAATTCTCAGAGGCATTGATGTACAGCTGCCTTTTAAGGGAAAGTTTCCCAAATTCTATCTCCTTCTTCATCCTCTGGGAACTCACTCCTTCAATTATCTCTGCACACTGTAAAATATTTAACCTGTCCCTCTCAATTGGTCTCTGACATTTTACTCTCCACTGTCAAAAGCTTTGAAAGATCTTCACATGACATGTTGGTTTCTTTCTCCTTTATTTCATTTTCATTTCCAAATTTTTCAAACAAGCAGTATATATGGACTGCTTCTATTTAATCACCAACTCTCAACTTCTTAAGAAACTTTTGAAATGTTTTGACTTCAAAGGATACTCTCCTTTCAAAAGTTACCAATTATATCTTCATCTTCATACTAAATGTTCTCTCAATCCTTCTCCTTAACACTACACTTAGCATTCTACCATTCTTTGAAACAGTCCGAGAAACAGCATAAGAAAAGGCATAAAAGGGAAGTATCTATGTTTTTGGAACATATCCAAGTTTAGTCCCCAAAGTTATAGGAATCAAGCAAAATATTTTTAAAAAGGGATACTTAGGGAAGAAGGGCAAATATTTACAAAATGAAAATCAGTTAGAGTTACTAAAAGGACTTTCCACCATGAGACGTCACTATCTAAATACTTATTGTATACAAGGCAAAGGGCCCAAGATTCCATTTAACCTGGCTATTTGTATATGTGTTAAATTGGCACAATTAGCTCAAATAAACAGAGTCCAAAGTCTTTACTAAGCTGGGTGTTTTTCTCTCTTTGATTTTAGTATTAGTGATTAAAATGAATGTGAAGAGGCCTGTGAATGTGGCAAAATGCAGCTGGAAGGACGACAGCAGTGAGTCATCAGAACAAAACGTTTAAATACTTTTCTTGGAAGTATGAATGCATCAAATTGTCCTCAGCAGTAATTGATTACTAGCAATTGATAATTGTTAATATCATGCATAATCATTCAACTTAGTGCTTAATTTTTAAAGTTCGTGTCAAAATTAAAAAGAACAAGAATAGTATTCATATGGATGGATTTCAATGAAATACGTAGCAATTTCTGAGCTAGAAATTAGCCATTTGCATCAAAAATAAACCTTGATATGCCAAGCATAAATGGTGCTTTTTTTCAGAGAGTAGAACATTGTAAAAATGTGCCCTGAAAATTCTTGCAAAAAAAAGTATTATGAAATATTTTTTAACATAGAATTTTGAGCCCTTTTTAGGCATTACACAAAATAAGCTAACTGTAGGTATTTTAGCCCTCTGAGAGATAATACTTCTGATAAATAAGTATTAGTTTTAGAATATGTAACTTCCTTTATTTTTCTAAAAGAATGACTAGACATTTATTCCAAGCAGCATTTAAAGAAACAGAAAGTAGTAAAAGTTTAATATCTATGCAAAACTAAACCATTAGTAGAAGATAAAGATTATATACATTTGAATTAGTGCTTATAATTGAAGATAATTTGTGTTTTTTTAAAGAGTGGAATTTAAAATAAAAATAAAATAATATAGTAATTCAGAAATGTAATTACTGAATTAATAAAATTGCAGAGTATTACAAAATTGCTATTTTGTATCATCCTCACAATTTTTGACTAATTTGCATTACATATTCAATAATAATATTATTACTTAGAAATTTTTTAAATAGAACTTGAATGCATTTTAACATATTTTAATATGAAACAAAAATTCATATGAATTTATTGTTTTGATATAAGGTTATACTCTTCTAATATATATTGAGCTGAACATGTACCTGTGAATTTAAAATGTATGTCTACACACTACCTAAAACATCTTATATAACAACAAGTTCTCAGGGGAGGAGAGGACTAATTCTTTAGAAACTAATTTTCGTGTATTTGAAGAAATAATCAGTTAACAGTTTCAGCAGCAATGAAAATTAATTTTTCTCATTATAATATATATTAAGTTACATTAAATTTTAATTTTAATGTTTAATATTTTAAAATTTATGCCCAATTGTGCACCATGAACTTCGTGACAAGGAGAATTTGGTATATTATCCATTTTTTTTCATTATTTATGAATTACCCTTCATCTAAAACTGGTTCTAACATTCTAATCTCTGTCATCATTTACATTCTCATCTCTGTCTTTACCAATAATACTATTTTATTCACAAGTGATTCTTAATATCTAGTAATGGGATAAAATCCAAATGTTCTACCTGCTTTGTATTATTATCCTACTCAGCTTGTAAGCTGAAAAGTTCTGCCATATGAGGCTTAACTTTTCAATAATGAGTGATGGTGGGAGAGTGTGAAATGAATTTATAAATGTGCATAATATCATATCATGGAAGTGAGGACAAAGGAAATATTAACACAGGAAACTATTAAAAGATACAACCAAAATTATTTCATAAAGTACAATTTTATTTTTTAAGTCAACTTAGGTATAATTTACATGAAATAAAACTCACCCACTGTAAATGTGTAAGAAGTTTGGGCAAATGAATACCCCCACATAACTGCAACTCAAGTCAACAAATGTAAATTTTTACATCCATCTTATTTTTTTAGTCACATCTCTCATCTATTACTATGTTTTGCCAATCCTAGAATTTTATATAAATAAAACTATATAGGATGTATACCTTTGTGTCTGGCCTCTCATTTTCAGCATAATGTTTTGGAGATTCATTTACAGTGTTTGTATCTAAATTATTCATTTGTAATTGATGATTAATATTCCTTTCTATAAACATACCGCAATTTGTATATGAATTCACCTTTTGGTAGATATTTAGGTTTTTGTTTGTGGCTATTATAAATAAAGCTGTCCTGAAACATCATTCTCATGTTTTTGTGAGAAAATATGTTTTTACTTATCTTAGACAAATTTCGAGAGTTGCTAGGTCATATCGTGTTAAACTCTAAAAGAGTTAACTCTATAAGAAACCATCTAATCATTTTCCAAAGTGTTTATGCCTTATTGTACTCCTATCAGCAATGTATCAGAGGCCTAGTTATATCACATCCACATTAACACTTGTACTTTCAGTCTGATCTGAGCTATTGCAGTGCATGTGTAGTGGTATATCTTTGTAATATTAATTTATACTTCCATGATGCCTAACAATATTGAGTATCTTTTGAAGAACTCTTATTTTGTGTTGTTTTTTTTATGTCCTTTGAACATTGTAAAATTATTTTCTTATTGAGTTATAAGATTTCTTTATGTATTGTGGATGTAAGTCCTTTCAAAGACCTTTACATTACAAATATTTTCTCCAATCTGTGTTTTGCATTTTCATTTTCTTAATGAAATGGTGACTTTTGAAGAGCAAAATACTTTAATTTTGATAAAGTTCATTATCAGCTATTATTCTTTAAATCTGATGTTTTAGTGGCTTTTTTATTTTTGCCTATGAAAAGTTTACAAAGATTTGTTTCTAGAAGTTTTATAGTTTTAGTTTTGACATCTAGGTCTATAATCCATTTGGACTAAGTCTTTTATATTTTTTGACATAGAGATTGAGGTGTATATATACATATATATGTCTAAAATTATATCATATATTCTAAAATCATTACTTGAATTAATTGACTATTCTTTTTTCTATTTAGTTGCCTTGGAACCTTTTCAAAATTCAATTCATCTTATATGTCTGGGTGTACTTCTGTAATCTCTGTATGTCCATCCTATTACCAATACCACAATTTCTTCTTTATCTTAACTTTATGATAAGTCTTAAAACCATAATGTTTAAATACTCCAACTCAGTGTTTAAAATTATGTTTGCTGTGCTCGTTCATTCTCACATACTTATAGATTTTAGAAGCTGCTTGTACATTTCTACACAAAAATTATGCTCAGAGGCATTCTTGCTGAGATCACATGGAATCTATAGCTCAATTTGGGAATAATTACTTTTTTAACAATATTGAGTCTCCCTGTTTATGAACATGGAATATGTCCCTCTGTGATGGTTAAATTTATGTGTCAACTTGGCGTGGTTGTGCTGTACATTATTTAGTCAAATACCAGTCTGTAAGGCATTTTCAAAATGTAATTAACATTTAAATTAGTAGACTTTGAATGAAGCAGATTACCTTCCATGATGTGTGTGCATGCCATCCAACCAGTGGAATGTTTTAAAAGAAAAGACTGAAATTTGCTTGAAAGGAAGACCTCAAAAGAACTCAAGAATTATTCTTCAGTGTGCAATATTAACTCCTCTCAACTTCCAGCATACCAGCCTGCCCTAGAGATTTTGGATTTGCCAATCCCCACAATTGTGGGAGCCATTTCCTTAAAATAAATCTCTCTTTATTTATATACCTTTTATTGATCCTGGTTCTCTGGAGAACGCTTATTCATCTCTCTCTCTCTCTCTCTCTCTCTCTCTCTCTCTGTCTCTCTCTGTCTCTCTCCCCTCTCCCTAGAATTTCATTTCTTTCAGATATATATTTTTAAAATTTTCACAGTAAATTGTTACATACAGAATTTTAAACTTATCACAAAATATTTTATGTTTTGACTATATTGTAAACTATATTTTTAAGTTATCTTCCATTTGTTTGTTTCTCATATTAGTTTTTGATAATTAGTTTCAATTAATTTTTGGTGTTTTCCACTAGAATTATTTAAATTTTTGAAATTAATTTATTGTCTAGTATGCTTTAGTGGATGCTCTAGGATTATTAATATAATAAATCTTTTGTCTGCAAAAGAAGACAGAAAGCTTCTTTATTGCCAATATTTTTCCCTTTATTGCTTTTTCTTCTCTAACTTCCTGAATCCAGGAAGGAAAGTAAAGCCTTATTAAAAATAATCAATTTCATAGGGTGTTGTGGGAAATGACCTATGGAAATAAAAACAGGATTGACATTGAGAGGGGAGAGAACAGTTTGAAGGAACTGATGGCCACATTTGATTCTGTAAACAACTATAAACTTTTCACATACTTTGGTATACTTAAAATAAAAGCAATAGAGAGATTCAATGTAATACTTGTGTAATAATTTCAGGCAACATGACTGTATTTTCACATATCTTTTACAGTATTTTTATCCATATTGTAAATAGAATATTTACCAAAATAAAATATTTACCAAATATAGACAAGCATTCAGAAAGAATATGTGCTCTTTCAACTTCTGAGAAATTTCTAAAAATAATATATCAGTTTGATAGAAGGTGCTTTTGAAGAAAGCAGAATCTTTTCAGGCATGATTTATTTTTAAAGATGATCAGACATCATCATGCATGCAAAAAAGAGTACAGAGTTTAGTGACACAAAAGGGTCAATCAATATTTTTTTAAAAAAGGAAATAGTGATTGTTGGTACAGTACACTATATTCTGACTTGGGTCCTGGGCATTGTGATTCTTAGCACTGGCCAGTATAGCATTAAAGACAATATCACTAACTCTGGAGCCAAAAAATCTGGGTTCAAATTCTGTCTCTCTCACTCTGTGATCAATCTGTGATCTTCATATTTAACCTCTCTATGCCTCAGGTTTCTTTATTTGTAAAATGCAGATAATTATTACAGGAGCCCAATAGGATTATTATGAAGATTATATAAGTTATTTTTTGTAAATGATTTAGAAAAATGCCCTACACATATTAAGCTCTGTGCGTATGTGTGTGTTTTAAATATAATTTTAAATGTATTCAATTTTGGGAACAAGGCATATTATTTACATACCTCAAGGCAATAGTATAATAAATTTTAATTTTCTGAAGAATTATTCTCATGATTAGTTCAAGAAGTTGCACATTTAATTATAAAAAGATTTCAGATTTTACTAAACAGAAAAATTTATGTGTCCATTTTATAAGGTATTATCATAAAAGAAAAAAGCTATTAAGATTTTTTATAAGTTAACAAAGAGCTAAGATTCTCCATCAGCACTCTGTGTTCTTTCTGCCTGTCACTAGTCACAATTTCCTAATCCTCAAATGCAACTTAAATGTGACTTTCCCAGGGAAGTCTCTGATCCCTTTTCTAGGTTGCATCCCTGACACATGTCTTAATGAACTCTGAATTATTGCCTTTATTGCACTCCTCACACATTTAATTAAATAATTATTTCTCTGATTATTCTTTTTCTGTCTCTTTCACAAAACATTAAGCTGATCAAGCACAGAAATTGTTCTTGTTAGTACCTTCATCTTCAGCTTATAATTATTTCTGACACAAAATATCTATAAATTCTCTGAGAGAAGAGATCTAGGTACACTTTTTTGTGTGTGCTTGAAGATATTTTATTCTGTGTAGAATCATGATGATATAAATTTGAACTCAGAAAGTACATTTTAAGAAATATAAGATCCACTTGGATGGCTATAACTTTAAAAAAGGAAATGTGTTGACAAGGATGTGGAGATATTGGAACCTACATACATTACTGGTAGGAATACAACAGGATATAGCCACAATAGAAAATCATTCGAAAGTTTCTCAAAAAGTTACATATAAAGTTACCATATGCCCTAGTAATCCTACCCCTAGGTATATAACCCAAGATAATTAAAAGCAGGGACTCAGATACTTGTATACCAATGTTCATAGCAGCATTATTCACATTAGGCAAAAGGTGTAGACAACTCAAATGTCCATCAATAGGTGAATGGCACACTCTTTTTATCCCTAGCTGTTGAGCATATTAGGAGTGCAATAAATACCTGTTGCATGAATGAATGATGAGCTGAACATTTAATAAAAATGATGAATTATGGTTTTTTTGAGTGATAACTCAAAGATATGTTCCACAAATTTATGATGTTGATTTTTGGTGCTGCACTTTGAAAATACTATCTTAAGTCACTATCCAGGAAAATATAATTGTAGTCAACTTCTACTGCCTTTACGTGATGGTTTGGTCAAGTGTTTGCATTAAAGACTGAGCATCAGGCAGAATTTTACAGTGATTCCCAGTATCTTGATATTCTGATCTCTAGTATACACACATCTTCTTCTAGTGATCCAGTAAAACACTAATATAAGTACTGCTATGAAGTGATTTTGCAGATGTAATTAAGGCCCCAAATTGGTTTTCCTTGCAATAAAAAGGTAATATGGGTGGGCCTTCTGGCCCTTTGACTCTAGGCCTGGAGGTTAGATACAGGGGAAGACAGAGATATTTGAAGTATGGAAGGTATCCTATGTAAAGAAAGTTCTCTGCTGCTGGCTTTGAAGATGGTGAAGACTAAATGGCAAAGAATACAGGGTGTCTGTAGGAACTGAGAGTGACCCCCCCCAACTGACAGCCAGCAAAGAAATAGAGAGCTTAGCGCTATGGATGTAAGAAACTGAAATTTGCCAACAACCTAAAGAGCTTAAAAATATTCTTTCCCAAAGCATCAAGACAAGAACACAGCCTGACAAACATCTTGAATTATAGTTGTTGAGACACTGAGTAGAAAAACTAGCCTTCTAGCCTACAGACTCTTAAGCTAATAAATGGGTATATTTTAAGCTACTAAGTTTATAGTAATTTATTATGCAGCAACAGAAAATGAATAAATCTGTTTATAGAAACAAGTAGATTTGGTTTGCACGTGTCAAACAACCATTTTCAAATAGACATTGGATATTTGGCAGGGATTTCACTGTTTACCCTTTCAGTACAAAAGGTATGCTGACTTGTTTTTATATACAAGAGAGATAATACAGATTTATATAATACATCTCAAGGGTTTGTTTCCTTTAGCATCAGTTGACCTTCATTACTTCTACATTATGCACTTGTTTGAACCCTGCCAATTCATGTGAACATCTCAAAGGAAAGAGAAAAATTACAAACCCCATTGTGTTTAAAGATCGGATCTGTGCCCTCCTACTAAGAAAGTAAAGTCTGCAACCTCGAGGCTGCAAGGAGAATAGTTTCTCTGTGGAACTGAAACAATTCATACATTCTCAGTCAGCGAAATTGCAAATGGTAGAACCAAACAGAGAAGGGGCGAGGTAAAGAGAAACTTTTGATTTTTTTTCACTGGTGACATAGCTGTGACAGTAGATTGTATATAGTTCCCAGCTCTTCTTTGTTCTTCTCAATAATGTGTTGGGAGCAATATTGAGCACCCCTTGTATATCTGAATCGCTAGAATTACTGTCTCATGTTGCTTTATTACCATAATAAACTTGTGAATCACAGTAACTAAGTTGGTAGGACTCCTATGGCAAATTCATTTTCATAACCCCTTTTGTTGTCACAAATGTGATCCAAAAGTGTGCCAAGTCAGCAGTTCCTCACTGCTTATTAATATAGCACATTACAGAGATTCATTTAAAACTTCAGCAGATGTAATATAATGAAACAATCTACTTATAATTACAATTATGCTAACAGTTAATAATAATTGGGCCTCTCCGCCTATATTTCATTTTGCTCTAAAGACAATTGGATCTTTTCAAAAGTAGATAACCCCTTAGCAGGTGTTCTGCTTAAAAAGCCAAAATAATCAAGTGAAAATGAAAAAGTGGTTATGACACAGCAACAAGTATGCAATCAAAAGGTAGAAATTAGAAAGATTTGGGGATTTAGTTAGTCTTAAAGAGAAAGTAGCATTGCAAAATAAAAAGCAGCAGGCTCTATGACGTTATATAAACACATGGAAGTAAGAAGTAGTGAAAATGTGTCTTGATGGGATCAGCAAAACTTTGTATCCATTATATTAATATGTAGAATAATATGTCAAATGTAATCAAGCTATTCATCAATAGCTAATTCCATCAAATTCTATTCTTGAAAATGTAGTAAAAGCAGGACTCTAAATATCTATTTTAGTGCTTAACAGAATATCTATTTCCTATCATACCATATTTACCTCTCTTATAATATTAGCTTGTTAAATATGAAATGTCCTATTTCAAATCAAAAGTTTAGTTTATTATATCTCAAAGAAGAAGCAGTACAATTAATCAAAATATGTGTGCCTAAACTATCAACAAAGTTTTGCCATCTTAACAGTAGCTTGTTTATGTCATCAGTGAAGAAGCCTGGAGACTGAGCAGCAATGAAATAGTGAAAAGCATTTTCCACAACTCGTTGAGAATTGAATATTTTTCCTTGCAAGAAGTGGCCCAAAGCCTGGAAGAAGTGGTCGTCAGTTGGTGCAAGGTCTAATGAATCCAGTGGATGACAGAGAGTTTCCAAGTCCAGCTGCTGTAGTTTGAGCAGTGTTGTTTGTGCGACATGTGATTTTGCAAGAAGATTGGCCTGTCTCTACTGACCAATCTCACTTGCTTAATCACAAATATCCTCATCATTTCATCCAGGTGGTTGCAGTAGACATCTGCTGTAATCAACTGACCAGTTTTCATGAAGCTGTAGTGGATAATACCAGTACTGGACCACCAAACAGATAGCCTTAGCTTTTTTTGATGAACATTTGGTTTTGAACTGTGCTTTGGCATTACTTTTTTATCCAACCATGTTGTCAATTCTTGCGATTGTCAAAAAGAATCCATTTTTCATCACATATTATTACAAATGGTCCGATATTGTTGGAATAGTAACATCAAACCTTACTGCTAGTTCATGCATAGGTTGAGATGTATTCATTTCCACTACGGCTTTCAGCTCAACATTATCCATCTTTGTTTCAGGTCAGCCACGTGGCTCATTTTCAAGATTAAAATCACCAGAATGAAACTTCTCAAACCATCAACGTACTGTGCGTTCATTAGTCACATCCTTCCCAAATACTTCATTGATATTTTGAGCTGTCTGTGCTGCATTTGTTCCATGCATGGAACTCATATTCAAAAGTAACACAAATTTTTGACTTATCCATGGTTTCACAAAAATTTATTTCAAAAAACGACTTTGAAGGATAATCACAAACCAAACCATGTGTTTGAACGAATGAGGATATACCTTCACAATAAAAATAAAACAAGAGCTATCTAAGTGAAATGTCAGAGATATTGACTGTCAAACTTAGTACTTATTTTCTTGACAAGCACCTGGATTCGATTGGCTATGATTTTGTTAAGAATTTTTGCATCTACATTCATAAGGGATATTGGTCTGTAGCTTTCTTTTTTTGTTGCATCATTTCCTGGTTTTAGTATAAGGGTTATGTTCACTTCATAAAATGTGTTGGGGAGGATTCCATCCTTCTCGATGTTGTGGAATAATTTCTGCAGAATAGGCATCAATTCTTTTTTGTAGGTGTGGTAAAATTCGGGTATGAAACCATCTGGTCCAGGACTTTTCTT
>VBSM01003176.1:47514623-47530366 GCA_008086735.1 Cheirogaleus medius
AACGGTGATATAGCACCTCTTATATATTCCTGGATACAGCTGGAACCCATTCTAGTATGTGAAGTATCTCAAGAATGGAAAAACAAGCACCACATGTACTCATCAGTAAATTGGTATTAAGGGATCAACACCTAAGTGTACATATAGGAATAACATTTGTCGGGTGTCGGGCGGGTGGGAGGGGGGCGGAGGGGATGGGTAAATAGAAACATAATGAGTGAGATGTGCAAAATTTGGGGTATGGTCATGCTTGAGGCTCTGCCTCAAGGGCGGTGGGGGGCATGGGCAATATACATAACCGTAATATTTGTACCCCCATAATATGCTGAAAAAAAAAACAACTTAGTACTTAAGAAAATTAGACATTCCATACTTAGTAACCTAATATCTATATACTATCACAAGTATAACTGCAACAATAATTTTGTACCAAAAACTATAATAAGACACTTCATAACATATAATTAAACTTCTCTAAATACAAAATACACATTTTAGGTCTATTGTCTCAAAAATCCCGCATAATGTAAGTCTCACAAAACAATGACATCACTGTTTTGATCTCACAGTGAAGCATGTGGTTTCAAATGGATTCCACTAAATGATTCTATCACCCCCATATGCTTCATTTTAATTTTAAGCATATAACTGGTTAAATATGTCTGAGTTTTATATTAATAGCAAAACATAGTGATAAATAATAAAAAGCTATTTATATTCTATATTTTAGGAAAAAGTATTTGAAAGTACTCAAGATTGCGCTTTAATTACAAAGGATGAATGAATAATAGGTACTGGATACAGAGTGGAAAACAATCAAATATTCTTCCTTCCTTCTGAGAATTTAAAGCCTAGAAATGATGTACAGTAGACAAATATATAGCTATAAGTTGTGTTGTATGCTTTAATTAAAATAAAAGTAGGCATATGGAAGAGAAAAGCCCAGAGAATGGGGTTAACAATAAATGATCTGGAATGGCTTTTCTCGAAAGGAACCATGTAAGCTGACCCCAGATTGCTCAGAAGGATAGTTTAGGATGGAGTAAATGGGATAAGGTTGAGAATATGCACCTATAAACTCTGAGGTATATAGCTCAGGGTAAATTAGTGGATCGTTTGTGGTCCAAGGTAAATTGAGGAAGAATCTTTTAGGGGAGTCACAACAATTTTAGATTTTATCTTCACTACATTTCAAGGTTATGAAAGTATTTTAAGTATATGGAGAATGATGACAAATTAATTTGAATCTTTCAAAACATTGCTTTGGTTGCTATATGGAGATGCATCATTGTGCATTGTGTGTTTGTATCAAAATATCACATGTACCCTATAATGTACGACTATTATGTATCCATAATAATTAAAAATATAAAATATTTTAAACAATTTTTGGAAAAACTTAGTTATTTAGGAATAACCGTGTATTGAATCTCTAAAGTTTTAAAAGGCACAAAAACATTATCCTGTTAGTTGTGCAAGATTGTATGTATTTGTGTGTTTTTGAGTTTTTTTGCCCTGACTTGTTGCATAAGTTTTTAATGTATAGTTTTATTAAGGTCACTATTAATCAAAAGTATGTGTGGCAAATCCTAGTAAAATGAACATTGAACAAAAAGACAAAACGTAAATACCAAAAGTGAGGTAAATTCATTAAGCTGTAACCTGTAATATATACTAACTACAGAGGGACATAATTTACTTATCAAACTTCTATAAAGTAATAAAAGGAAGCATGATTTCAGTTTACCAAATATAAATAGTTTGAAAATTCAAACAATTCAGAGTTTATTTCTCAGCTGAAATAAAACAATTCCTAATACTGATATTCAATGAGAAACATCTTCAAATGAAATCCTCAAATGAAAATTTATGGCTGTAAAAAAAGTGACTACCACCATGCCTGATTACTTATTCTGAGGTGTTATGCCCAGGGCGAGGCCAATTCTTCTTGAGAATAAATTTGTGGCTTGCTACAGCTGCTATGTCAAATGATCCCTGAATCTCAACGCAGCATTAAGTCCAAGCTCTGCTTAAACATGCACCTTAGCCCATTACAAGTTCAAGCAAATGGTCCAATATTAAGGAAAGGTCATAAAAAAGCATGAACAGAATCATTATTCGTAACAGGTTTCTCTACACTTTGCTGAAGAATGTAACTAGTAATCTCTACTGAAATAACCTGCTCCAAACTTGTCTCTTAATCATGTACAACAATGGCCTGAACATCAGGAAGGAAAACTACAGGGGTAATGGCAGGTGGCCACATTCGAGACAGCAAAGAATGTGCTCTCAAAGGGCTTGAGTTTGAATACTGGCTCTATACTCAGCAATATTTTTAACTCTCTGAGCT
Organism: Cheirogaleus medius; assembly: GCA_008086735.1. NCBI lineage: Eukaryota > Metazoa > Chordata > Mammalia > Primates > Cheirogaleidae > Cheirogaleus > Cheirogaleus medius. The sequence goes on from VBSM01003176.1 coordinate 47,516,974, forward strand.
TTACTTACCTGGTTATAAAATGCTGATAGGACTGACTGAACATAGTCGTCGTGGGGATTAAATGAGACGACGCATGAAAAGCATCATTACAGCGTCTGATGCATGATAAGCACTTAACACATCGTGACTATTTTTCTTTATTTGTTTTAAACAGAAAATAAAGCGTATTTAATGTTGCTTCCAAAAGTTTAATGCTTGCAAAAAATAATGTCAGTAAAGTTGCTGATCTCATGAAATTCGTAGGTGGCAGGACATTTTATTTTACTTTAAAATACCAGGAACCAGGAAGGTATTTTAGATGGTAACTTATCTTAGTATATGGACTATACACCAATGATTGCACCAATTTCTGAAAAGTAGCTCTCAATACAGGAACAATTGCAACTGCTCTTACCACTGAGGGAAAGCTGGACAAAGAGATATCAGGGTGTGGGGGGATGGAGGGTGGGTGCAGCAGGTAAGTAGTAAGAAGGGAATACATGAAAGTATAATAGTAATACTTTGCCCACTTTACTATGGTGGAGCATATCCTTCATTTCAGATCAAATTACATGCTAATTTCCCAGCCAGAGAAGGGTCTATTTATAAATCTCTCTTTTGCCTTCTCTTTCTTTCTCTGCATATATTTTAACATTGATTATTTTAGATATCTGAAAATTTCATATATTTACATGATAAACATATAAAATGACCCTACAAGAAAATAAGAATGTTCTATCAAAATATCTTATGTGCACATACAGAAGTAACACTAATCAGGTGCTGGTCAGGTGGGAGTGGGAAGGAGGGGATGAGTATATTCCCACCTAATGAGTATGGTGCTCACTCTCTGGGGGATGGACATGCTTGTAGCTCTGACTTGGGTGGGATAAAGGCAATATGTATAATCTAAACATTTGTACTCCCGTAATATGCTGAAATAAAAATAAATAAATAATACATAAATAATATATATATCTTTTGTGAGACTTCTCAGTGATTTTGGATCACTTATCTTTAGCAACTCTGAATAACTCTAAGTTATTCAGAGAGTTGACAAACAGCTTCTTCCATATGTTTTATAATCTAACATACTTGCAAGGCCATCTCACTCTTCAGTTAACCTTTCAGGCTTTCTTTACAAATATAAGAACATTAAGGATAATGCAACATAGAATTCTTAAAACTTATCTTTCAATATGCTTTCCTGAAATAGCAGTAATTTGAAAATTATATAAACTAGTAGTATGTAAGTAATTTGAAAATAATAGTTTGCTTTTTTATTTATCATTCTCTCATTCATTATGAGCATTTAAATATATGCTGCATAATACCGAGACCTAAATGTGATCTCAGTTCTGAGAGTTTTTCTTCTAATCACAATAAGTCATAGAAATAGCAAAGATATTAATAACTTACCTTTAAATAAGTATAAATTGTAATATTTATATTCATATTAATCTTTTATAAGAAGGACTAGGAGGAGTGTCTCTGAGGAAATAATTTGATATTAAAGAGAGTCTGGCTAGCAGAAATATTGGTAGGATATTTTCCAATTTTCTACTAAATACTCATGGAAAGTCAAAAACAACCAAGAAATTGTTTGAATGAAGAACAATAGGACTGGCAGTTAATCGTTATCACAATTTGGGACAAATTTTCCCAAAGTGCAAAGGCTATGGAACTGGATTGAATAATATCATCAGGGTAAGTAGCTTAGGAGATATTTTGCCTATCTTCTTTTATTCTCTGGTTTAGAAGCACAGTATAAAAACCAAGCAAGCACTTAGACATCCAACCATTCCTGCTGTTCTTTGAGGCAACTATGCTATTATTGTTAGCTGAAATCGCACACAGAAATAGCCATCGTCATGTAACAATGGGCCAGGAAATTGTGGTGGTAGGGAAACTATAAAGGTACATTGAATTCTGAGACTTGTTGTTCAAAAGTAACTTTCTGTTGGTAGACAGAGTAAGAGCCTCGATAAATGAATCATTATAATTTCCCATGTGCTCTATCCATATCAAGATGAGAGGAGAGGGGCAAAAAAAAAAATGGCCAGATGAAAAGAATCATAGCATATCAGTGCACTATTGATAAACCCCTCAGATAGTAGTAATTAAGCCATACACTGATGCATATTAACCTAACGTATAAGTTTGGTTTGGAGAAGAGGTTTAAATCAGCATCCAAGAGGATGAGATTTGAGTGAACACCAAATATTCATTTGGTAAGCACTAGATTATGCTTCTCAATTCTAGGATTGGCACAAACCAAGGGTTACCTAGGATTGAAAAATTGGCTCCCTTTCATTGTCTCATGAATTTCATGGCATCATGCTTGAAGCAATGTCTTTGCTGTATTGCCACATTCTTACAGTGCCCTCTACTGCCTTTCTGGGAGGATTGGTGACAACAGGTTGGATGACAGCTAAAGGTTATACTTTCAGTTGCCAGAAGCTAGTAAGAAGAAGAAATAATAACAAGTAGGAAATTTACTTTTTAAAAGTTCTTGATTACTGGAAGATATACAAGGTCTGTCCAGAAAGTATCTAGCCATGCACTATGAAAAGGAGAGACATTTATTGAAGAAGATACGAGATACAAGAAACATTGTACATAGGACAATGCTACCTCAGTCCCCTTCAAAGTAGGAACCTTGGAACCTCACACAGTTCTCCCAGCATCTCTTCCACTGTTCAAAAACCTCTGCAAAATCCTGTGTTGGAATTGCCATCAACTGCCTCATAGTATTTTTCTGAATCTCATCAGTGACCTGAAATCTCTTCCTTTCAAAGGTGATTATAGTTTTGGGAAAAGCCAGAAGTCCTCAGGGTGCCAAATCTGGGATGTAGGTGGGCTGAGTCACCTGGGTAATATGATGTTTCATCAAAAAACTCTGCAGGAGATGTGATGCAAGGACGGGTGCTTTGTCCTAAAAAATCTGCCAATCACCAGTTGCCCAGAACTGCGCATTGCATTTCTCAACCAATGAACATTGAGGTGTTAAGTATGAAATGTCCAATTTTCTTAATAGTAAGTTTGACAATTGATATCTCTGACATTTTACTTTGACACCTTTATTTTTAGAGTTAAGGCACATCTTCATTCTCTCAAATGCACGCTTTGGCTTGTGATTATCTTCCAAAGTTTTTTTTAGAACAAGTTTTGTGAAAACATGGCTAAGTCAAACATTTTTGTTATTTTCGAATATGAGTTCCATCATGCAGCATACGGTCCACCAATGTAGCACAGATAACTCAAAATATCAACAGAGTGTTTGGGAAGGATGTGGCTAATGAATGCACAGTATATAGATTGCTGGAGAAGTTCCGTTCTGGTGATTTTAATCTTGAAAATGAGCACGTAGGTTGATTCTAAATCTTGGCTATTGTGAATAGTGCTGAAATAAACATGGGAGTACAGATTTTTATTTTTTTTGCTATACTGAATTTTCTTCTTTGGGGTTATATATCTAGCAGTAGGATTGCTGGATCATATGGTAGTTCGATTTTTAGATTTTTAAGGAACATTCATACTTCCAAAGTGGTTGCACTAATTTACATTCCCACCCACAGTATATGAGGGTTCCCCTTTCTCCACATCCTCGCCAGCATCCATTATTGCCTGGATTTTTGATAAATGCCATTTTAACTGGGATGAGATGATATCTCATTGTAGTTTTAAATTGAATTTCTCTGATGATTAATGATGTTGAGCATATTTTCATATACCTGTTGGGCATCTGTGTTTCTTCTGTTGAGATATGTCTTTTCAAACATTTTCCTTTGCCCATTTTTAATCAGATTATTTTATATTTTCACATTGAATTGTTGGATCTCCTTATATATTCTGGTTATTAATCTCTTGTCAGATGAGTAGTTTGGAAATATTTTCTCCAATTCTGTGGATTGTCTCCTCACTTTGTTGATTGTTTTCTTTGTTGTGCAGAAACTTTTTAGCTTGATGTGATCCTTTTTTTCCAATTTTGCTTTGGTTGCCTTTGCTTTGGAGGTATTGCTCAAAAAGTAATTGCCCAGACCAATGTGCTGCAGCATTTCCTCAATGTTAAAGTGCCTTTTAACATATAATCCTTTAATTGATGATCAGTTAACAATTAATAAGTTAAGTTATTGCTTTAAAATCTTAACTACATAAAAACAAAATATTTGTACTGCAGAAAATGAGCTTAAGAAAGTAGTATTTCCTCCTGCTAATTGTTGAAATTATCATTTTGTAAACCAGTAATTGATGCTAGAATGCTTTTACCATGGAGAAAGTCCAGTTCTATATAATAAATTGAGATCCACTTTTAAATTCCAATGTTTACAAAGAGAGTAAATTATACCAAATAAAATTTTCAGGAAAGATGAATGAAACAACTGAGAAATGATTTAGTGCAAAGTTCATAAAATGGTAGCAGAACTTTTTCCGTATTACTACAATTCACCTTCAAAAATTCAAATGGTATGTCTCAAAGAAATCTAGAATGACATAGCTAAACAGTTTAGAACACAAAATAAAGAAATTAGTCTGCACAAATTAGCATGGCATGATATTTTTAAGTGTATTTCTTTTAAAGAAATTCTGTACTAAGTTAATATGAAATGGAATTTAAAAGATATCAACATGTAGATATAAAACTGTGTTCATAATCAAATTCAATATCACAAGCCAATTTTATAACATGCTAACACATCAGAAGATAATTTTCCTTTGAACTTTGTTTTATGTCAAATCACACTTTGATATTTCTTTGTATAATGAATAAAGGTAAAAACAAATGTCAAAGTGAAAAACAATGTGTTTGATACCAAGTTTGTGTTAATAGCGCAAATTTATCAATAAATATTAAAATTAAAGTTGAAAAAAACACTATAATTTGTTCTTTTTCTAAAACAGAAACAGTAAATCACACAAACACATAGTTTGTTCTGTTATATATTGTAAAGGTTATGTTTATACTACGGGCTGTGAATGAGATTAATGAGTTTTCTCAGCACAGTAAACCTCCTCCACAGAAACAGAAGCTAAATTGCAATAAATCACAGGTTTATGTTCACGTATTTATGGGATGGGAAAGATTTAGAGTTCCTCAGTAGAGAAAACCATCCTAAAGTAAAAGAAAAAATTATGGCTTAAAGGTAGATAAACTGGGGCAAGCTGAAAATTGTGCATCCAATATACTTTAATAATGTCAGTAATTTATTAAAAGTAATTATCATGGCACCGTTTCATGCCCATACTTCACTAGAAGTGACAAAATACTAGTTCAATATGTTAGTTACCTTCACATTATTATGTATCAAGACCAATTAAATTAGAGCTGTGATTTTTTACCTTACTGTTAAAACTCAATGCTACTTTTTCTTCCAAAAATATGTCTGCATTATTACAAACGACATGATGCAATACATCCACTATAAAATTTCTCATATTATCATTTCAGCCAATAACCCAATCTTATATCATTTCCCAGAGATAAAGGTTTTTTCTTTGGTTTTGGGTGGGGGGGAAACTACTAATTATATTTGACTATCTGGTGAGAGTGCAATCTATGAAACGTATTTATATATAAAATAGTTTTGAACCCAAATTTTGTAGACAAGCAGATCTTCAATAAAATTTAATATTATTTTTAAGTGAATAGTGTCTCTGTCTCTTCAATTCTTTGCATCTTACTGGAAAAATTAACTAAAGCCAAATGTGTAAATACACATAGCAGTATTGACCCAGACACCAAGATTCTAGTAAATGTTACTTCACCCTTATCTCTAAATGAAAGTTTCACTATTGGAAACAGTACAGTGACCTTTCTTCTCAATATCTTGAAAGAAAAAAAAAAACTAGAATCTGTTATATTCTGCTTCTGAGAATGTCATTCAATCTGATTCAAGCACAATGTAATGCTAAGAAAAGAGGAAATCAGGTTGTTTCAAAAAAAATCAAGATCATTTCAAGTGAAAGATTGAGAAGTAAAAAGAATTCCCATGAGAAGATTAAGAAAATAATTCCAATCCCTACAAATAACAGTACAGCAATAAAGTTGAACACAATATTGTGAGGTCTGGAATGTCAGGTTTTAGGTATTTTAAATGGGCTGTTTCTCTCATCCATCTTCAGAAAGAGATCAGACAAACCATGGAGCTAAACTTAGATCTTATATGCTTACAAATGAATAAAAAGTATTTGCTAAGATTACACAGCCTCGATGAATTCTTCATGGAAAAGAGATTTTTTTTGATCAAGGAATGAGAAGTTACTTAGATTTGCGAGCAATGCAACTTTTCTAACAGATTTTATTAGTTTTTTGAGAAATCTGTGTTCATTAGTGGATAAACAATCACATTCCTATTTATAAATTATTTGAAGCCATGCAGTTTAAATGTCTCCAAATAATAGATATTTAATGTGCACTAGTCAACAGAAAGCCAGAACTACACACATCAATAATGGAAAATATGCTTAAAGAGGTAAAGAACAATTCATGGGTAGAGATAAAACAAAATTATCCACATGGGTGGAGATAAGAAAAATTAATACAATATATGAAAAATTTTGATATCTTCTAATGTGAAAACATTTTTCTTTAAATAATATGCAATCTCAAAAAGAGCATACTTTAATTTGTAGTGATTTCTAAATGAGTAGCAAATTGACAAAAGGTAAATTCTTTCTGATTGGCACCTTTATAGACACCATATTGTCATCGAACATCTGAGTCCATACACAGGTTGAGTATCCCTTATTTGAATTGTTTGGGAACAGAAGATTTTGGATTTCAGATTTTTTCCTATGTTGGAATATTTGCATAAACACAATGAAATGTCTTGGGGATGGGCCCCAAGTGTAAACATGAAGTATTTTTATGTTTAATATATGCCTTACATGTAGCCTGAAAATAATTTTATGTAATATTTTTAAAAATTTTGTACATGAAGGAAATTTTGTGTTAAGTACTTCTATGTGGAGTTTTTCCACATATAGCAGCATATCGGCACTCAATGCTCTTGGAAAATTTTGGATTTCAGATTTTCAAATTAAGAAAGTTTAACCTGTAGCATATAAATTGTTATATGTCACTTTTTCAGGTACAGTCTATGTTCACATATTTTTACTCTTCTACAACTTTCACACTATTTTTAACAATAATTATCTGAGTGAGATAGGTGTATTATTTTTAATTTATTAGAGAAACCAAAAAAATGGTTTGTCTTATACTCAGTGAAATTGCTTCTCTTCCATCTTAACATGGAAAACCATAAAAATAATTAATTGCATTTTCTAGTAATGTGTTCACACTTGTTCAGAATTTTGATATTTGATTTGATAGGAATCATATTATTCTAGCAAATTATAAACACCACACTTTTCAAAAACAAGCCAGTCAATATACTTAAAATTGTATCACATTAGATGGTATTCAGAAGAAAAAGTATATTAGCTTTAGGTCTTTCTTCAAACTTACACATTTATAGTCAGATTTATGTAGAAACATTTTAAATATTCTTATTTCCAAGAAAACTATAGTTAGATAAAAGAAATACATAAATTTATTTATTAATGATCTTAATGAATGATATTTCATAAGTAAGAATAAAGTTATGCACATAGCAAAATGATTCTTTCCTTCCATTTACACATGACACAGAGTTGCACTTTACTGGGAATTTGTTCCAGAACACAAAATTAGAAAAATTAAAGTATTGTTAATGAAAGGTTGAGGACAAGTAAAGAGTGTTTCACAGGTTCAAGATGCATTCACATCTGTACAACATCCAAAGTTAGTAAAGCTTAGTATAGGATAAATAGGCAGATGAACTAAAGTAAAATCTAGCTAATGGCAGAAATATTTATTTTTCATTCACTTTCAAATAAATTCAGATTTTTCAACAACTAAAACTCCAGGAACCAATAATTTGCTAATGAAATCTATCAAACATAAAAGGAAGAAATAAGACCAAATATACCCAAATCTAGCTAGAATATAGAGGAAGTGGGACTATGCCCCAACTTGTTTCATGAGACCAGCATAACTTTACTACCAAAACATGATGAAGACAATACTAAAAATAATTATAAATATCTATCATAAATACAGATGAAAGAATCCTTAAAAACACAAGCAAATATAATTAATCAATACATAATAAAATATAATATAGCATGTCTAGGTTGTGTTTACCCCAGGAATGTAGGAATAGTTGCCTCATGAAAATTAATCACTCTAATAACAGGAAAAAAATGAGCACAATTATATAATCTTCTTAATAAAAGTAAAAAATTGTGTCACAAAATTAAACACACATTTATGGTTTTAAAAACTCAGCAAATAAGAAATGAACACAAAGCATCTATAAAAATCTGTATCTAATATAGCTAATCCTAAAGGACTTAGTGCTTTCTCTTAAATATTTTAAACATGGTGAGGAGATAGAATCTCAACACTACTAAGTTTTACTGAGGACTACATCAGAACAAGAAAAGGCAAGAAAAATAAAGAAAGGGAAGATTGAAGTGAAAGAAATATAACTCCCTCTATTCACAGACAGGATTGTTTATAAAGGATCCTAATATATAAAGTCCTAAGAGAATCTGAAAAACAACTAAAACTATAAATGAATCCTGCAAGTTCATGGGATACAAATATACAAAAATTAATTTAATTTCTACCTATTTTGAGCAAAACTGGAAAAATGTAATTTAAAAATAAATTTATAACAGTGTTAAAGATATAAAACACTTAGGAAAAATTAGGCTATAAAGAGGCAAGTTGTTATAAAATATTGCTAAGAGGAATGATGAAAGACCTAAAAAAGTAAAGAGATATATAATATTCATGGACTGGAAGGCTCAGTATAGTGAAAATGTCAACTTCTCCAAGTTGGTCTACAACTTTATATCAATTTCAATCATAATCTCAACAAAGATTTTGGGCTTCGTTTTTGTTTTTGTTTTTAATAGCACATTATAAGCAGGTAATAAAATTTGCATGGGAATATTAAGGACCTAGTAAATACAAAGAAATCTTGAAGAGGAACACATTTGGAAGACCTGACTTAAAAATTAATGTAAAGCTAAAGCAAAATCATATAAGGATAACCAAATAAATAAATGAAACAAAGCAGAGTATGCAGAAATAGATTCAAACATTGATTTTCTACATTGGCACCCAAGAAATTTAATAAATAAAGATAAACAAATCGTGCTATAAAAACTTTATATATATATATATATATGGGAGGAAAATCCTATACTCCTTACTCATACCACACAAAATTATTTTAATAACTTAGCAATTTTGGGTAGGCAAAGAATTTTTATACAAGATACATAATAAAATAATAATAAAAGAATAAAAAGGGCAATTAGAACTCACTGAAATTAAACACTTCTGTCCATTGAAAGATACTATTAAAAAATAAAAACTACAAACTGGATCAAGATATTTGTGAAAAATAAAAAAAATGAAAGAAGCCTTGGAAATTTGTTAGGAAATTACACATAGATCTATTAATATGTTATGAACTAGCAATTTCACCTGTCCAAGAGAAATAAAATATATATGTTCACAAAAATACTGGAACAAAAATATTCATTCCAATGTTATTCATAACAGTCCAAACAGGGAACAACATAAGTTTCCAACATCAGGAAGATGAAATAAAGTAATGTCATATAATCACACACTGAAATGTTATTAAGCAATAAAAAGGAGCAAACCACTGATCCTTGCAAAGGTATATATGAATCGAAAATTATACATAGCCATAGAGCTACATTCAAAATAGTTTGTACTGACTGTATGATTCCAGTTAAAAGAAGTTTGAGAACAGGCCAAAAAATTACATGTTTAAAATAAGCATAATAGTAGTTGCCTTTGGAGAGAAGGTTGGAGATGTTTTACTGGGAAGAGGCCTGGAAGAACTTTTTGGAGTGAGACAATTGTTCTCTACCTTGATTTAGGTAAAACATACCTCACTGTGTGTATTTGTCAAAACTCACTGAAATGCATGTGTGTATTTCACAATATATAAATTTTGTCTCAATAAAAAACAATTATTAAATGCTATCTACTGGGTTTGCTTTTCACAGTAAAATTATTTAGTAATTTTGAAGTTACTTCCTTTGTTTTCTATACTTGAACAAATGAGTAAATACATTGAGAATAACTCCAGACGGGCTTCTTTCTAGCTATTGGAGAAGTGAGTTACTAACGTGAAAAGAGGATCAACTGCAATATTCCTTGTGATGTTGAATTGGACTTGCTCCTATCAGAATAAACTGCTGCTGCTTAATATATAGAGACAGAAATAAATACACCCACTGTGTCCCTTGACAGAGTCTGCAAACAATGACACCCCAGTACCAATGAAAACAAACAGCGCTCAGATTTTTATTTCTAAGTATTACCATCTACGCAAAAACAAAAACAAAACAGAGAGAAAGAAAGAAAGAAAAAAAGACAGAGATCCTTCCTTGATTGAATAAAAGCCTAATTTCAGTGCTGGGGCAGTAAAAGCATGAAGTGAATTGGAAACATCTTGTTGCTCCTAAAAGTTAGGAAATATTGAAAGAATGAAGCACAGAAACCACACTGAGTTGCCTCCCACTGGCTAAACCTGGGACAACTTGAGTATGAGGATAATTATAGTAATAGACAAATTCATAATTTACAGTAGAATACATAGAATACTGAGAAATGAACTTTTTACTGATAGAAGTTTGAGGAAGAATATTTACATAACTTCACAGCATATTCCCATGAATTTCTTATTAATCGCAAAACAAAACGAGTCAGTGTAGTGGAGAAACATAGCATATATCACCTTTAACAAGTAAGTGATCAAAGTTAATATTATTAATACTAGGTATTAAGACAAACTGTCATTAGGTGCCTCCTGATAATGAAGCACTATAAAGCATGATAACTAGAGACCATTATCCTAAGTGAAGTATCTAAAGAATAGAAAAACAAACACCACATATACTCATTATTAAATTGGAGCTAACTAACCACATGTGCATAGAAGTAAGTAAATCTCAAAGGAAATCAAATAAGTGGAGGGGAGAGGAGGTGATGGATGAAAACCTACCTAATGGGTACAATGAACACCATTTGGGTGACGGGCACACTTTTAACCCTGACACAAACATTACAAAAGCTATCCATGGAATCAAAACGTTTGTACCTCATAATGCTTTGAAATTTCAAAAAAGACATGATATAATATCTGTGGTATTCCAGCCAAAAATGCATAGCCTGTATAGAATTATAAAGAAATATCAGACAATCCTGAGGTGCATTGTACAAAATCACTAACCTATAGTCTTCAAAAATGCCAGCATCAAGAAAGGCAAATAAAGACTTAGCATAAGTTCCAAATATAAAGAGTCTAAGGAGGCAGGGCAACTAAATATAATTCATGCATCCTTCTGGATTGATTTTTGGAACAGAATGAAATAACTATGAAAGACATTATTTAAGCAATTGATGAAATTCAAAAATGCACTGGGATAATGTAATAATGACAATTTTCCAGATTTTTATCTTAATAATATACTATGGTTATGTAAGATAATGTCCCTATTTTAAGGAAATATACATTGAAATATTTAGAAAAACAGAACACAATCTATTTAAAATAGTAGTGAAAAAAATATGTGTACATAAGAAAGAAAGAAAGAAAGAAAGGATAATAAAAAACGGAGCAAAGTGTAAACAAATTGTGAATTGCAAAAAGGATACACAGAAATCTCTTGTATGATTTTGCAAATTTTCTTAAAATTTAATGTAGCAAAATAAAAATCATACACATTCAAATAAATCTAGGAGCAATATAAGATAGAAAGGGGGTATTTCTTGGGGGGTGAAGTAAGGCTGGGAGATAATACTGCAGAGAGGTAGAGTTCTTAGCTCTGAGAACATGATTTCTTTGGTTTTAAAATACACAATTGTTATCCAGATAAAGGAGAGAGGAGGAAAGCCTTGGAGAAAACAGTGAAGAAAAAATAACTCACCATCTGGAGGACAACTGTTCTTAAAGGAAGGTACACTTGCTTATGAGTTTTATTTAACAGAATGATGTCTACTGGAAGGACAAAAAGTAAAGAGAATCTCAAAGGTCCAATTTATAAAGGATGCTCTTTAATACTGTATATCTCACTCAAAGAACACTGACCAAGAAAGGCCAGCTTTAGTCTTTATAGCTGCTACTTAGTAGTTGTATATATAGTTTACATTTTATGTGCTTGAATTTTCTCATTTTTAAATAAAAAGGCACGATGATGCCCAATTCACAATATTTTCATGAAAATGTAATAATAATTCATATGAAAAATTTTAAAACATTAAGTACATTGTTTAATTCAAAATTAATTAAATACTATATGAAAAGTGGTTATGTACCTGTATAAATATAAAAGTTATGTCATCTCTTGACATTAATAGGTACAAATAGCATATATCACTATATTCCATATTATGTACTTTCAACACTGCTAAAAAGAAACATTAATTGCTAAAGCAAATTGTCATTTAAAGCTTTGGACATAATGTGTAACCTTTGGACATAGCATATAATGATTAAGACATTTTACATTGATTTTTCTTTTGCTTTTTAAGGATATCTTATGTTTTCAATATTTCAATCTGTGTTCCATTGATAAACACAGAATTTTACAAAAAGCAATCAGCTTTGCAGATTGTTTCTCAGGTCTATCAGGGCTGCTGTCTTGGAATGTAGGCCATTTCTTACACAAAGAGTAGCTACATAGACATTTAAATGTCAAGACATGCTCTCAAGTTTGTATAGGTTTTTCAAGAAGTCTAACTTAGAACACTGTCACATTTTTAATTTTACATGCACTGATTTATGAACAATCACAGTAGATTTTCTTGACTATTTTCTTTTAAAGCTTGATCTAGCATTTCTGTTAAATACATTTTCCATTATCTTCTGTGGTATCCTAACAGTTCTAAACTAATAAAAATATAAGAATGATTACATATATTTGCAAAAGTAATTTAATAAAAATATTTAAATTGAGTTATGATATTGAATATGATAAGCACATTTGTATATGTATATATCTATATGAATACATTATAAAATTGATAAATGTCACAAAATTTCAGCAGATTAAGAAAGTCACATTAAAGGATTATCATTAATGATAATATATTTATCTGACAACATGAGAAGAAATTTTGGGACAAACCACATACATATAGAAAATATGAAAATACTGAGGGGGCGGAGCAAGATGGCGGACGAGAAACACCGCCAGTTAGAGCGTCTCTGCAGAAAAGAAAGCTTCTAGAAGATATTAGAAGAAAGAAGCAAGTAAATAACCATATATCGGACGGGGGACGGAAGGAGGAGTGCCGGAGACTACTGGAGACTCCACGAGA
>VBSM01003176.1:47530466-47592911 GCA_008086735.1 Cheirogaleus medius
AATTATTAAAAAAAAATAATAAAAAAAAAAGAAAATATGAAAATACTTATAAATGTAATGTTTCCTATAATTATGACAAAAAATACTGACCTACAGTTTCTGATTTTAAATCACTTTATGTATATTCAGGGCTAAGGATTTGTTTCTATTATAGTCTTTGATAACATATAATCTCATTGTTTTCTCTTTAAAACCATAGTGTTTATTTATTTGGTAATGGATTTTTGAATAATAAATATGACTATGATAATGCAAAAAACCTATTAAGGATTATTGAAATGAAAGCAACTCATGGAACATGCATTCATATAATGCCTGTACTTATATCTAATTTTTAATGATTAATTAATTTTAATTATTAATTTATCATCTCACTTTGACTTTTTCTACTTTTAATTATTCAAATAAAAATAACCAAAAGAAAGTTTGAAGGCTGATTTCAAAGCTACATACTATATACACACTAAATTTGTAGCTATGCACTATGCAATGTAATTTAAGTTTGTAAATAAGAAAGAAAGGTAAGGCAAAGAGGAAAGAAGGACAGAATCTAAATTTAAAATTTCTGATGATAATGCTATTACACATATTGAGCTCAATGGATGGAATTCCTTTCATTTTTTGATGTGATCTAGGAAGCTAACACAGTAATCCATAAAGTGATCTTTAATTGTCCATCAAACAAATACAAACTAATTACTCAGCAGAAGCTTGACTGTTATAATTTAAACCAGATTTTATTTCTTTTCTTGAAGACATTTCAAAAAGGACTTGGTAATTCCCAAAAGAGGTCAAACTGTCATCCAGTGAAAGCAATTTACAAAGGATTTGTCTCTTTGTTTTCATGCTCCTGGACCATTCTCTGTCTTCCTGTCAGAGATAACTTTACAAGATGTAAATCAAATCCCTTCCCCAAATCCTCCAATGGTATTTTTCTACACTTGGAACAAAGTCTGACCTCCTAACTGAGTTTTACAAGGCCTTGTATGAACTGGTCCTTGGCCAAGTACCAGGTATCATCTCACAGCTGGCATCTTCTCTGGTTTTCTCACCAAGCTTCTTAAATGCTAACTTGCTTTCTGATTTTCCAATAAGCCAAACTCAGTATAGCTTAGTGGTGCTGTAATTGCCCCCCTCTTCATGGAAGGTTTCATTGCCATATCTTCACATGCATGACAGGGCATCTATCTAAAGTAATTCACTTCTGCAACCCAGTCCCTGTTGATACCCTGTTTTGTTATCTTCTCAGAAATTACAAGTAGATGTGATGTTCATTTTTTTTCACTTGTTATTTATCACCCCCCCACACAAAAAAATAATAATAATATGGCATGGCCCAACGAGCAAATGTTTGGCTGTGGTGTCGCTACTATAACCCAGCATAAAGAACAATGTCTGGCTCATAGCAGTCATTTAATAGTGATTTTTAATGAATGAAAAAATGGGAAACTAATAGAAGCTGAGTACATAGTTCTGTGATTTCCTGGATAGTAGAATAGCATAAATTAAGTTATCTGAATGAGTAATTTTCAATGCTCAAAAATCAAAGGATTCTGCATTAGGGTTCATCCAACTTGGCTGGGATGTTGAGAGAATGAATGACTGCAGCTATGGTGGTCTTCACATCCTCTAAACTGAGCAAATTTTCAAAGTTCTGTTTTATCTTTTGAGGTTCTAGGTAATATTTCTTGGAGAAAAATGGTACCACATGTTGAAACAACAAGAGAACAATATTTTAAAAACACTGATTCACAGGAATGGGTGCAATATCCACAATTTTAAAGCAAGTCTTCACCACATTATTTTCCTTTCAACTAAAATTTAAAAGTCATCAGGTAATGTTGGGTTCAAGACTAATTCCCTGACAAATCTCTGAAGGGAAGTTATTCTATGTAACTCCTCAAGTGCAGAGCTGTGTGCTTAATGGTAAAACAACTATATATATATATATATATATATATATATATATGAAGTCATAGATCCATATAAGAAGGTTTGGCTGAATATATGATCTCCCATCTCTGTTGGAACATGAGATGAGAAAGTACAAACTGGTAGGGTCAACTTCTGCTTTCACAGTCAGATAAATTATAACTGAAGGCCCAGATTTCTTCCTCATATCATGATATTAGTTAATATTTTTGTTTTCAGGCCACCAGGTGATGGAAAATCTTTAAGAAGTGTCATTTTATTTAATCCTCCCAATAATATTGTAAAGTAGCTGTTATTACTCCCATTTTAGATTTAATCCATATGGTTTGACTTTGGGGACATTGCTCCTGACCACTCTGTCATGATTTAGACTACAATTTTTAAAAAATGATTTTAACCAAAATACCTGAAAGAGTTAACTTGCCTAGTAATTATTATCCATACACCTATTAGAATTTGGGACAGTGGTTTTTTTCAAAATTCATCTTTGACTCTAATGTAGATAAATCAAATCTTATATATATTAATTTAATTATTAACAAAAATATTTAATTACTTCAACTCCTATAATTAAGAGCAGTCACAAAATTTTATACACATGACAAGCATACATACACACACCATTTATATATTATATATATTTATATATATATATATGATTACTTTTCAGGACAGACTATTTAGACATGGATCTCAGGCAGTCTATTATTTCAAATCATCAAGAAACATATTAAAAAGGACTATCAGGCTGACAATATTTATGAAGCAATTCATCAAAAGACAATCCTATAGAACCTCATTCTCAGGGCAACAAAGAAAGACATGATTCTAAAGAGAATCAATAACTGGAAGTCTCTAATATATGTGTGGCTCATGAAGGAGGTTTTAGGAATATCTGTCCATAAAAATAAAGGCTGAAGACAGGTCAATCTAAAATGTTTTTATGACCAACTTCTCCTCCTAAATACTAGCATGAAAAACTCAGGCATCCATTGAGATCCTAGCATACATTTGGATGAAATTATAATAAATTAATATATGTGTAATATTGGATGAGTAAGATGAGTTTATGTCTGGACTACCACAAATTCTATTTATTGCAAGATATTTTCATAACAGTAACAAGGAGGACTTCTATAGTTCAGGTTACAACTGAATGGGAGTCTTGGCCAGATGTCAGAAGGGTCTTCTATGACGGCAGGAGCTGAAGTGAGGCCAAGAAAGACCAGATCATAAATTACAGCTGCTGAGGTTTTCAGCTGCAATTGCCAACATATCAAGGAGCAACTTGGTGGCCAACAGATAGTCCTAGAGAGAAGGACGTTCAGACACTCACTCTGCCAAATCTTCTGCTTCATAATCCCTCACAAAGCTGCATAAACAAAATTTCTCCTCCAATATACCCTGATATAATGGAATATAGATAGGAAGAAAGAGTAAAAGACAAAGAAATTCAAGTGACAACATTTTTTCTTCTCTTTGTATAGAAAATTACTTTAATGATTAGGTCACTATGTTTTAAACTATATGGGACCAATATTTAAACCTTTTACTTCTAAATGATAATTATGGGCTTAGAATAAAAGACAAAATTACTTTAAGACAAAAGTAAAGAAGACACACTTTCTTTTGTATAAACTAATTTTGTGACCTTTCTCTACACTTGTATATTACAACTTTTGTAAGTCCTCATTTTGCACAGTTTTACCTTGTGAGTTCAACCTCAAACAAGCTTAATTTTAAAATATTCACATTGATTACTGATATTTTGTCAAGCATTAGTGAAATTTTCAATTCATTGCTGCAGACCAGGACTCTAGCAAAATATAAAAAAATAAAATAAGGCTATACAGAGAGCTTTCCAATGAGTTCATCTTTTCATAATGGGTATATATGAAAGATTCTTTAATTCATCTTTCTAATCTTTCCAACATGAAATCACCAAACATAAATTCATTCCTTTTATGTAATCAACATTTATTAATTTTATATTACTAATATATACAGAACACTGTCCTTGTAAATTGAAAATACAGACATACATGTAATGCTATTATTAATCTCAAAGAGTATGTAGTAACAAAGTTATGCAAATAAAAATAATGCAATGAAATAATTTCTGCTATAGAGTCAGGTTCTAAATGCCTTGAGAACAGAATGGAGGAGCAATGATACTGCTTTGGCTGCTTAGATTTACATCAAAATGTAAATAACTTTTGAGTTGTATCTGAAAGATAAATAATATTTGGGAGCCAAGTATAATAAGAGGGGGTATATTATTCTGAGTAATAAAAGTAGTTTGTGCAAAGTCAAGGTACCATGAAAAAAAAATGTGCACTTATATAATACTACATGATTTCAATGTGGCAAATTTATAAGAATAAATCGTGGTATTGTGGTAGTGACAGGGGATACATTGGAATGGAATCTGGTGATAGGACAGGTTCAGTAATCAAATGGTATCAAATGAAGAATTGAAAATTATTTAATACTAAATGAGCAAGTGGCATTTTCCCATAGGTCAAGCAGTTTGCATTCTGATATTTCTTCAAAGTACCTCCATTTGTGCACAAATATTAGCTTCCTAAAACCTATATATATTAATAATAGGAGCATCTACTTTGTATTTTATTACTCTTAGGCTTAAAATGTTCCCCAAACTCCCTAAGAGACAAGTCAACACTCCTTTGTATAGTATGTAAGACACTTTACAATCTGGCTAGGCCAGCTATTCCAGCAAACCTTCTACTTTTCCCTCTCCCACACATTACACTCTAGCCTTAGGGAAATCTGCAGTTCTTGTCCATGTTTCAACTCAGTCTAATTATCACTTCCTCTTTTAAAGCCTTCCCTGGTGCCTTTAGGCAGTCAGTCATACCCCTCTGTCTGCTGCCATGAAAAGAGGTAATTGGCTGTCCTTCAAGGATTTTATGGAGAATATTCCAGTACTGAGACAGACTCTGGATTAGATAACCTGAAAGGTCACTGCCAACTCTTTATTACTTTTCTACAAGCTGTTATGTTTGCATAAACATTACCCACATCTACAAGGCTAGTAACAATGAACTTTTTTGCATTTAAGCAATTTAAATTAAATAAAACTATGCCTTACTTATAAACTGCATTTTTATTCTAGCTTAGAACTTCTGGCATCTTTCAGAATTGTGGCACCACATTTTATATTAGATAGGTAGATAAATATATTAATATATTGGACAGATACATTATCTATACTAACTAGTATGGTATAATATAGTGTTTTAATTTGCTAGGGCTACTATAACAAAGCTCCACAAACTGGGTCAACTAAACAAGAGAAATGTATTGTTTCACAGTTCTGGAGACTAAAAGTCCAAGGTCAAAGTGTTAGCAGTGGCTCCTTCTGAAGGCTGTGAAGGAGAAACTGTTTCACGTCTCTCACCTAGCTTCTAGTGGTACGCCGGCTAGGTCTGTCATTGTATGGATTGTGGAAGCATCCTCCATCCTTCATCTTCACATGGCATTTTCCTTGCGTGCATGTCTGGATCCAAAATTCCCTTTTCTGTAAGGCCACCATTCATATTAGATTAGGGAGCCATCATACTCCAGCATGACCTCATCTTAACTAATGACATCTGCAATGATCCTATTTCCATATAAGGCTATATTTTGAGGTATTTGGATTTAGGACTTCAATATAACAATTTGGGGAGAGATAAAATTCAACCCATAATACATAGACAAATTGTAGTTTAGCACTATTTGTACTATTAGTGTGTTACTATATTAGGTAGTATACATTTATATTACAACAATATATAGATGCATATATAGTTCATAGATAGTACATACTGTACAATTGGTATGTTGTTATAATTGATAGTTATGTTTGTGTATATTATATTGCATAGTTAATAATGTAGTATTCATACTGTATTCTCTTATTTTATGTCAGTCAAATAATCCTACAATAGAATTTAAAATACAAGCAATATTAATCAATCTTGTGTTTTATATAAATATGTTTGTCTCTCTGTGTATGTGGGTATGTACGTGTGTGTACACATGCATGTGTATTTGCCATTTGTTAAAACCTATTTTAGATAGATGTTCAAAAATACCTAGTTACATAGTCGTTGATGAGGTAAATAGCACCATTTAAAACCAAACGAGTATTACAAAGTGACAATGTTTTTAGTGAAACAGCTTTATTTTCTCTTTTTTATTCAGAGACCAGAACCCTCTCCCCTCCTATAACATTCAAACTTTCCCTGAGTTCCAGACACTTTGGAGGAGTATCTAAGTAGTAGAAACCACGTTGTTTGTAGAATTACTGTTCTCATACATTAATAGAAGAAAGACTTTGTTAACTGTGGCAAGATTTTAGTGACTAACTCTGTCCCTATTGGGACAAATTCCCTTTCCTAAAGTTTATTCAACGTTACACGCACACACACACACACGTATGCATGTGTGTATATGTATATTATGCATGTGTGTATATGACAATGTATTTTTGGCAAAGGGGAGCTAATTGTTCTCAAGAAACACATAGTTGTTTTTAAATTCTAGTTTAGGTTCTAGCTAGAATTCCTGCTATATTAAGACTGACTTACTTCTATTCTTGGAGCTTCTTCTTATTAATTTTATGCTTCAATTTTGTTCATCTGTATAATAGGAAAAATATTATTGTGAGTACTAAATAATATAATGACTGTAAAACAGTCCCAGACATATAGTAAAAACTCAATAAATGAGATCTATAATCACCATCATTATTATCATCATCATTATTCTGTTTGAAAGAATACAAATCAAAATAGTAACAATGCCTATCTCTCCATGTTGAAATTAAATTTGGTCATTTAATATAATATTTTTAATATATTTCCAGTACTTTGCAAATACCATTAATTGTATTAGTAATAAGTAAAATAGTACTTTGAAATGAAATTCAAAAACATCCAACAGTATTAATCCAATAGTATTAATATAAACTATGAGATAGTTATTATATAAGATAATGTAACATTATCTATATCAAACCAAATTGTGTAAAGTAATTATTTATTACACTAAAATATTTATTGATAATCTTGACATATTTGAAAATGACAGGCAAACACCAGTTGCTACATGTTTCCTTCTGAATTGTTGAAAGTGGAGCCTTATTAGAGCCATGTAACAGTATTCAATTGGCATTTCTCTTCTTTTTTATTTTTGTACAATTCATGCTTTTAAAAAAAATTTACAAAAGGCTATCTTTGCCCTTTTTAACACTATTTACCTTGTATTCTCATTTGTCTGAGGTTAACTTGCCAGACCAGGATTTATGGATAGCATTTACTGGTGTGTATTTTTCTATCTCTTTACATTCAACTTTCCTGAGTCCTCTGATTTAGGTATTAGTCTTAAAGGGGCATTATCTAAGTTTTAACTGATGGAAGATTTTTTAAATTATCTAATATGGAGTTAAGCTTGTTTACATGTGTTAAAATTACTGAAAATTTGAATTCTTTTATACCATTTTTCTTTTGACATAATTTTATTTGCTTTTACCTTCTTTTCTGGCTCTTTAAAATTAATTCATTTTTTTCTTCTCTGAAATTTCATTTCTAGGGTTGCATATTATGGATTTCTTACTACTTTTTCCTGAAATTGTTAACATTTAAAAATCCACATTTTTTCCTAACAAATTCTAAAATTAATCAAGATCTGCTATTTATTCAGAAAAAGGCAAGTAACATGGTAAATTTTAGTTTTATATGAACCTTTGTTCTCCTGCCTGTCATGGCATTTCTATGTAATAGTACAAAGTTATTATTAACCAAGAAACTTACATCTCTTTTTTTTTCTTTGTATTCTAATTTCATATTGTTAATACATAACAAATTACTAGCTTTACCAATATTTGTTCTTGTTAGCTATTTTTCTAATTTTTCCTTCTACATTCATTTATTTCTTTACTTCCAGAAGCATATTCTTTTGTAATTCTTTTACCAGTATGTCTGTGGGAGTAATCAAACTAATTATATAAGTTTCTTTTCATTAGTACTATAGTGAAAGAAAACTTTGGTGTCCTAATATAATTCTTCAGTAGATAATCTGACTTTTTATCAGGAATAGAAAGGATTCTAGGATTTTCTCTCAGTCCTGAAGCTCTGCAATTTTACTACAGTGTATCCATTCCATAGTCAGGGGGCTTCTTAATCCAACAACTCATAAATTTCTTCACTCCAGAATAATCTCAAATTTTATTTTTCCAATTATTTCCTCTCCACTGTCACTTTATTTTCTCGTGTTTATTATTTTATGGACATATGTTACAGAGCCTCATCATAGCTCCATGGGCCCTTATTTCAGTTTTATGTCTGCCATCTTTTTACCACTTCATACTGCATTTTAGTATATTCTTTTGTTCTACCTCATTCACTAAGTATCTGCACAGAAATTTTAATCTTAGTGTTTCTAAACCTTCATTTTATCGTGGAATATATAGAAAATATTAATATTTTAGGGTACACTTGGGTAAAAGACAACTCTGGTCATTCCAGGAATTTGTTTTAAATTTTTAGCAGAGCAATTGGTGTTCTTTCAGTAATGTCTCCAGGATTTATGGCTAGTGCAATTAATCAAGCAGTCATTGACATCTTCAAGTCCATCAATTTCCAATAAAAAATGTTTTTGATTTAACATTCTGGTTTTGTGGTTTGTATATATCAATTGACATGTTATTGTAGTTATTAATCATTTCTTCAAAAATCATATCTATTTCTTTCTGTTTTCTATTGTATTATTGGCACCAAATGACAATGTTGACAAGCCTGGATATCTAGTTAAGAGAATTGTTCTGCAAGTATGAGTGTTTGACTTCAGCTACTAGCTGCAGGACATTGTGACTAGCTTACCGAGTTCAATCTGAACCTCTTTTGAGGGCCTAAGTTTGCATCTTTTTCTGCCCAGGATGGATATTTTTGTGGTAATTTGTGAATATAATTATATAATGCTTGACACTACTGCTAGTATAACTATTAAATGAATGGCATCATTGTTTCATTTGATAAATTTTCAATACATTATCTAGCTTAAGAACAAAAAGAATAATTGAGGAACACTAAAATACATTTGTATATGTTAATGTTTTTTCCTTCCTTTCTTTCTTCCCTCTTCTTTTTTCTTTTTCTTTCTTTCCTTTTTTCCTACCTATTTCTTTCTTTGTTTTTCTTTGTTATTATGATTGCTTGTGACTTTGATGACTGAATAAAAAAACATCATGGACTATAAAAACATGTAAATATTCAATTATTTTAAATATAAAACACTTTTAGAAACATTTTTGCTTCAAAATCATTTTTTCTAAAAATAATGTTTTTAAAATTACAATGGAAACACTGAAAAATCTAACATGTTTTAAACAGGTAGGGAAGATTGAAATAGCTATATTGTTTAATTCTTACATCCTGTAAAAATCACAAAAAAATATTGTTTATCTATGATGAATTACTCAGAAAATCAGTTTTAGAAAGACCATTTTGTATGTAAATAGCTAGTTTTTTAAGAAATAAACATTGTTTTCAATTTCTAAAAAATAATCCATCAGATATTAAGCTGTGGCTAATTTTTAGTCTCAGAAAACAATAATGATGACAGGTAAGATGTTCAAAAAGAAATTTAAAAAAATAGCACAATCAATCATCTTATATTTAGAAAGAGCTAAGATCAGATGATGGAAATAATAATAATTACTAGAAAAAGTCAACAAAAATTCTAGATTATAGAAAAAAATATGTGCCAAATTAAGGAATATATTTTATGCTCACAAAACAAGGAATGTCATAATAAAAATTACAATAAGTAATCATCAAACTAACTGAGATATTTAATTGTGCCATGGTCTGCATATTTGTGTCCTCCCAAAATTTAAGTTGAAATTAATCATCAGTTTGATGACATTAGGAGGTGGAACATTTGGGAGGTGATTATGTTATGAGGGTGGAGCCTCCATTAATGGGATTAGTGTCTTTTAAAAGATATCCCATAAAGCTATCTTGCCCCTTCCACCATATGAGAACATAGGAAAGCCCAATCTATAAACCAGGAAGAAGACCCGTGGTCTTCTCTGAATTTGCCAAAACTTTGATCTTGCACGTCTCAGCCTTAAGAACTGTGGGAAATAAATTTTTGTTGTTTATAAGCAACCCAGATGATGGTATTTTGTTAGAGCAGCCCAAAGTGACTAAGGCAAATTGGAAGATTGGGGAGGAGATCCTGTGTTGTGGCCAATAGAGAACAATCTCTAGTGGCAGAAACTGACCATAAGTCACACAGGCATATCCAATAATGAATTTAGGAATTTTACAGAGGGAAACACAAAACTTTCTAAATTAATTTCAACTGCAGGCTTTTCAGTGCTTGTTTAAAATTAAAATTTATGATCGTTTATATTTCACAGTAAACTATAACGTACTCAAAGAACAACAGTGTTGGAAAATTGAGCTTTTTCACTCTTTAAAACTATAATAATTTTTTAAAATTAAAATAACTCTAATATTTTTATTTTCAGATTTTTACTATGGTTTATGCCTATTTCATGGAAGCTATTTTTTCCCAAAGCACTTTGATTATTAAAAACCATCTGCAGCATTTTAGAATCAGTTTAGAAGTTTAGATTCTACCCAAATCTCCGAGCATGATCCTGGACATCTCTAGTTTTCAAACACTCTGCCAAAGATTTTAGAAAGAGTTGAAAACCACAATTTCTAATACAGATTTTTACAGTCCTTTTTAGTCTGCTATACTCTCTTTAGGAACTGTGCCATGAATTTTCTTGGCTAGAGTCTGTGGGCAGCCTTCCATGTAGTAATACTTCTCATATACATTTTATAGTTTTTGTTTGTGAGCTCAACCTCAGCAGTAATCGTCTTCCACAATCTCTGTAGGGTACTTCCATAGTTACCTGTTCCTGGTAAATTTCAAACGAGTGCTTATATTTGTTAATATACTAGAAGTTTAAATGTCATTGTGAATTCAAATGCCATTTGTCTTAAATTCAATTCCCATTTTTCTTTTGCTAAAACTGGTACCTATTGAGTTTTAGGTTTTTGATATTTGGTGGTTGATTCTCCTATATTTCAGTCTAGGTAGGGCACTGTCTTCAACTGGGTCCCACGTTAACAGACAGAGATGCTCTGGTCCTTATTTATAGGCAAAGCAATACCTTTCTGGTTTCAGGCTTTATTAAGAACACTTTTATAACTATGAGTTCTCTGTGAGTTTTAAATCCTATTTTTTAAGATCCATCTTTGCTCCTTGTCACTCTGTGAGCCCTGTGAATTTAACACCTGCTCACAATTCCAGATACCTATATTTTTTCTGATCATTTAGAAATTTTCTTTTCTTATTTTTAAACATGGCTGTCTGGTAAAAATTTAAGGAATATTCCTTTGCAACAGAAAATAGGATATTCTAGCACATCATTAATCAGTCATCTTGACTGGAATTCTTGAAGACTGACTCTTTAAATGTGGCGATATACATCTCTGAAACAATTTCCTTAGATCAGTGAAAGAATTAAGTTTATTTTATACTTGAAAGTCATGGTTTCTCTTGACAAGTACATGACAGCTTCAATGTTATCTTAAAAGTGACAAAACAGATTCTTAATAAAGTTGAAAATAAATTAAACACATTTTACTCACAAATACATGCCAATATATTGCTGGAAATTTTAAAACACTACAATGTTCTAAAACATAATCCAATTTTTACCTAAAATAATATATAATCAGATGTCATTCACATTTTAAGTATGACTTATTAGTGGTTTAATAGAGCAATCAAAAGCTTACTAGGCTCTCAGAACAATGCTAGACTTAAATATTTAGGTTTATTTTTATAGTACAAATCAGGCCTGAGGTTGCTATAGTAATGGTCAAATGACAAATACAGATAATGTTATTTTTGAGAAAGAATAACAAAAGAGACTTAATTTGCCTGGAATGAATATATTTTCTCTTTTTTTCTATTTAGAAGTCAAATCCTAATTACTCAATTTCTTTTTAGTGAACTATTAGAATATTCTTAATAATAATACTAAATTATATACTACCTAAAGATTTCAAAAAATTTTATTTTTAAAGATTTTCTATTAAACTTAAGTTTAATTTTCATTTTCTTGCTGCTAAAATAATTTTTCAGCCTTAGGTCATTATATATAAGGCATTCACAGACATTTAAAAATCATAAAAATATATAAAAATTTTTAAAATTTACAGTGGAAATACTTATGCCTTTGAATATATTCTCTCTATAAAAGATTTCTGATATTAGTCTTTCAAAAAACTATTCTTAGCTAATATTATTGTCTTTAATTCATAAATCTTTTTCTTCCATAACACAGCCTATTTCTTCACTTACTTTATATGACTTCCTCACAAATTTATTATTTTTCTGTAACATTGCACCCTACTTCTACCTTCTATATTTCTACTTCCCAATAATGGAAAGCAGACTTATTCACCAGCAAGGTAATAATAATTTTTAAAAGCAAGAGTTACGTTTCAAATGCCAAGTCTTAGCTGGAAAAGTTAAAACTTGGCAGGCACGCTTTATAGTTCTGATATTCTATCAAATTTTAATAGTTTTAATTGCCTAATTATCTGCTCCAGTGCAATAATAAAGCTTTTTAATACTTCATTTTCTACTACAGCAAAGGTATTCCAGTCTGTGCTAGAGAACCTTCTAACCCTTTGTTGAATGCTAAGTTGAAGTTCTTTTAGTATAATCTTGCACTTTTGTAAGCCAGCTCCATCTGTCATCTCACTTTCTGTCCCCTCCACCTCCCTCCTATACCCAAATGTTACTTGTTTATTCAAGGAACACCTCGTTTTCTGTCCTTTATTTTTCTTTTTTTGTCATTGGCAGCTCTGCTTTTTATATCCATCTTTATACTCTTCAATAAATTTCTCTCTATTTCTATGTGTGTGTTCTTTAATGCAGGCAGTAACTTCGTTTCTGAATCTTATATGCCTACCCATGCCTCTGATTTTTTTTTTCTTTGCTCCCTATCTTGCCATTAGCACCTCTCTTAATCTGCCGGTCTGTGCTGTACTGAATAGTTAGGAGAGAATCAATGCCTCTTTTCAGGCACTGACAGGAAGAACTGCCTTGGGCACACTCAGCAGAACAAGGGACCACAAGGTCAACAACAATAAGCGGATTTAAAGACAACTTCTAGGCACTGAATTCCTACTCCGGAAATTCTGTGATCCATTTTTATGTCTCCTTTATTCAACTGATCAATCTATGAGAAGTAATATATACGAGGAATGTATTTATTTACAATTTCAAGAATTTATTTCTCACACCATGAGCACATAAGACATTCCAGAGTTTCATGCACAGAAATACTGCCGTAGATGCTCAAATCAGTACTACCTGTGTGTTCAGGATCAGGACTCTTCGCTTCAATTTTTTCACACTAGTCTCAGACCTTTAGCCCAAGTTATTCAATCTTATTTTTTATTCAGGTACTACCCGCTTGTTCTGAAATGTTTGACATATCATAAGTGAAAATATTTACTTTTAGTTTCATTATATGGCAGCAATAGAATTAGTCAAACAGAAATTTGGGATCTAAATATTCTTCAGTGATGATACACCGATTATAATCAGCTTAGGTAAATATTTAAAATAGTTTTATTTTTCCAAGGAAAAGATAATGTTCAATTGAGAAAATTGATAAGAAATCAAAACAACCAATTTTGGAAAATCAAGTATCTCTAAAAAATTTTTTCTTCATAAATGTGAGTTCACTGTAATTCAGCAGAAAATATTAAACCTAAATAAAAACTTTTCATGAGTAATGCAACTACTCCCATGTTAAACACAATGCATTTCAATAACACATCTGAACAGGTATTAACTATAAGACTATTTCCACTTAATTAGTGATTAACAGAGAAAAATCAAATTTCTCTCTATGACTTAAGGCAAATACAAACTAAAGTACAAGACTTATAACTTAAACTCGTAATTGGTCTCAAAGTTTGATTAGTTTTATGTATAGTAGAAATAGAAAATAGAGATTATATGTTTCTTCAAATAACACTTTTTACAAATAATGCATCTAAGAAGAACATTTTACAAGAAAAAGTATTTATATTCCAACAATATGCTAAATCAGGCTTAGACGTTTTTGCACCATACCTGGTTCATCATTTTATAGGCATGTTAGAAACAGGTAAGAACATGCTTTAATTTGTTTTATGGAAAAAACTTTGATGAGAATTTTTGGACAGGCCCAAGTTGAAAATAACAAATATAAATGATCTATAATAGAACAACAATCAAATAAGGATTTGGTTAAGAATTGAAGCAAGGCATTTGAAAATAACTTATTTTTAGAATCATAACTCTTGCTAATAATATTCATGAAAATCAAGATCTGACTATAGAATGAAAACTATGAAAATATATATTTTAAAGAATAGTAGTTTATATTTGCATTTTCTTTGAAAATATTTAAGTTGGTAAACTTAATAGGATTTAAAATCTATGCCTTGTTTCCAAACCATTTTTCTTTCAAAATTATTTTTGAATTAAACTACTTACTTATTTAACATGTATATTGTTATCTTCAAAAGTCACAATACATATCTAGGCTCTCTTTAGTTGAACTCTTTTAAATTAGTGAAGATAAATCTTTTTTAAAAAACAGTTAGACATGTGATCAATTCTAGAATTAGGTGTACATATTGTGTTAGAAATCAAATTTATAAAAAAGTAAACAGAGCTGATAGCTTATAGAACTATACTCCATTCAGCCTGAGAAAACACCTGCCAAATGATTTTTGCATGCATATTATTTTATTACATTTGTTTGTATGTTCACTTGTACTCCTTTAAGTGTTGCAATAGTTAACTTTACACCTAACCCACAGTGTGAGCTACAGGGTGGAGTGGTCGCTAAGCAACCTAACCAGGAGAACATTAAGTACCAGATTTTCCTCATTTAAATCTGTTTGAGAGCTAGAGAAGTGAGAGACTTTTATGGGCAGAACTTTTCAAGTTGATTTGGCTAAACTAAGCAGACTGCAATTTGTATGCTTGAAATTTTGTCAGGTTGGCAAAGGCCGAAACAACAGAAATTGCTTTAAGAAAATACTATTACTGTTGTAAGGAGGATTTTTCTCTAAGGAGTAGACTCAGCTGTGTTCTTAAATAAAAAGACATATTTTTCAAATATTGTATAAATTTAAGATTTGGTATATTTTTATTCCTGTCCCACTTGATATTGTGAAAGTAATTATTTTGAAGGCAATTTATGCCATTAGAATTAACCCAAACCCATCTTAGGTCTTATTAAATAGAAAATCTTTACTTTTTGTTGTAGATTTAAGCTGAGAAAATTTCAATTTCTAATAGATCTCTGTCATTAATAACTCAAGTTCAGTAGGGGAATGGGGTGGGGAGAAAGTGAATAGGTCTTTCATTTTAAAAACCGACAAATATTGCACTTTTCTTTCTATAAAGACTTTAAAAATAATTTTCTTGTTTGAATGTGTAATGTTATTAACTATGTACATATCTTTATCATTATAAAATAATATAATAATTATAATTTCAGAAAGATAGTTTACAATTGCTTATTTTGAGTTTTATATTAATAGAATTATATCATATATTTATTTTTGAATTGTATTTTTATTAAATAATAAGTTTGTGAAAAACATTTGTTTTTTGTGAGCTATATTTTACTAAATTTTTATTATATATTACTTCATTATATGAATGTAATGTATACAATTATTTGGGCCACATTAATAAGTAAAATTTTATATTAATTATCTGCCCAATTTACTGTTACTGCAAATTTAGGGTATTTCCAGTTTGGGGGTATAAAAAATAATTCTGCTATGATATTCTTGCATATGTCTCCTAGTGTGTCTGCAAATGTGTTCCTCTGAGGAATGGAAGACTAGGTCATAGGGATGCTAGATCTTTAACTTTACCATTCATAGATAATAAATAGTTTTCCACAGTGTTTATATGAATTAACACTCCCACCACAGTATATGAACATCCCATTAGTTGTTACAAATCTTCACCAAAGTTGTTACCATCAGTTTTTTCTTTTTTCATTTTTGCCAATAAAGCAAATCAATGTATATCTCATAGTGATTTTAATCGACCTCCTTATGATCGATAATAAGTATCATTTAATGTATTTCTTGTCTGTTACATGCCTCATGGAAGATTGTATGAATGTATAAAATTGTCTCCATCCCTACCTGAGGTGCACTTCCACATGATATTCCTCTCTGTAGGAGAATTATACTTCTTTTTCATATTAAACTCAAGAGTGGTCAGTTAATGTATTGTCATCAATGAAAAGTGAATGGAAATGGTGGGTGTCACTTCCATGCATAATATTTAAGAGCTAGCTTGTAATTTTCATGATCCTTTATCCTGCGTACTGAGACCAGCAATGTTTCAGATAGGTTCGCTCCAAGAGCCTGGATCCCTAAGTAAACCATAGAGCAGAGTTAAAGCCCACCTGTGATGGGCATACAGTAAGAGTGAGAAACTAATGTTGGCTGTTTTAATCCATTAATAATTCTTAGAAGCTCTCAAAATATATTTTGGAGACTAGTTCTTTGTAATATTAAAGTGTTGACAATATCTCCTGTGCTTTGATTTGTTTTCTATTTTTTCTGAGGTATCATTTGATGGAAAAAAATTATAAATAGATATTAATGAATTTGTCAATCTTTGCCCTTCTGGTAAATTCTGTTTAAGAAATCCTTTTCTTTCTTGAGATCCTTATATTCTAAAACATTTTATATTTTCTTTACATATTTCAGTAGAACTTCACTGTAAGTATATTAGCCTTGAAATTTGTTGCTTGTTTGCTTTGAGAAATGTTTATTGTTTTAATTTTTAATTATGGTACTGGTTATAGTTTTTAATTTTTGTTTCATTTAGTTTTGACATTATATTTTTCTAAAAATTCATTCATTTCATATACATTTTTCAATTTATGGGTATAAAGATTGTTTTATATCATTCAGCATTTTTACATATGAATATCTATAGTTTGTCAAATTATTTGTGTTCTTCATATTTTTATATCAATTTAACTATTAGTTAATCAT
Organism: Cheirogaleus medius; assembly: GCA_008086735.1. NCBI lineage: Eukaryota > Metazoa > Chordata > Mammalia > Primates > Cheirogaleidae > Cheirogaleus > Cheirogaleus medius. Next base: position 47,547,533 of record VBSM01003176.1, read on the forward strand.
TTTATTACACATTTGGATAACCAACTATGCTTTTGTTAATCACTTCTTGCATGCTTGATTTTTATTTAATTTCTGCTTTTCTGTTTGCCATGTTCTTCACTTTATATTTCATTTTCACTGATGTTCTTTTCTCATATTTTGAAATGGATGCTAACCTATTAATTGTCAATCTTCTTTTTTTCTCCAGGTAAGTAGTTATGTCTCTACTTCTAAGTTTCATGTATAATATCTTCATTATCATTTGTTCAAAATAATATTTATTTTCAATTTTGAGGGTTTTTTTCCTGATACCTGAGCCATTTAGAGGTGAATTTACTCATTTTTAACATTTATTTTTCATGTGGATATAACTTTCTACTTTTATTGCATTTGTTACCAAAATTTGGGTTATTTGAATTATGTTGAGAAATTTCACATGGGCAATATATGGCCAAAGTTTATTCATATTCCAGTGTGCTTAAATAAATATTTGTTTCTCATTTATGAGCAGGGGTAATATAAGTAGATAGATACAGAGATAAATTTCTATTACATCAATTTTTATAAATTGTATTGCTTAAAATTTCTGTATTTTTCTGGTATTTTTTGCATGGTCTTTTGTTGATAGTGATACTGATAGCAGTATATTTCAATTTGTCAATTTTTCCTTATATTTCCCTCAATTTTCATTTCATTTATTTCAATGCTATCATATTAGGTACATGCGATTGTACAATATTTTATCTTACTGGTTATCTCTCTCTTGATGTTCTATCTTAAAATAATTTTTCAAATATTACTATACTAATAACTTATAAAAGAAAAATAAGTGTGACAGTTTACATGCCAACAATGATAATGAAATAATATTTTCAAAGTGCAAAAGTGTAAAATTGTCAGCCTAGAACTGAATACACAGTGAAACAATTCTTCGTGAATGTCAATCCAAAACTTTGAAAGTTTACCATCAAGAGACCTCCTTGACAAAAAGAATTACAAGGGTTTTATGAATAATTAAAGAATTAGGAAAATGAACCAAGATACTAGAAACTAGTTGAAAAAAACTGAAGCGGTAATAACAACAAATGGCAAATGTGTGCGTAATCTTTATAAATTAAGAATCTCTACTTCATAGAGTTAAAACACAATTTTTTGTTTAAATTTCAATTGTCATACATGTTCTTTTATCTTTGTGTCTTTTCCTACCTTGTACATAGTAGGAGCTCAAAGACTATTACCTAAACTTGTTCAGAAAGCTCATGACAATGTTATCTATGTTTCAGTACAAGTTTGCTTGTGATATAATACTTAGTGAATTTTGTGAGCTCATGAAGACACACACACACATATATAGATAATACATATTTACTCTTTATATCCCTTATGACTAGACTTTGTCTAACATGCATCATATTCTCAGTTGCTTTAACAAATGAATTTTATAACCCATTCAACATTCTGATATAGACTCCAAACCATTGAATTCTGTTCTGCTTTCTATTGATATTACTCGTGAAGTATAACTCTGCATTCTTGGCCCAAGAATTTGCAGTTTATTCCCTCTAAGATCCCTTATAAGATATCTCTTGTAAAAACCCAGGCAGCATAGAGAAGGCTAGGACAGAGCTGTGAGACTTCTAGCCAGAGAACACAGATCCTTTAAATAGAGAGCAGCTGGAAACATAAAATCGCCCACACAGTAAGGCAGTACCTTGTAATAACTAATTGAATCTTTTGGTGAGCTTATAGGAAGGATGCAAAGTCTCTCAGCAATCTTATTTGATAAAAATCCCATAGTGGTAATGATCTTGGGATAAGAACAGAAATAAAGCATTAAAATATTAATACTGAGCCAAAGGATGTAACCATTCCTCTACAGAATGAGCTTGAGCAAAACAACACAAAGGTAAAAGAAGTTCAGCAGTATTGGAACTCAAGAGGAGAAGAAACCAAACCCACACAGAGAAGAGAAAGTAAAGAAATTCTAAATATTCTGATAAAAGATTTCTTCCAATTTCTAGAGATATTATGTAAGAAATGCATATTGGAAACCGATTGTACATTAGAGATTATTCCTTAAATTAACTCTAGAGAAGATGGTTTTCACCCATTTCATTCAGCAAAATTCTATTTTATGAACACTTTCTAAGTGCCAAGCAGTAAGGATATGATAATTTTCTTAATCTCTTAATGCCTCAGTTTTATCACCTATAATATAGGAATAATAACATATTTTACTCACTGAGTTTCCTTAAGGATGAAATAAGTTGTTCTATCTCAAGTGCCTACGATAGCTCCTAGTACACAGTAAGCACTCAAAAAATGCTAGGCAACACTAATCATATATATTTGCCAAATAAGTGAGGCTAAACAATAGTAGTAACCATGTTAAGAACAATTTTTTCCATAAATCCCTTTTTCTGTCTTGCCATGTAAAATGGAATTTAAAAGAAAATGAAAACCAGTGGTTGATAATTATGAGCAAGAGCAAGGCAAAAGAAAAGCATTTCAATATATTCTTCACTCCCATCTATCCACATGTATTTCACTCTCCCTCCTTGGGACAGTGTCCCCATGACTGACAGGAACTGTCAGCCGTCTAAGTAGGTATCAGCTAAGAGCCTCTCTGTGCTCAAATTATTTTCATTTATGGAGAAATCATGATCACATAGTTCAGGTTTAATTTCAGTAAGCTATAAAGAATAAAAAAGGATGCTTAAAGTAGACTGGGAATAAGGATGCTAGGAGGAAAAGTAAATGTTTCAAAGTGAGGGAGATTAACCACTTCGGTACGAGCATCGACTATAGTCGACAGCCACAGATGAACGCGCACAGCCCAGCGTCAACTTTAGCCGACAGCCAAAAGCTTTTACTTTTACAGCTTTTATCTCTGCAGTTGCAGTGTGTGCGTTCAGCTAATAAGTTACTACGAATCTGTGACCTTTTAATAAGTCCTTAGTAGGAGTTATTATAGTTATTTTCCTAAAGCTGCCTGTAAAGTAAAACAAGCTTTCAGTGCTTTAAAGCTTTCCTCATCACACAAGAGCAAAACGGATTCGTTGTCAATGCACAGCACAAACTATCGTGCGGACTATGAGTGCCGGCTGTGGGCAAGTTTTCGAAGCCGGTGGGCGCCATACCGAACTGGTTAAATATGTGATCCCGGTTAACAGGTATTATGTACACCCCACTCCACTGGCTTAGAAACAATAGAACAAAGGTCATTAACTATATGGCTAGGCATGCCTTTGAATTTGTCTTCTTAATAGTTTTTAATGAGACATAAGTTTCCTGGGAATGCAAAAAGAAAACTGAAATGCACAGATTTTCTTTTAGCAAGTGTAGGTCCTTGATAATATAGTGTTAGAATCTAATGGCCATTTTCCCAGATGGGGAAAAGAAGCAAATTTGGAAAATAGTGAGTGAAAATGGAGGTAGCATTTGTGATTAATTTGTGTAATTACCACCAAGATTAAGGGAGAATTCAACTGTAATAATAGAATTTTTAGCACTAATGATTTTAGAATCATGAATTTTAACACAGTGTCTTCAGAAAAATCTATGTTAGACTATTGCTTAGAACATATGTTTCAAAAAGTCTATTAAGATAGTTAGATGGCTGTGGTCATCCTCTTTATTTTGGAATACACCCTCCACTTATCAATTAGGAAATTTCAATACACAGTGGCATCAAGTGTTTGATATTACCCCAGAGAAAATAAGCAACCAGCTACAGTTCATTGGCTGACATTTGTTCTAGCTGAGCTTTCAGATTCTAGCCTAGAACAAGGTCATGCTGCTGCATTAGGTTTTAACCTGCATTTTTAAAAAGTAAAGAAAATCTATAATATTTCTTAAGTAAATATTTCCTTAGGAATGACCAGCTACATCTACTTATCCTTCCTGCATCTATAACATTTTAAGAGAACTGTAGTCATCTAATCATCCTGGTCAGAAAAGAACTAGTTATTTCCTGTTACAGTCACAGACCAGCCTAAGGAAGACCCACCAGATGATGAGTCAAGAGCAACCTGTAGTTATGCATTACACAAAGTACATATTCTCCAGCCTTCAAGTACAATGTGAAAAATTAAAGAATTGGAAGCAGGCTAAGGCTAGAGCATGGGGGAAAACAACAGTTACAAAGCAAGAAGTGATAAAAGCCTGAATAGAATTGGTGATGGCTCTTATGAACATAGGGGAAAAGATTGGGTACTATAGAATTTGAGGATTTCAAAAATTGGTCTGGGGAGAATAAAGAGAAAAGAGGCAAATATATTATCTATATTTCAGACCCAAGGGAGAAAGTAGACCATTAAAAAGAGAAATCAGTAGTAGAGAAAAAATGACAAACTGAAATTAGGAACGAACATTTTTATTGTTGCCAATACTTTATCTTGTTTGGATTTGATATCTTTAAAGAAGCTAAAATTCCTTTAAAGTGCACGGCAATATAGGAAGCAACAAAACTTAAATGAAGCTTCTTTTGGGTTTAAAACAATGTGTGGCTATTAAGTAATCAAAGTAGTCATTTTGTAAAACTTAAAAAATATCTCAGAAGTGTCTCAGGAAATGTTCTATAGAAGTTTCAAACATCAATAACTTCATGAATTAAGTGACAGCCTTCCAAAATTACTATTTTGAAGAATTGTCATTTGGATGTAGGAATTTCAGAGTATACATTAAAGAAAATAAGCTCTTTGCTCTTTTTCTGCACATATATATGCATATATATACACATATATACATATCTGAATATTATTAAATGAATATTAAGAGTATTTTCAAACTTTGATGACTATCTTTTTTATGATAGCATATTACTATAATAAAAATAATGACAGTATAGTATAATACTACAGAGAATTTTATAGTAACTTAGTGAAGCAAAAGTAATAGCAAAAGAAATACATTTAATTAAATAATCTTTAAAGCTCAAATTTTTTATTTTCCTGAATACTACCCCTACTAGTATATAAATGTTTAGTAAATCTATCTTTAAAAAATAGTATTTGGAAAAATATATGAAGAAAGAAATATATTTTTATGTTTGGAAAGCAAACAATATAATCTAGAAAAATCAAGAGTTAAAAAAATATCATATACTATCAATGGGTTGTGACAAGAGAGATAACCAAACTGGATAAATAAATAAAAGTAAGATCATTTCCAAACTCAAAACTGATATTCATCTCAAGTTAGAAACAGTACACAGCATGGAAAGGCCTCCTAGGTTGACTGAGAAAATGAAAACATGCAATTTTTTTCAAAAACAATTACAGTAATTTCACAATCACAAAGTGGATAAGGGAAAAAAATAGCAAAACTTAAGCTCTGCATGCTAGCTACATAGGGAAGAGTGGGTTACCCTGTCTGCCATGATCACAGGTTTTACTCTATTACTGACTGATATATTCAAGCATACCAAATAGGTATAAAATGATAGTAGATGACCTCCCGTGGGATTCTGTGCACAGAAAATGGAGGATGAATCAGCCTGAATTGAATTGTGTTTCTCTCTCCCACAGATAAATATTGCATACTAAATCAGTTTCAGTGTACTTGCATTGCTTTCCTTTTAGCTTAATATATGCAGTGTCAAGTTATTTCAAACTGAGTACCGTTTGACTTTACGTACACAATTTGTCTAAGGTAAAAATTGGAAACAGTTAAAGCAACGTATAATGAAATTCTTTTCCCACTCCCACAATTTTTCAGGAAATAGTGAGAAAAATCTATGAGCCGGAACACCAACTTAACTGGTATTTCTAATGCTACTTACTGGCATGAAAAACCCATACCCTTCAAATTTTAAGAGAACTTACTGGATTTTTTCACCCAGAGATTTCTGCAAACTAAGACTTTATTTAGTTACCGTCTCAGTCAACTGGCCTAAAGGCCTAAAACAAATTAGGTAACATTTTACAATAAAACCTTTCGCTCGGTTACAATTTTCCTGAAAACATTGCCATCTACACATTTCGTATTAGAGATTTTTTTTGTGAGGAACTGTTTTTCCTATCTCTGCACTATGTGTGTGGGCACGTGCGCATGTAATATATGCACAGTGTAGTTTATACACAGGTAAGGACGCTGGATATGCAGTTCTTGAGCAGAGTCATAGAGAAAATATAATACCACCTGCTCTACTCTCTTTTATCCAGCAGACATTTTTGCCAAACCTAAGCAAAAGACAAAGGACAGGTAGGAAAAAAAAAATGGGTGATAACTGGCCAGGTGCGGTGGCTCCTGTCTGTTATCCAGCATTCCAGGAGGCCGAGGCGGGAGGATGACTAGAGGTAAGGAGTTCGAGACCAGCCTGAGCAAGAGCAAGACCTGTCTCTACTAAAAAAAAAAAAAAAAAAAAAAAAAAAAAAAAAAAAAAAAAAAAAAAAGAAAGAAATTAGCTAGACAACTAAAAATATATAGAAAAAAAATTAGCTGAGTATGGTGGCACATGCCTGTAGTCCTAGCTACTCGGGAGGAGGCTGAGGCAGAAGGATTGCTTGAGCCCAGAAATTTGCGGTTGCTGTGAGCTAGGCTGATGCCATGGCACCCTAGCCCAAGTAACAGAGTGAGACTCTGTCTCCAAAAAAAAGAACATAAAAAAAAGAAAGGAAAAGAAATGGGTGATAATAGTGACATAGACAACTAGGACATTGGATTGGATGGACTGTTTTAACAAAGACCCAGAATAACAGGGATTTAAAGAAAATAGACATTTCTTTATCTCTAATGTAAATCCAGATTAATATAGAGACTCTGACACGAATCTGTCTTTAATGGAGGTACCTTGTTTTGTTGTATTCCATCCCTCTGGAATGACCTGATTTTAGAGGTTAAGGTAACTCACCACCATGTGCACAATCTGCTCATTCAGAACGGAGAAAGGGAAAAGAGGAAGGGTCATATTTGACTGGGTCATATTTTTCTTTAAGGGTACAACCCTGAAGATTAAAAAAAAAATTAAATTTACACTACATCACACTAGTCAGAAATTAGTCACATGCCCCATCTAGGTTCAACAATGATGGGAAATGCAGTCTTTATTCCAGCCAAACTTGTCCCTTGCTAAAAAGTGAATGTTGGTTGATTATAGCTACTAGAAGATTGCTAGCACTTTGTCATTTTACTATAAGTTGTATATTAAAATTTATAGTAATTAATCCTAGTACCCTAATAAAAAAGTCTTGTCATGGTTCCCTATTCTCTTCATTCTGTTAAGACTTACATATCTGATGAGAGGTGATATGATACAACTGTTTAGAAAATCAATTCTAAAAACATATAACTTTTGTTAAATTCTAGTTCTACTTTCTTACTAAATTAGAGTTTTTTGTACCTCAGTTTCCTCATCTGTGAAAACTGAAATAAACTTTATTAGGTTACTATAAATATTAAATATGTTCCTGGATTCACACACTTAAAACAGTACTTGGCACATAAGTTCTCAATATATTTAGCACATAAAATTATGTATCTGCTTTTCTCTAGAATGATAATTTTAAAAATAAAGTCTTTATTAGTCTTTTATATTTTTCTCTTAATTCCTGTTTATAGACTTCTAACTTATTTTCTTAAAACCAATATTATTTAACAATACATAATGTAAAACTAAATCAAGCCCCTAGAACTGCATGGTTTTCTTTTAAACTTAGAATCTTTGTAAACAATTTCTAACAAAAGGCGCATGTGTGTTTTTTTTTAATTTCATATCCATCTCTTTAAATGATGGCTTTGTTAATTAGATAAATAGGCTTATTAATTAGTCTATTCTTATTTTTAAAGGCCTAAAAATAATGCTAAATTTATAAAACTCTGTGTATATGATTAAAAAGAAAAACAGACTGTTTTAGACAAGTAGAAACTAATAACTCTTTAATCTTTCATTCCAAGCATACAGCAATAATAAAGATTTGTGAGTGCCAGAGCACATCACAGCTTGAGGAATACAGCTAAGAATATTGAAGGCATCCTGATGAAAGAGAGTCAGATAAAATTTAAGAAATTATGTGGAGAATAAATTATAAGCAAGCATTAACTACAACAAAACCATGGCAAGTAGCTGATGTTCTGCATAAGTACAGGGCTAGGCAGTAGTAATAGAGCGTACGGTTCGTGCTTAAGCATGTGGATATACTAATATCAAAGAAAACACATTACTGCCTCCCATGATGGATCAACTGTGAATGGATTTTATGTCTCAAGACAGAAGAAACAGAGGGAAAAAACACAGAAATATTCAGAGAGTAAAGAGAAAGAAAGGAAAGGGAAAGAATAAAATAGTAAAGGTATCAAGTTTAATATAAAAATTGTGGATCTGAAAGAGGAAAACAGGAATAGCAATGGACATCAGAGAGAGGGAGATGGAAGAGAGGACAGAGAGAGAGATGGAGAGACAGAGAAAAGATGGCAAGAAGAAAACAGAAATAGAAAATCTCACCTCAAAATTTAGGGCTGAAAAGAGAGGCTAAGATGCAAGGCAGATCCCACGCACAAACGATCCAGTGTCCCTGGATCAGGTCTCTGCTGCCATTGTAATAGTGAATAGGTCTTCTTGATGTCCCTTCCTCTCAGTCTTCACAAGCTGAGGCCTATTCCATCCTTTAGCCTTAATTCCACGCCACCTTCCTCATCTGCATACACATCAGCACTTGGGTGACCACTGCTGCTTGAGAAGCCGGTGAACCCCAACACATAGCACCATACACACATTTCGTTGGCCATAGGCAACATAGACCTAAAGGGAAGTTAAAGATAAAGCTATTGCAAAGACACTGATATCTGTAGTCCAGAAGTACCTGGTATTCAACATTCAGATCTGTGCTGTCCAGCATGTCAGCCACCACTCACACTCGGCTACTGAGCACTAGTCCAAATCTAGATCTGCTGTGAGTCCCAAACATACAATGGATATTTTGAAGGTGTAGTATCAAAAATATGTAACATATTAATATTCCATTAATATTTTTATATTGATTACAGGTTGAAATAATGTATTTGGTAATGTGTTGTAAAAAAAATCAATGTGTTTATTTTTTTACCTGTTATTAATGTAAGTACTAGAAACTTTTAAATTATGTGTGTGGTTCAAATTACATTTCTATTGGACTGAGCTCATCTGTTAATAGAACTTTATCCACCACAAAGAAAAATAATTTGCCTTTCTGCAAACTCAACAAAAAGGACTTTCTACTGAGCAGAGATTTCTAAGCCTTATAATTATAGTACACGATTTCCTGCATGGCCCAACAAGGACAAATGGTTGTCCTGCCCCCTACAACACCTGTGTCTGACTTTTATCTGAGGCCTTTACACTATGAGAAGTCCAATTTTGTTTAAGCCAATTTAAGCAATCACTACTGCTTATACCTCTATAATCACTTTTTATATATTCTCCCTTAGTAATGATAAAGAAGATAAAGTAATGATAAAGGCAAAAGGAAAATTAGAATTTACACCATGATCACTGAGAATCAAAGTCAAAAACTGTAACGTTCATTGAAAAACTATGGTAGCTGACTTGTGTATTGAAATGAGGGATAGAAACTAATATATCTATTCAACATTAAATATCTGAGAAGTCAGCACTTGAAGGCCATATCATTCAGTAGTAGGAAAGCTCCACTGGAGATCAAGTACTGTATTTCATTCATTATAAGTTGCATTCCCCCCCCCCCACAGTTTAACATCTTTAAAATCAAGATGCATCTGTGATTGATGGTATCTTATAATTTCTGTCCAGCAGACAGCATTAAATAACAAATATATCACTGCCTGTGCATGGGCAGGTGTCATTGTTATTTGTGGCATGATAATACAACTATGTCAAGATTTTCATTAACAAACTCCTTGAGGACCATCTTAGAAAGGAATATGAGTTCTGTTTATTTTTAAAATCTTTCATAGATACTTCCTAGTATGGATAAATGGAGTACCAGCAATAAGTCTTGTAAAATCAGTGTCCATATCATAGAAAAAAGTTCAGGAGACAATGCAGAACAGTAGACAAATTATTTATCTTTAACTGTCTTCACAGTTTGGGAGATAATATATTTTGTTAAAAAAAAAACAGGGACATCTATAAAACTGGAAAGAATAATGATTTAGACTTTCATAGAAGGAATTTTAAAACTCTTGAATATATAAATAAAAACTATATAAATAAAAACTCATTTTTAATTTATTAATTATAGACAGAATTTATTGAAACTGTACATAACTCATCTCTCCTTGTGTCTCCTGATTTATTTTCATTATATTGTTCTTTTACATTATCTAAGTTTGTAATATTTACATTCTTAAACTACAGTTCAATCCATTGCTTTTCTCTGTCTGTTGATTGAACAAACTGAAAAGCAATACACCAGATTCACAGTATCATGTTTAAGTAACTACCTTTTACTTCAAATTCAAAGGACATAATTAAACCTATAAAGAAAAGAAAAACAAAATTAAATCAGTAAATATGTCTCTTGGTTGCTTAAAAATCATACTACCATGTTTTTCAGCATAAATGGAGTAGGGCTTTTTGAATAGCTTTTTATTTTTGGTAGTGATTTAGATTACTTTTCACCGTATGTATAGAAAATAATTTTACTCTTTATAAAATTATAAATTTCCTTGAACTGTAATACAACGCACTTTTAGTCATCTTTTTTATAGGCACCTCTTATTTCCTGCTACCCCTTTTACATTCCACATTTAAAACATTTCTATTCTTGTGTTTGGTTCATTGTTTTTTAATTCCAGAACATCCTGCCTGTTAGGTTGTTTGTTTGTTTTTACTTTTTTTGTTTCTTTGTTTTTGTTTTGGTGTGTGTACATCTCCAAGTAATTTTTTTCTTCAGAAATAGTCTGTGGAAGGTAGATTTTTATGAGATTTTTTGTGTGTGTGCTTGAAATTGTCTTTATTTTTGGTCCTCAAACTTAATTTGTCTTTAGGTATAAAGAGTATGACTGGCTTACTTAATACTCTTTCCTGGCTCCAGCCTTTTGTCAGCCTCTAATATAAAGCCTTAGGAGAGTGAAATTCACTTTCAGTACTCAATTTTCAGCTTCCTGACAGCTATGAATGGCTAAGAAACACAGTTGTATCTGGTGAACCTCAGTGAAATTCTGCAGCAGAAGAACATATCAGGAAAAAAAAAAACAAAACAAAAAAACAACTTTTGTTTCCCAAGGAAATGCAAATACAAATACTGAGCTGAAGTCCTATACCTGCCCTCTCCAACCCTCTTACTCTCCTGTAGCTCATTGGGGAAATCAGTCAAGAGCAGTAAGAACAATCTTGTGACCACGAGGCAACATGAATGAAGACAGCAGCCAACATAAAGATCAAAACAAAACAAAACAAAAAATCCTACGAGTCTAGGTCCCTTTTAACATTATTGAGTTGTTAAACTTCTATTTTCAAGTGGCCAAACAATGCATAAACAGCAGCATGCTGGCTAACTCTGCCACAGCTGCTATGTTGGCTTGCCACACTCCCCAAATATTGGGTCAGTAAAATGACAATGAGCCCAAATGGGTTTGGACCATTTATTCCTTACACAGACAGCATAAGCAAGATCAGCATGGTGTCAGCTTCTTACAGAATGACACCGAACCAGAGGGGCAAGATGACAGATGACACCAAATAGTTTTATAGGTAAGGAAGGTTTTCAGCTAAGTGGTGGATACAGTGGAAAGTTACATATCTCACCAGGAACAGGAAGGTGAATATGAAACGTCTTTGTGCAGCTCCTCAGAAGCTAGGGCCCATGTTCCAGGAAGGATCACTAGGTGTTCTGCCAAGAGGTGGGTGAGCCTGTGGTTAAGCTGTGCCTATATGGCCTCTGCTGAGACATGCATTATTGCTACAGAGGAGCCCTATTCCTGTGAGTATTTGTTTGTGAGAATAATAAAACCTTGTACATATAAACTTAGCCTGGTTTTCTTTTATTTATAGCTAAGCTATCCCTACCTGATTTACTTGAGTACAGAATTTTAGATTTAAAAAAAAATTATCCCTGTGGACATTGAAGACAATACTCAACTATTTTCCCAAATTCATTGATGTAAGATTTCTGATGCCAATCTATCTAATTCTTGTTCCACTTTGAAAACAAGCATTTTCAAAAGATTTTAAAATAGATTAAAATAAAATCTTTAAAATAAAGATTTAAAAATCTTTCTCTGTGGATGGTACTCTGAAATCTTGTTATGTCGTGGAACTTTTCTCATTCAAACTGATTGGCACTTAATTGGCCCTTTCAATCTAAACAGATCTATTTAAATATGACCCTAGGAGGAAGGAAAAGCAAAGACTAAGAAAAGACTAAGTCTGCCACCTTGAAAAGTAATCTTTATTATTCCTTTTCAGAATAAGAAAACCGAGGCTTAGCCTGTATGGAGAGTTTAAGTAAACTGATTGGTCAAGTCCATGTTTTCAAGCTTTTACTCTACATTGTTCCTTTATTAATGAACATATGAATTATATTAACAGAAATGCACACACACACTTAACCATTAAATTAAGTGAGATATAATAAAAGTAAAATTTGTGATGTTATATATAAGCAACCACATAATTAATGGCATTCGAGTGACTTTTCCAAAAATACTAGAAGGATGGTATATGCGTATCTGTTTATGGGTTGTAGAGACAGGAATAAAACAAGCTCAGCAGCTAAGGAATTTTATTTATAGAAAATGAAGAATTTATAAAACCCTAACAGGTAACTATGTTCAGTATCTAATCTTGATAATACTTACTGGCAAAAAAAACTTGCATGCTGTTTAATCCAAGAATTCAATAATTTAATTTATAGGTACACTTGCATGTGAATGTGAATAAAGATGTAGGAACAAAATGTGTACTGTTGGAACATTTATAATAGTAAATTACTGTAAACAACCTAAGTGTCTATCAATAAAATAGGTTAAATAAATTATGATATATTCATATACTGGCATATTAAGCAATAATTCAGAAGAATAGCAGATTTATATGTGCTGATATAGAAATATCTTCAAGATATATATTAAGTGAAAAAATATCAAGGTCCAGAACTGGGTGTACCATTTTTTAATTTCTATAAGATATTTTATGCATATACATTATATTCATATAAATTAAGAGCCATTTTTTGAAAAGTAACTCTTAACAATAATTTCTTCTGGGAACAGAAATAGGACACTGCTAATAGGATGCAAAAGCAAGACTTTTCATTTATTGCATAATATTTTATATCTTATATTTTATTTTTTATCATGTGCATGTGCTTATCTACATACTTTTTCAATTAAAATATATAAAAACCATATATCTGAGAAAATAACACAATTTTGTGAATATATGAAAACCATTGACTTGTATACTTTAAATAGATGAATTGTACTGTATTTAAATTATATGTCAAAAGAGTTGTTATTAGAATATATACATCTACACATACTTTTCCCTGATAATATTCAATTCAAAAGAATAATTTAAGATCTAGTTATCAGAGTTGTCATAGGCTAAGGCGCAGTAATATTCAGGAAGCAAAAGACAGTTAGTACTATTGCTAATTATAAATGCAAAATACTGCTATGTGAAAATTCTTGTTGAAAGCAATATACACATATAATTTAATTTACATCTAATTTGGATATATAGGTATTATTATGCCCTTTTACAAATGAAGTAAACAAAAAAGAAAGGGATTAAGTTGTTTGCCAAAGATGATACATGTGCAAGGTGTTTTTGTTTGGTGTGGTTTGTGGCATTTGACACTATGCCAAACTAGTAGAGAGGGCTTTGGTGAGGATAAGAAAAGACAGATTGATAAAAATAAAGAATAAAATCTAACATGTTGTATGGAAAAACAACAATGCAAGCAATAATTCCTAATATTGCATGGGAGACATTTATAATAAAAAATATTTGATGTTTATTTATAATTGAAATTGGAATAAGTAAGGGTGAATGTACACTTTTGTGGTGGGTCAGCTTCAAGAAGGTTTTAATGGCTTGAGTCTTGGGAGAAGTTGAAACAGCAAGGTGTTTGGGTGAAGAGTAGTGGAGGAAACCAAGAGATCCACTGATGCTCAAAACGTTTAGGTCAGTAATGGGAAGTGAAAGCACTTGTAGAAATTTTCTGGATTAGAAATGTATCTGGAAAAAAAAATACTCTTTTTTTCTGATATATTTTTTCAGGATCTTCTATATCAATGGAGAGATATTAATATGTACTCAACACATAGTTGAAGAAAAAAGAAAAATGGAGATCAGTAGGAATCAGTGATTTTGGACACAGTGAATAAGAAAACACTTGTTTCCATGGTACACATATACCACATTTTATTAATCCACTTATGTATTGATGGGCACTTGGTTTATTTCCACATCCTGGAAAAGCAAAACAAAAACGTGAACTCAAAGAACATTTTTTGAGAATGGAAAAAGGGCCGAAGCTTTTTTTTGTCTGATTATAAGGAGCTAGTCTGATCCTATTGAATTTGTGACATCTAGTTACAGAAAATCAAATTGTATTAGTCTTTTATTCCAAATAGGTTTTAGGGTTTTGTGTATGTATGTGTAAGTGTGTGTGTATGTGCATGCAAGCACATATGTACATATATGTGCACACATCTGTATGCAAGCACGTACATGTTTCAGGTTGGGTAAACATCAATTCTATACATAATTATAAACTGTATATACATATATACACTATATGTTCCCAAACTCTATAAACCCTCTGTTAGGGTTTTTAAAGAAAGATATTTTTATACAAAGCTGTATTACCTTAAACTACAGAATTCCTTCCTCTTCTAAACAACATTTAAAAACGAGGATATATGAAACATCTTTGGAGGAATGACCCTTTGTTTTGCAGTGAAAGAAATCTTCAGGGTTACCACCCTTGCTGCAAATTATCACAAAGTCTTTGAAATAAGAAAGTCAATATGTATTAGACAAAGAGAAGAGAGGAGTGTATAGAGAGTGAACAAGAAACCAGCGATGAGAAAAACAGCGTGGGGTTGCTCGTTGAGCCCAGTGACCTTTTCCTATGCCTAATACACTCAAGATTGTGTAGCTTACAGAAAAAAATACTTCTTTAATTCTTTAGTTTTTGATAGACAGGTAAGGATTTTTCTCTCCACTATTTTCTATTTAACATTAATAATTTTCTTCATTGAGTTTACTATGCTTGTAAATTCAACTCAGTATAAGCTAAATAGGAGAACATTATAAGTATCGCGATGTTTTTCCTAATACTATTTATAAAACTCTCCAAGAACTGATAGCATCCTTCCCCTAACAAGTAATACTATACACACTAGGGGAAATGAAACAGAGCTTAGAGTGAGTCTTGCAGCCTATTAAGCATTTAATAAGTAATAAGGATCCATCAAAGTGTGGACTATTTTTTCACATATTACGACTGCAGACAGTCATTTCCCAATTTGAGCTATAGAAGCAAGAAGGAGGAAAGTCACTGTGACAGAAGAATCAAATTTAAAGTGACTAAGAATAGCTGATTGAATGTATTTTTCATTTGTTAATATGAACTTTCAAGGACTGAGTCATGAATGCAGATAGTTTTGTGCCATTGTCTATGTGCATGTGTCTCTGGCTCAATATCTCAAAATATTGAGATCCTATTTCTTTTCCAATGTCATCGTAGCTACTTTGATACATTCATTAATCAGATCTCCAGATTGCAATTTGTCTTGTTTTGTGATATGAGGAACTAACACCAATATAGGAGATATTAAACATTATTTGATAATTCAGCATGCCCTTCATATTCTGATTGTCAAGACAGGCTAATTTCACAAAGTCAAAGTGGTACATTTCAGTGATAGCAGGCTTAGTGTCTACTTCCATGGGGAATGTATCACTTATTTCTTCTTCATTCCACCTTTCAAATCTAACCTCATAGCCTTCTGTGAATAAGATACATTTTTCATCATCCTCTACTGATGAAATCAAACTACTCTGGCCTGTTTTGATGGGTAGGATGACTTATAAGCTGTCCCCAAGATTTCTGTCCCCTGCTCTTCATCCCCTGTGTCATCCCTGCTCCTTGAGTGCAGGTGGGACCTATAAATGTGATAGGATATCACTGTCATGATGTTATATTTTATGGCAAAGATAAAGGGATTTTGCCTGGGTAGGCTTGTCCTAACCAGAGCCCTTTGGCTTAGTCTTTTTCTGATCTCAAGGATTCTCTCACTGGCTTTGAAGATATTAAGCTGCCGTATTTTGAGAGGGCAACATGGTGAGTATTGAGGTGGCCCATAGGAGATTGAAGTGACCTTCAAGTGAGAAATCATAAGAATGCAGGAACTCAGTAATAAAGCCAAAAAAACCTGAATCCTGCCAATAACTGAATGAATTAAGAAATAGAGTCTTCCCTAGTCAAGCCTTCAGATGAAAATGCAACCGGGCTGGCATCTTAATTTAAACCTTGTTAGACTCTGAGCAGAGTACCCAGTGGAATGGTATCCAGACTTTTGACCTATAGAAACTATGAACTAATAAATGAGTGTTTTTTTTTAAACCACTAAGTTTGTGGTAATTTGTTATGCAGCAATGGCAAACTAATACAAATGGCTTTTATGTACACCAAGGTCATCATAATATGAAGTTGGCTGATACTGCTCTGAGGACTATGAAACACTTTGATGCATGACTGCATTAATATAAGCTATTAAACCAGTGTTGAACACACAGTATATACTGAATAAAAGTTGCATGTGTGACTGAATAATTGTTTACCTTATAGTAAATACTTTATACTGTAGATTACAAACAACTTTGAGATATATTGATTTTTTAATGATAAAATATTATTATGAGAGCTATTATTAAAATTTACATTTTAGAAGTGAGAAATATGATTCACAGAGAGGTTAAGGAACTTGACTGAAGTCACATTATTAGTAAGTACCAATTCTACCACTTTAATCTCTTTACCTATATTAAACAGAGGCATTGAGAAAGTAAGTGGATGGAAATCTGTTTGAAAATAAATATAATTTTGATTAACTCATGAAAGCAAGTAGAAATTGCATCAAGAAAATCACTTCAGGAGCATGTTATCTAACATCTTTGAGTTTCAATTTCTCCATCTATAAAATTGAATTAAAATAGTACTAGACTTATGGAGGGCAGAATATTCACATAAGCATGTCTCTTGCAGATTGAGAAAAAGAAAATGGCAAATGTAGAGTTTTGACATTAAAGCTTTTATAACCTTGTTATTTGCTGTCTTTATAGATATCTGCATATATAATACTAAAAATAATAAAGAAAATTAAATCTCTATTTTAAATCTAATTTAAATTTTTAAAAATGGATTTTACACACTAAAAAGTAAACATTGTTACAGGCTATGGTCAATCTTTTTTTTTTTTTCTTTCTAAGCAGTTTAATCATTTGTTCAGTAAGGGTTTGAGTTGTTTACAAAGTGTTGATCATGCCCCGATATTTTTCTATCTCCCTCCCAAAAAAGAATATAAACACTGAGGTTCACTTAATATGATAATAAAAGCACACTTCTAATTTATCTGTCATTGATAACATTTGAAAAGCAATCAAAGCCACTCTGGAATATTAAGCAAAGGACTGGGTGATTTATTGAAATATCTTTACCTCTTTGAAAGGGGGACAAAATGCATCTTTTCATTAAATATTAGAAAGAAAACCATTTGGTAGACATTTTTTTCTGAAAGTCTCATTGTAATAAGTTTCTTCTTAAGAGTAAAAAGGAAAACATTATTATTTTTGTATCACTTAAAAAATATTAAAATAACCTCTCAAAAAAAGCTTTTTTTTTTTTGCCTTTAAGTAATTCCAAAATTTACTTTTTATTTTTCAAATTAGCTCACATATTCTTGGGCCTAGTAATTACTTTTGATATTTCCAAAAGGATTCACTTCATTCACTTGCCTAGAATAACTCCAATGGATCTTGAATAGGACTTCCTGACAAATACACTTAGATATGAAACATCTTGCAACATGATTGACAGATTCTCATATACACACTAGAGCTAGAGAAAGTAGATGTCATTTTCTGGGGCTGCAAAAAAAGATAAGTTTAATATATCTAGTTCTAAATTTAACTAGTAATTTTCTTTACAGTCAGATAAAATTAATAGATTGATAGATTGATTCATAAATGATCACTAACATTGTATTCTATGCAAAGAAAAAATAGCAGTAAACTTTCACTATTCATTATGTTTATTTTTTTGTACCATGTCTTAGGAGTACCTATGGCAAATTCTCACTTTTGTAAGCATTTGGATTTATTTTCAGTAACTGTGTTTGAAATATAAAATACATGAAAATATCAGACAAAAATTCTTGTTTATTTGATGTAGTTTTATGATTTATACTATCTTAAATCGTAATAGTGCTTATCTCGTACACAAATGTAACAAAATGACTCATCCACCATCGCCGATATTAAACTCAGACAAGATGCCTTTACATAAGTTTTCACACAAAGCAGAAGTCATTATTCTTTCTGTGATGAATGGATCTGCAAACACAGGAACTCCTACCTCTGTCTGTACTTAAAAAATAACAAAGAAATGGCAATTTTTATCTGTCTATATTTTCATATAGAGTAAAAAGAATGTAAAATCAATCATATCAATAAACAGAGGAAGGAAAATAAAGACATGTATGCAAAGTAGCAAGTTTCAATTTTCAGAAAAGATTTGGAGTTAGGCAGATGATGATGAAGAAACTATTTGCCTTATGTGCCTTCAGGCAAAAGGAAATCTACATATAGTCAAAGTGCCTTGAAAATAGGGCATTTTGACTGTGCATCTTAACTGACAGTATGGTATTTCAACATTGTTTTAAATGACATTAACAAGTGTAAGTGATTGTGATTATAGACACATAAACATGCATGAATATTTAGGAAGACAGCACTAAAACAGCACTTTTAATATTTTATTAAATGGTTTTTTAAATGTTGTGATAACTCTACCACTTCAATGAAGATTTTCATGAATATCTTTCTAAAAACAAAAAAAATGCACATTTACTTTATTATAAAGATATTGTGGAGAAGGGTGATGAGACAAGTATAAAACTAAGATAGATTATATAAAAACTGAGCAATTTCCAACAATTAGCAGATCATTTTTACTTGACAAATTGGTACTTTTTAAAAATCTTTTTATCTCAGAGAGAAATTCAATTAGAGGCTTGAAGGCCCCATTGCCTGAGCAACAGTCACATACACCTTGTCTCTGTCACAGTGCTTGATATTATCTATAAGTGAGTGACAGAAAAGTCCAGGACTAACAAAGGCTCACTCTGTTCCTGTCAGGAAGCTCTGGTATATCTTTCTTATTAGAAGTACCCAGGAGTTTTCTCTGCAGAAGTAGAGTCCTAGAGTATGTAATAGCTTTTTCTAGTTTTTAACCATTTGTATTCCTGAATTGACGCAGATATCTCCTTTTATCATGGAAATGCCTGCCCCCTTTTGGCCAAAAACCAGCAATTTAATTTTCATTGAGAAAATACAAAACTGAGTTGGGGCCTCCCTTTCTCCACTCTCTTCTGTCTTAAGTTTTACAGTGGTTGATGCAGAATTTCAGTTTCAAGGGGACTCCTATTTTTGATGTTATTCAAAAGTTAAACATTGGAAGGTATATATGATTTTAGTTTTTAGATAAAAGGGAAAAGAAGGTATTTGTTCAAAGATGTTCAAGTTTAAATTTGCTTGTTGTCAGCCATCACAGATTTATTACTTCATCCTGGAATCAAATAATTATAATAATAATAATAGTAGCAGGAATCATAAGGTTAATTAATATTACAAGTTAAATTTCAACCCTAAAAATTGCACTTATTTAAAAACTAATTTTACATATTTCTTAACTCGTAACAGCATCGCAAATTATTGACTCTTAAAAATAAAAACATTCAGTTTATATCAGTTGTTAATGTATTACTTGATTTTGATATTGTGATCAGGGAATACTGTTCAGTGGAAAATATTGTATAGAATATAAAGAATAAGAAATATCCAAAGGCAAAAATAACTGATTCAATCTGAATGTGAACAATCAAAGAATGTCAACAAAGCTGAAGTTTTGGCAGAAAAATAGAATGATTTAAAGCGAGTAGCATGTTGGTCAAATGCTAACGTTTGATTTTGTGAATGGGAATTAGAATTAGGTTGCAGTTCCTGTTGCAGGGGGAAAAAGAAAACAGCTATTCTTGGCTTTGCCCTGAAAAGGTGATTAATCAAGAATGACATTAGATTTATCTATCTGTGTGTGTGTGGTATACCAAGTGATACACCAAGTGGCATACCCGCCCCCCCCAAAAAAATAATAATAATAATTGAAATTAGATGGCATATCATATCTTTTGGAGACAGACTGAAAAATAAATGGTAATTTTTTAGAAAAGATTACTAGAAAAACCTATACTTGTTGACAAAGCCATATTATTTTATTTAGTTATTTATTTGATCAAATCTAGAAAGCATAAAGCTAGCAATATTTTCTTGGGTCTTTCTTGACCTCAAGAACTCATCATTTCAATGGCTCCTTGTTTTGTTTTTCTGGGGTTTATATGAAATTTCAATTTATATTTCTTTGACAGCATTGTACATTACACATACATGCACACGCATGCGTACATTTTGTCTTCCACTCAAACCTCTACTCAGAAATAGTCTCCCTTATTCTATTTTAAAAGGAGCAGTTCTGTTAGGAGCTGATGAAGACAGCAATATTGAACTTAATGTTCCCTTCAGCGTGACTAAATTTGAAGTAAGCTTCTTTCTGACTCTAGGCCCTAATCTCCGTTTGCTTAGGGCATTTAATGACAGAATACATAGAATTGTAAAATCCTTATCTTCCCTTTTGAGATGTAAATCTTTTTTTAAAAAGGCCTCTTACAGGTTTTACAACCTAGGTACCTCTTTGTTAAGGACCTGAGAGCCATCCCTTTGAAATCCATTCATCAAGGATAATGTCGCCCCTATCTCCCAGTTTCTGTGGGAGGTTAGGAGCCTAACTTTAGTGAATGGCCTTGCTTCAAGTTGCAAAACTTCCTCTTCTGAAGATAAAAGAAAGTTTATTTTTGCCTTAGAGAAGGCCAATTAGCAAAAAAGAGTGTCTTCAGATTCCTTCACTCCAGCTCTTAGAAACGTTCCCAACTTTTGTTTCAGTGGGGCGTTCTGTCTCTCCTCTATTGCAGTGGCCTGAATAAAGCTTTCTTTTCCTATTTAATTTTGGTTGCCAAAATGTTTGCTTTGACAGAGCCAAATTTATGACGTTATGAACTTTTCTTGTCCTACCAAATGATATTGCAATTTTTTGTTCAAATTCTCGGTCTTTAACCTCTTTCTGAAACTCTCTTTCAATCATACTTAGGAACTTTTCTCCCACTATCCCTTTTTGTGTTTATACTCCCATGTGGACCAAGAGTAGGATGTAGGCATAAAACTAGAGTTTTTAAGCTTTTTTGTGCCATAAATCCCTTTAACACTCTGGTGAAGCCTACAAATCTCTTATTAGAATGTTCCATTTAAATCCATAATATAAATACATAGGATTAAAAAGAGCCAATTATATTAAACTACAGTTATCAAAATATTTTAAAAATTATATTTGTTTTTTAACACATTAAATAAGATATAGTCACTTGTTAATTATCAGCCATAGCATCAAAGTAGTGATAAATGATATTTTGGGATATCTATAACAACTAGAAAAGAAACATGTAATCTCTGTTGGTAAATATCAACAGATTTGCTAATACAGCTGTGGAGTTTTTGTGTACAGTCATAATTAAGGAAAATGTTTAATTTCAGTTAAATTTCAGTTATGAATAATTTTTTTTTTTTTTTTGCTATTCAAGTATATGAATAGCCTGGCCTAGAATAAAAACACCAGAAGAGTGCTCTGATTCTAAATTAGAACTACAAATGAAAACTTAAGGCCATAAGAGTCCATTCTAGCTTTTCATCATTAATGAATTTATATAGGAGATTGTGGCTGAATCCCTTTAGAAATAAACTATAAATTCCTTACATATATTTTTCTTATAAAACAGAAGCAGTGCTAGGATGGAAATTCAAGAGGTTGGAATTCCAGCATGATTTCATCACATCTTTATTTTTACTAACCCTCTAACTGCATAAGTATAATATAAAATGCACTTACTCATCTGACTATGCTAAGTTCAGACGCCTTAGGGACAAGCTGTTCACTTTCAGTAGTATTTTTGTAGTGTGAGATAAGAAAGGGCCCCAAAAGAAAAAATGTTTTAGTAATGACAGAGATGCTATAAGGATCATTCACTTATAAAGTGTTCTATAACCTCTTGAATATATGAACTTATACAAAAGTGCATCTCATTACAGCTATATAAAGCCAACTTTGTTTACATATTGAAATGAAGTTACACATTTCTCTGCAATGCTGGTTGCTTTGCAATTCCCCTGTTGTATAGATTTTTGCAATCATAATTTTGAATAGACTTTGAAATAAAAAGATAAGCAGAAATACAGTTAATAAACTTTGTAGTTAAGAAAGAAGTATTACATTTTACAACCATTTCTAACTGATTCCACTCCTCAATTTATTTTTCAACCTAGTATCAGACCCTGTCAACCTTATTGAAAGCAAGATAACAAGGAATTTAAAACAAAAAACAACAAATGATTCTAGAATATAAAACAAAATCAGGGTGGAATGACTAATTCTTAAATAGAGATTTAATTGATAATGTAGTTGGAGGGAGTGACAGTTAATGTTAAAATAAATACATTTAAATTCTATGCAAGGTATAAATTCCACCAAAATTTATTATTATAAATCTGAATATTTTTCTCTATTTTTCTCTAAGTATTGAGTGCTTCCCAGCTAATTTTTTTAATGTTTTATAATCATATCTAAAATTTTGAAAACATTTTTCTTTGAAAATTAGTAAAAGGATGTAATATAATGTAATAATTTTTAGAAGACACTTGTCTTTCTAGATATCAAGCTCTAGCACAGTGCCTGGAATACAGCAGGAGATCATTAATGCAATAAAAAATGGGCAAGATCAGTTCCTAACAGATTTTTCTTATCAGAGCTGCAAAAAGAAAACTGCAACAGACATATATGGGATATTTAAATATCACCAAGGAAATTAACCTCACATCCTAACTTTCCTCAATCTAAGATAACAGTTTCCAAATGTTTCTTTTAAAATTTTGCATTAGACACTGTCATATAATCTTTCACTCAGAGAAGGAGCCTGCTTCTGACACTTGGCCTGTTTTTGTGTTAATGACATTAGTTCAATTCATCGCAATTCAACTTTCTTTAGAAGTGTACTCTGAAGCAAAATAAATAGACCTTTTACATATTAAGAAACACAGCAAATGCAATTGACATTCAATCAGTACTCCACATCCATGGGTTTAGCTTCTGAGGATTCAACCCACTGCAGAGCTAACTCTGTGGACCCAGTGGATATGGAGGGCTGACTGTATTTGCTGTCAAAGACACATGAAAAAATGCAAAAAAAAAAAAAGGAGAAAAAGAACTGGCAAAAACTTTTCGATTACATAAATTTGTTTAGTTCAATGAGACCATCAAAATGTCAAAATTCATTAATATCATTTTTCAGTTATTGTCTATACCATTTTTTGCACTCATATATAAAATAGTATTGTAGATTACCTTTTCAGGTTTATGTTTCTTTCTTCCAATTAAATACATCATTTGAAAAGGCAAATATATCTCATTTTATTTTAAATACAGCATCTTCTTTCCATAGTATCTGGTTAATTATCGACTTAAATATATGCCAACTCTTTTATGCCATCGCCTGAAATATCTGTCTTCCTCAATCCCAACGCAACTAGAATCCACCTGGCTAAACTTTTCTTATGTTTCAGTGTTACATTTGGATAAAAAATGCCATAAATATACCTTTTAACCATGATCCAATGTGCTCTTCTTTTCTTGAATTTTTTAAGGTCTATCTTTGAACCTGGTGAGAGTTGAGACTTTCTAGAATCTAAAGCTCCCCTGTCACCAGAAGTGGGGCTGTTTCTAATAGATGCTGAAAGTCCAGGGAACTAACTAACCCCTTGTTTAATGTGTTCCTTTGGACTATGATCCCATCGAGTAATAGTTTATGTTGTTTGGCAAATCCTCTGGTTCTCTAGTCAAGTTTCTGTTCCATTATCTACTGCTGCTTTTCCAAACATAGTCTAATTTCTTGACAATATCCACAGCTTTCTACTTCATAGACAAAATAAAGAGGAGGTTTCAAAGAGAAATATTACCAACTTTTAGTTTTCTCCGAATCATCAAATAGATTAGATAGGTCACATTGGTCAGAGACCTTTCCCAATATATCTTCAACTTCTCCCCTCTTCCCCACCAATCCACTGAAGATCTTTTACTATACAGATGATTACTTGCTTAAGTCATAAAATATCCTTCAACATCTACCTTCCCAGAGCCTTCAACAATGGATCTGTGTTTAATATTCTCTTTGTTTGGTTCTTGTGACAACAATCTCTTCCATTTCTTTCTTTCCCCCATCTCTAAGATCGTTCCTTTTCTGTTTCTGTTTCCTGTCTATTTCATAAACATTGGTTTTCCTAAATAAAAAAATTGGGAAACTCAAAAAATATTTGCAACATATTTTTCATCTAAGTAATAATAATGTTCATAAGCAATGAGAAGCTCCCACAAATATTAAATTCTGAAATTCTATAATTTATTTCACCCTCATCTATCTTACCTGGAATACCATGTACTTCCTTCTGAACCATTTTCCCTACATTCTCTGTGTCTTTCTCTAATCCATTTTACACGCAGAAACCAGAGTGATATTTTTAAAAATTCAACCTGAGCATGCTCTATACACACACATGCTGTATACACACACACACACACACACACACACCCCACTTCAAATTTTATTTTTATAAAGATAAAGCCCAAAATTTGTACCATGGCCTGCAAAGTGCTGTAGGGTTTTGTTTTGCTTCCTGCCACTGTCTCACTTGACACAGTTTCCCTGGCTGCTTCCCGGGCTCCAGTTGTCACTGGACTACTTTCAATTTCTTTAAAGTGTCCTACTTTGTTCCCGTCACCACAAGGTTTGGCAATTACTCTTCCTCTTCTAGCCATGTTTTCCCCTCCCCTTTGGCCTACTTTTTTTTTTTTTTTAATTCAAATTTTAGCTCACTCCATCACTGTTTTAAAGCATCTCCCCTCCCCTGACTTCTGATTAAATTAGATTCCTTTACTGTGTGTTTTGTTAGCATTGCCTGTCTTTCCATCATTGTATTATTGTAGTTTATAACCATGCATTTCATTTTCTGGCAAAATTTGTTTAGTTGATCAAGCTAGAAATTGCACATCCAACAACATCTCTTCTACTCCCTTAATTTCTCTCAAATCTTAGCAATTATTTCTGTGCCTACAGTGAAATTTCACTTAGATTACCTCTACAGATTAGCACATATTTACACGGTCTTCAGTAATGGACCATTTTATCTAATTTCTACTCCTAAATAAAAAATAATATTTCTATAATATAAACTTGATCTCATGTTAATTCCCTGCTTAAATCTGTTCAAAGGTTCCCCATGGCGCTCAGAATACAGTTCAAATTGCTTAATTTGATGTAGGAAACATTTCACAGGCTAAGCCTTTTTCCTATCACTTTATGACAAATGTGTGAAGGGGCTCCCAGGTCTCTGCTTCAGAATCCATTCATTCTGTTTTCTTAGTTATCTAGCTTCAAGGCATCTGCTCCTTGATCACATATGACTGGTTTAGTTGCTTTTAGTCTGACTTCCCATAGTAGTTGGGCTTTGTTGTTTTTAGTCTGATTCTCCATATTACTTAGACCTTTCATATCTACATATGTATGTATGTATCTCTCTTTCTCTCTAGTCACACATGTATAGATACATATATGTCTAGATGTGTATGCATATATGTATTAGTATATACATTTATTTCTGTAATTTTTCTTGCTTCCCTACTGAGCACAACAGTAAACGACTAGATAACCGGGTATACTATATTCACTTGTTTCCCTATGGCCTACGGTCCAGTTATGCATTTCTTAGATTTTATTAAAATAATAAAGCAATACCATATCAATTATATTTTATTGTGCTAATGTATCCATGGGGATTTGGTTCCAGAATCTCCCACAGATAATAAAATCTGTGGATGCTCAAGTTTATTATATTAAATAGTATAATTGTATATAACCTATGCACATCATCCTGCATATTTTAACTTATCTCTAGATTTCTTATAATACCTAATACAATGCATACATACTACTTCATTCACATGGATTTAACATAGTACTCAATGCACAGAAAATTCAAGTTTTATTTTTTGGAAATTTGTGAATTTTTTTCCCCAAATATTTTTTGATCTGAGGTTGGTTGTATCCACAGATGTAGAGCCCACAGATACAGAGGGTTGACTGTATATACTTGTCTAACCTTCCATGATATATTATGAACTTCTTCAAAGTTAAAATATTACATTAATATTTATAAAACTTTGTCAAATTAAAAATAATTTCACTTGAATTATCGCATGTAACATATAGAAAAAATTGATGAAACAGATGTTATTACTAGTCCCATGTTTGTGATGAAGAATTGAGACTCAAAGTGATAAAGAGACTTATTCAAATACACAATTATTAAATATTACTGAAGGAAAACACCATTGTTAAACTTTAAATCATAAACTTGTTACACTATTTGCTTCATGTGCCCTTTTTTGTAAATCCAAAAACACATAGCTTTGTGGTTTGCATATAATTTTTGGAGCGACTGAATAAAAGAATGAATTAGTACTCTAAATGAAGATTTCACATTTTTGTTAAAAGGTCAATAATTGTTGGAAGAATGTAAAACAAAGTATGGTAGATTCATAATTTTCTGGTAGCTATCACTGTACCAGAAAAATTTTACAGTATTGTGGATTGAATTCCATATAAAATGGCATTTGATTATTTTATCTTTTCTGAAAAGATCAATTATACGAAGAAAATAGCAAGTATAAGGTAGGATATAGACCTTCATTTAATGTTAGAAGGTTTAGAGTTGGTTTAAAAAGTTATAGATCAGATTCAACTTTCCTTAATGCACAGAAATATTCTAAGATAACTTGCAATTACATTTTAGAGAGTTTCGTTCCATTTTTAATTGATTTTGCTTTAAAAATCATAGGGATTTAAGGCTTAACATCTTTGTAAAGTGCTATGAATCACACCTGCCTTTATACTTTTCTGTTCATGTAAGTGTGAATGCAAATTATGAGAATGAGAAAATTATAGGCAATTTACATTTGTTGTAGCCTTGTTTCTATGGCAGTGGGAGAAGATGACCATAATCTGTTGCCCTAGTAACCAGAAATGCACATAGCATCAGAAGGGGCTGCCCCCACAAAGTACTTCTCTTAAAGTATTAGTGAGAGAAGGATGATACACTCAACTTTAAAATATCTTCAATAACATGGCAAGATTTGGTCACTTTAAAAAAAAAAAAATCATAGTGCTTAGCATATCTCCTAAGTGTGTGTATGGTACTCACTGTTTCTTAAATTAAAAAAGGGGGAAAAAAAGAAAAATGGAAAAATCAAAGCCTTTCTCATTCTTAAATTATTCCTTAAGACAGATCCAGTTCATCGCATTTATAAAAGTAAACGTTCTTGATTCAAAAGAGAGAAAGGAAAGAACAAAAGAAAAAGATCAAGAATTGCCACACATCATTGGTTTACAAAGAAATCTTAGTTTTTAAATTTAAAATTATTTTATTTCATGTGAAGGGACAGTATTATTTTAAATATTTTTCTACAGATTACACATCCTTTAAAACAATGTTTTTGATTTCTGTGCTCAAAGTTCTATTGTCTGCTACATTATACAAACCTCTTATAGGATTTATAATAATTACTTAATGTATTTTAAATTTACTCTCCAAGAGAAAAGTGTCCACTCTCTAAAGCTGTATACAATTGTATACACACAAGCAGTTTGAAGAGATATATATAGGATTAAATGGTGTATATATAAGCATTTCAGAAAACAGTTAACTCCAAAAAAGCAGTTAACAATAGTTCCTAAAATACATGGTGAAAATGTGCATTCACATATCGTAGGCTATAAATGAAAAGCTTTTAATTATACACCTTAAAGTCCACATGGTGCAGAAAGGTTGTAAATTAGATACACAGTTGGAATGTGGCCAAATATACATACAATTACTGAGTTTATGAACAGAGGGATCTGAAAACATGCACACAGTCTGCTGCTTAAAGAATAATTCCTATTTCTTGCTTGGAACACACAAGAGAATAGAATTTTCCTTTGTTGTCTATTTTATGTGGGAAATAAGACTGCACTGGAGAAGTGTGTAGCCATTCCCAAGGATATCATCAGTCAGTATGTCCGGCATATTATTCCATTCTTCCATGTTAATAATGTATAACATCATGTATTGTTCTAATTAATTCCTATGGGAAATTTACTTCTCCAACAGGTCTAACTTAGAGGGATCCACACATCTTCGCCCTTAACCACCAGACTAGATCAATTTTATGTAGAGTTAGCTTCTTTATATTGACTCTAGTGTCATTATGCAATGACTTTTATGCTTATGATTCTTTCCTTTAGCACCAAGCATGACTTAAAAAATCCAGGATCCCAATTTTTACTATCTATAGGCTCCATTTTTAATTCACTCCATGGAACTCAGGGCACACTGGAACTGAGGCACCCTGTACACTCACCCCTAAGATTCTGTGTATCACTTCAGTCCTGATTCTAATCATCTCCTACCATGATTCTGATTTCACTTTTCCTACCTGTACTCGCTTAAAATCTACCTAGGAATCCAATTCATAACATTTACTCATAAAATATCTTTTCCTACTGGAATGTCTAAATTTTTTGGATAAGAATTACCATTAAGAATTGCAGTTGAATACTTAAAAATCTAAGAAGCAGTACACATTCTACTTCACATGTACTGCCACTGGAATAAATCCCAATGGAACAACAACAAAAAAATCTCTACAATTGGGCTATAGTAATCCATGAACAACACTTTGCATCTTAGATATGTAGTTATTCTCAAGTTTTTTTCATTATTATCCTTCACACCCTGTGTCCTCTTTCCTGACTTTCCTCACTTCTTATCATACCATTTGCAGTCCTTGGTCAATATTTTAACCTCATTCTCCCATTTTTGTTTCTGGATTCTAAAGCACTGTTGGACAAAATCATAAGACCCTACTAAATGGGTCTCTATAATCTTTGCTATCAAACCTTAATTGATATCAAACCCTTGTTTTTCCTCATTAATATTTTTTGTTGTTCTTATTTTGTGGCTTCTTTTAGGCTTCCATAAAGCAATTCTTTCCAAGTTTCCAGCTCTACTTCTGTTTTCAATATTATCCCTGCTTTTCTTACTCAGCAGGTTACATCGCTTCTTCATTCTCTGGTAAGACTAAAATCATTAGACATGATTTTCACAATATCCTTACTCTAGACAAACCCAACACCTCAACACATATTTCTCTCAATTATAAAGTATATCAATCTCTTCAAATGTCACTCCTCTTAAGCCAGACTCAGAAGCCCTTGATGCCAGCGCCTCTTCCTTTCTGCTGCAGCAAATATCCTCTCTCTAGTCTATGATACTACATATAGGACTTCAAACATTATATCAAAGAGGGAGATACAAGTAACTTATCAATATTACTATCTCTACTTCTTTAATGTTTATTCTAAGATTTTCATTATTTTGAGGTCATCATGCACCACAGAAAATTCATTCTGGCTTTTCAGGGAGCTGCTAAACAAGATCATCCAAGCAGGTTCATTACTAAGAATACAGGAACTGGAAAAAAAAAAAGAAAAGAAAAAAAGAAACTCTTACAATTCAAATTTTGTTGCAAAGACATGTTTAAAGTTCGGTTTGCTATAATCTAGGCAATTAGATATGAGGGTATTAACAAATAGTCCTCAAATACCATCTAATATGCACTTTTCAGTTAGGTAATAATATATCATTTAGATAAAAAGTTATTTAAACTATTATCATTTGAAACTTCCAATATTTTACATTCTCACTGGATGACAAATTCACATTTTTTCTCTTACTGTAAGTCCCAGTGTTAATGTCTAATGTTTTCTTTATTTTTGTCCCCATTCTAATATTTACTTCTTTCCCACTCCCTAGACATTATCATAATTTTGCAACATAATTCTGAAGTTATTTGCTATCTTAAATGGTCCAAATTTATAATATAGTCACAATAGGTATTGCTCTGTGAGTATCTCTTATGCACATGTACTAATGGCCAAACCTGGGTAAGTTTATTATCTCTTTTATTTAATTCTGACTCAGGAGTTGAAGTCTTACTGGAGAAAATATGGTAATTGTATTAATAGGCTTCTGCACATTTTCAATTCAATTTAATTCAACAAATACTTATCCAATGCCTATTTCACTCAGTGCCTGTAACATGACTGGGAAATGGGAAATAGATGAAAATAAGATAGCTCTTCCTTTTAAAAAATATTTCAAAAAAAAAAAAAAAAAACAAACACCATTTCTCATGCTGGGTGTTAGGGACATAAACAAAAATAAAAAGCAGTAACATTTGACAAATGCTAAGAAACAAAGAAAAAACAATGTGCATAGTCTGACGGGAGCACAGATAAGGGGCACTTCACCTGGCTTAGAGTGGATTTGAGGAGTGTCATAAGAATAAATGGATTCCAGGTAGAAAGATAACTTCAACCAGAGGAGATATGAATTTGCTTAGTGTATTTAAGGAATTATAAATATCTTCAGCCTAGTGTAGGAACTGAGGCAGAGAAGGTAGGAAAAGGGTTGGTAATAGAGGAATTTGCATATCCTATTTTTTTCAAGGAATAAATAAGTGTCATAGCTTGAGTTGAAGATGAGGGATTAAGACTATGTATATGAGTTCGATTAGGAACTTCTGTTGTAGGTGCATGTCAAGCAGTAAAATATACAGTTTTGAAACTTAGGATAGATATCTGTGTAGAAAATATATATCTGAAAACATTTCTATATAAGAATAAGTGAATGTGTGATTATACTACACTTGATCTTAGCCAAAAGGCCGAGAACCGATGTGAATGTGTGATTATAAATGGGATCACTCAGCTATCTGAGCTCAAAGAAGAAGGTGGGTCAAAGGTATTCCTAAATGAATAGAGGCAGGCTGTTTACAAATAGAAGAGGAAAGAGGAATCTTGAAGCATCTTAGAAAAGGGCAAGAAACTTAGGAAGAAAACTCAAAGTTGATAGTACCACAAAAAGCAAGAATAAGATTGTAAGAAGTCTGTGTAGAAGATGAATTCATCAAAAATCCTAGAAAAAAATGACATTGAATTGCCATATGGTCCCTAGTTAGGTATTTTCTAAACATAAAAGAAAGAGTATAAATTTCAAAGGAAAAATATCAATGTAACTGCACAAAATGAAAAGAAACATGTACCTGGAAGGAAAAAATATATTAAAAAGTAATCTTCAAGCAGAAAGAAACATAAAACAACTATAACATGTGGTTAAAATTATTGTTGCATAAAAATTCAATGCAGTCAGGCGCGGTGGCCTGTGCCTGTAATCCTAGCACTTTGGTAGGCCGAGGCGGGAGGATTGCTTGAGATCAGGAGTTCGAGACCAGCCTGAGCAAGAGCGAGACCCCCACTCTACAAAAAATTAAAAAATTAGCCAGGTATGATGGTGCATGCCTGTAGTCCCATCTACTTGGGAGGCTGAGACAGGAGAATCTCTTGAGCCCAGGAGTTTGAGATTGCAGTGAGCTATGGTGCCACCTCTGCACTCTAGCCAGTGTGATAGAGTGAGAACCTATCTCAAAAAAGAAAAAGAATTCAGTATAATTAAATAGTAGAAAAATATTCTAATAGAGAAGTAGACAAAATACATGATAGAAATTTTACAGATGAAAAATACTAAAATTAAAAAGTATATTAAAATGCTACAAATTGCCAGTAACATAACCAAATAAATTCAGAAAGAACGAGATAGCATTTTTGCCTATCAAATTTAGCAACTACTACATTGCTGGCTAGTTTATGCATGGTGTGATAAGAAATCTCAACCACTGAAAATAGAGAGCAAATTGATGAAAACTCTGAAAAGCAATCTGGTAAAATTCATCAAGAACCTTAAAAATATCCATGTTCCTTGATCCAATTCAACTTCTAAGATCATGTACTTCCAAATGCTAATAAATATTTAGGAACAAATATACTCAATTTTTGGTTTTCACTAATAAAAAATAACTACATATTTAACAACATGAAATTATGACACATCCATATGAAATAACCTTTATAAACATCAAAATTATTTATGTCAAACTTGATTAGGCAAATAAAATTTAATTTGCAGTTAACTGAAAAAAGTAGGACAAATGTAGAGTATATTTTTAAATGTGTGTGGATTTGAGTATCTACAAGGAGTTCGGGGAGGTGTTGGCAGTAGGAATTCTTATTCGAGCTGTCTCTCTTGGTGGGATGTAGATACATTTGGGAATATTAGGGATACATGTAAGGCGGTCCTAGCAGAAGCTTGCTAGAAAATAATCTATTTTAAGAGAAAGTGAAGAATATTGCATACTGAAAACTCTTCCTTTTTTTGAATTTTGTTTCCAAAGTGTTATTTATCATTCAGATTTTTTTTTCTTCCGTGGACTCATAAGTGTGCCCTAAAGTAAAGCCAATACTGGAAATAAGTAGGTTAAGTATTTAAGCAACAATATGGGAACAATCTGTGTAAATGTTACCCTTGAGAGCAAGTAACATCCTCCACACATCAGAGTGCCTTTGATGTACTGACAGGATGGTGTCCAACAATTTAAAATGATATTTAGTGGTGGGGACTTATCAGCTGAGACCAGAAAGAGAGGAGCATACAGAGCAGGAAAGGAGGAAGATGGAAGATGTCCCTTAGCAGTTGCAAGGATTTGTCCATAACATGTGTGAGGCGCATTCTGGTAATTCCTATAAAGGACTGAAAGAAACATTTTCAAGATTGAAGCTTCTATTAAAACCTAAGAAACAGACTATATTAGTTTCTTATTGCTGCTGTAACAAATTACTATAAATGTAAAGGCTTGCAAGAAGACAGATTTATATTCTTATAGTTCAGGATGTCAGCAGTCTTAAATTGTTCTCACTGGGCTAAAATAAGTGTTAGTAGGACTGCAATCTTTTCGAAAGCTCTAGTGGAGAAATAAGTTTTCTTGCCTTTTTCAGCTTCCAAAGGCTTTCTGAATTTCTTGGTTCTTGGATCTCTTCCATCTTCAAACCCGGCGAGTTGTCTGTCTCCCAATGGAAGGACGCTTGTGATCACATTGGTCCTACCTGGGAAGTTTAGGATTATCTCAGTTATTTTGCAACTTTAATTATTTTTGCCACGTAAGGTAACATATTGACAGGTCCTGTGTATTAGGATTTTGATATTTTTGGGTGAGGGGCAATTATTCTTCCTACCCCACTACACATTAGTTTCATATTATTTGATCTAAACTCTGTACTGGAATAAAATGAAAAACTTCAGGGTTATTCTCAATGAGCAATTGTTGGCTGGACTTTGGCTAATAATAAGGTTTTCTTTTGTTTTTCCTAATTGTGCCTAAATAGCTTTTGTCTTATTAAATAGTATAGGACCCTGGACAGACTTTTAGAAAGGAGGTATAGGAAAGGTAAGTGGAATCAGTGTAAATGGATATGCTGACAGGAATCAGCTATTTGGGTGGAAAACTTTAGGAAATGAGAAGGAAATTTTAAAAAAGAGTATATTGTGCTATATACAATGTCATCCAAATTTCCATCTATCTAGAAACTTTAGCTAAATATCTTCAATATTTTTGGCGTCATATTTTTTCCCATTGGACTTAATCAAATGTGAATGTTATATAATGACAGAAAGAAAGACGGCCAGTGAAAACCCAGTGTATTTTGGTTACAAATGTAAATATTGTTTTCAAGCTTTGGATCCTGACTGCTCCCTAAGATGTGATTCATGACCAGTATGTTTTACTTTGTTTCTAGTGCTCTACATACCACCCACCTTGTATCTGAAGCTCTGAGAAGACTTCTCTGTGATGACTGCATTGGTAAGCACATAGGAACTTCAATAAAACTTATTCTGTATTCACTTACTATCTCTGTAGTTTATTATATCAATATGTGTAATAATTATCTAAGTTTTTTTGTCTTTCAAAAATCTCAATTTTTATAATCGCTCAGGATATTATTGTGCCTAAAAGTCTATCTCTGATGGCCCTCCACTAAAGAATTTGATTCCTGGTGTGCAGGTGAGTAGTACCTACTAGATAAATGTACCATACTAATACATTTTTCTGTCAGGATAGGCTAAATATCTCATTAATTTAAGTGTTACTCTACGTATTGGAAGCCTGCTCAGATATGTACTATTTTTTAAAAATGTATATATGTCAAAATATATTAGCAAGCCACTCAGTTTAAGTCAACAGCTGATTGAAATTAATAAAACATAAATATTTCCCTAGATCCTTGGTATGATGTCCCTTCATGTAAAATGAAACTGTAATATAAAGTCCCTCCTTAATGAGATTCATATACATTATGACTACAATATTATCTATAATATGGATACTTAATAGAATTGTGATTAGTGTCATGGTTAGTATCTTAATTGGTAACTGGAATAGTACACTGTATTTTAATATAATTTCATATTTTATTCAACTAATTATTTCATTTGGATCTTGCTAATGGATCTATATGTCTTTAAAAAAATCCTATCTACAGTCAGAAATAAGACTTTTTATCAAAACACTAAAAATATAAAACATATGACACAGGGCTTAATTGCTTAATAATTAATTTCTTCATATGCAGCCAGATGAATATGCCTTTTTTCCTTATCAAAGAAACTCCAAGGAGATTTTTAGCACATTGCACCAAGAATAAGAGAAATTGCTTAAATGGAATATATGTGTAAACTGTTTGGAAAGGGAAGATGCTCATGGCAGAAAGGATGGCATGTATACTGGCAGGTGAAGGGGTTTGCATATGTAAATATGTTTACTGCTGTTAAAGCCCATTAGTCATAAAAATAAGTTCTACTTAATTGGCTATGGATCTGTAAAAGAAATACTCAAATATGTTACAAAGTCTTATACCTTGTATTAAAAAAGTTAATCAATATCTTTATGTAGAATGATTTTGGTAAAGTCACTCCCCTGCTGGAGGCTTTAGTGTTTTGTCTAACATAGTACTTAAATTAACAATTGTAAAATCAACAGAAAAGTGCACTGGGGTCTTTACTCTTCCCTTTATATGCTAGGGTGCTTTGTGCGATATTCCATTGCAAAACCAGCAAATCAATTCAACTCTAGTCATTAAATATGAATGAAGAAGATCAAAAAGATCTCTTCAATAACAGTGTTCTAGGAAATGCATGTTTTTTGCACTTGCAACAATATATTATGATATTAATTACATAGAAGATATTAAAAGACAAACAAAAGCATTGAATCATTTGAATCATTTTAATTCTTATAAAATTATGTGCTATAAGTTCCAGCTGTTTCAGTGTTATTCATTTCTTTATAACCATTAAAGATTCAAATTAATACAAATCATTGGTAAAATTAACTTAATTGTTTCATATCCTGATTTCTCTTTTAAGAAAATATGGATTGTCATTATTTACATCAAGGGTTATTAGAGACAAGGAGTCATAAAAATCACAATGTGCAATACCTAGGTCATTGACTTGCTCATCAGCCCAAGACCATTTTCTCACAACTTCCAAACCAATTTCTTACATTTTAATAGCTGATTTTAGAACAGCTAGAGTCAAAATTAATAAATCAAACCAAATACCCAATGGGAGAAAATAGTTTAATAATGTACCTCTCATGCTTCCTTAACATTCAGTGTGTCTGAAGGTTTCCCTTCTCCCTGTGTGAAATAAGAGGGATTTTTAAAAAATAATTTAAGCTTTATATATCATCTTTGATTAGATTCCATGAAAAGAAGGTTCAGATAAACATTGAACAACGCTATAGTCAAAACCAAGTGTCATACATTAACGTTGATGTTATTTCTTACTAGTTAAATAATTATGCCAAAAGATACTACAGCTGTTTTTCATTTGTCAATCAGACTTACCTAGGATACCTAGGTAACTAAGTGAACCAAGTGAAAAAGAACCAAGTGAGAAAGAGAATCAGAGAGGAGAAAGAAACAGAGAGAATAAATCCTTATAAATCTAATCAGCATAGAAAAAATTATAAGATAGAATTAAATTTTGACTGTATAACTGAAAAGATGAATTTTCATCTAATATAAAAGTGCTGTTTGACTATTTTCCATTGAAGTCTGCAGTAGCATAATTATTAAAGATTCACACAGTGGTCTACTATGTGGTGCTAGGCATGCACCCAGTGGGTGTTCAATAAGTATAATTATTGCTGCTGTTTCAGTACTCTAAGGTGGCCTTGGAACATTGTATAATCAATGAAAGAAAAGTACAAATTACATTAATGGATTTTTTTTATTATCTCAGAGTCAGGATGGCAAGGAGTAAATAGAACAGATATCTACCTACCCAGCATTGTTAAAAGAGTAATTTCAAGACAGCATGCACAAAATATCTGCCCCATGCTCTAGATATTATAACTTTTCCCTACCAAGCTCTTGTCTAAAGTAATCCTAACCTATCTGCAGGGGATATAGGCAAATTCAGTCTCTTATTTTATTTTTTCTATTAAAGATAATACACAAGACAGTTAAAAATTAAAACAAATATAAAAGAAAAAAGAAATGTAAATTGAAAGACATTAAAAATGGAAAGAAGGAAGGAAGGAAGGAAGGAAGGAAGGAAGGAAGGAAGGAAGGAAGGAAGGAAGGAAGATAATTGTAAAAACATTCCTTTGGAATCTCAATATATTTTGGGAAGAGGGATACCACTGGCCATGGGTAGGGGCAATGCAAGCCAGGACCCAGCTCAATTATATCAGAGTCTGTGGAGGTGACACATACACAATATTTTTCAAAGCTCCCCTCAATGCCTGTGACATTAACATTGCAATCCAATGCAGTGAACTACGTTTTCTGCCCAGCACCTTTACAACTGATGTGTTGCTTTAATAACCAAGTCAAAACTGTAGCAAATCTACTATCCAAGGGTCTAGGACTAGGATTTTAATAGATGTAACAAAAGATATTAACTATTTATTGATAGCCTATTATCTATCAGGATCATGCTAATTTACATGTGTGTGTGTGTACACAATCTCAATCCTCAAAGCTATTCTCCAAAACACAAATTATTGTTCACATTTTTATTTTAAAATGAGGAAACTTAAGTTATGTTAGTTGACTCAATAAAAGATTCCAGTTATAAACCTGAGGACATCCACCTCTTCCTTTCAGAACAGGAGGCATTGTTACAAGAGAACACTTCCATGGGATAGACTCCAGCAGGGACTGTGACCACAGCCAGTGTGGAGTCTGTTCCCCTAAAGAGAGATAGTCAAGAAGGTGATCAGCTGTGGCCAGCATCCATCTCTGGATCAACAACCCATACCTTTAAACTTGGTTTTACACAGTCAAGTTTCAGCCATCAATGCTTAGCAGATGATGAAACATAAAAATAATGGAACATGAACATGAACCCTTTGGAGTTCAGGAAAGGCAAAGTTTGAAGGTGAGGGTGAGGAGAAGGGCAGTATGGGTGAAGTGGTGCAAATTTAATTTCTTAGCACTTTCTACTCAGAGCCTGGGTTAATAATATGTGAAACATAATTTAAAACTGGGTAGAATTCCTGAATAAAAAAGAAATCACGAGGTTTCTAATTTTCTTATCCCAAAATGAAAGAGACTCATAAACTATGTAAATGTCATGACTATGGCGGTCAAAATAGAAGATGAGTAATCAAGGGAATGCATCACCACAAAAATAAAGTCCCTAAGGAGAGTTGTTCTAAATACTATAAATATAAATTTCATTCTCATCCATTTTATTGAAGCAAAGGGGAAATGATGTGCAGAGATAAGAAATACAGACTTGTAACATTCACATGAAGAAAGTGAAAACTCCACAGAAAACTTTTATTTATGTCGTTATGGAATATTACCTCAGAATACAAAATGTGCTCTGTTCTTTATTAGTTAGAATAGAAAACAAAATGCCATATTTTGTTTTTTGAATTATATGTGTTCTAGATTTAAAGGCTGTTTTATTTTTTCCAAAATATTCATAATAATGATGATATACCACCACCACAAATGCCATATTTGTACCAAACTGTTTTGAATTCATGCATTTTAGGAAGAATATGATTTAAAATTAAACAATTACTCATATTTTCAGAAGCATACATCAGGACAATTATATTTTACTGTTTAGTTTCTTATCTTCTTGTTTTGTTTCCTTTTCTAAAAATTATTTGAGAATACTGTAAATAAAAGTGAAAAGAAAAATTAAGGCTTTTAAGTCACCAAAAAAAAGCATTTGTTCAGTATTTTCCTTTTATCATATTATGTAAGGGTTGGAATGACTAACAGTTTAAATTTCTTAAAATATTTTCAAATATTTTAAGCAGCATATTCTACATATCTACAAGTTAAAAATTAAAACAAATATAAAAGAAATTCTACATATCTACAAGACAGTAGTTGGGAAAATAAATGACCTACAAGGACCAGCTACAGGGTTGGTAATCAAATCTGTAATATTGTGTCTTGAAACGGAATCATGGGGCTGCATACTAAATACCTGACATTATTTTTCCTACTCCCAATGAGAATATGACTTTCCCCTGCAAAACATTTAAATTGTAGTTTGTATCCAATGCTCTCAGACGCTCAAATTGTTTAAGACTTTAAAATTTAATCAAGGGATTTCTTAATGGAAGCTAGGAAGAGTAACATCAGAAATACATTTGACAAAAGGGTAACAAATTTCTACTTAATTATTTACAATGGCCATATACGGCTACAAAGAGACAGAAAAGTAGTCAGACTCCTGTGCATCAAACTCAGCCGTCTGAAAGAACAAGGGCATCAATTCGTCCTCAC
Organism: Cheirogaleus medius; assembly: GCA_008086735.1. Taxonomy (NCBI): domain Eukaryota; kingdom Metazoa; phylum Chordata; class Mammalia; order Primates; family Cheirogaleidae; genus Cheirogaleus; species Cheirogaleus medius. The sequence goes on from VBSM01003176.1 coordinate 47,586,662, forward strand.
ACCATGCAAACAGTTTTCCAGATTGCATCTTGTTGGTATTGATAAAATTACAAGACTGGGATCTGAAGCTTTGTGCTGGTAATTTATGGCCACGGGTCACTCTGAATTGAATGCTTTCAGGGTACAGAGTGCCTACTTGTCATCTACGTGCATCTCATTTTATTGCCTACAACATTTTTTTTCATCATTGCTAAAGCCACTACTTTTACTTTTTTTCTCCCTCTCTTTCTCTTTTTCCCTCTTTCTCTCTCTGTATCTATCTCTATATATCTCTCTTTCTAAAATAAAGCAGACATGATTTCCACTGAGCACAATGTTATAATAAACATCAATATGAAAATGATAGATTAAAACAATTTAACCTACTAAGTTTAGGTTAGAGTTTTTCTTTTTTTGCCATTTACTGAGCTAAAATTATAGTGAAATCAAATATATCAGTTGCTTTGTTCATAGAAAAAAACCTTATTTATCATATTTTGGGTTTTGTATTTGTTTACTTTTCTCCCACAAATAGCTATCTAGGTTTTTTTGTTACTAAGAAATACAGATACAGTTTTAAACTGATAGCTGCTCTCCTTAAAACTACTAATATATAATATACTAGCCTTGACATTTTTTAACTTTTAAGTTATAACATTCATTAGATTTTTTAAAACTTTCATTGGAGTAATTGGATGTTTCTTCAAGGAATGTCATGATAAATAAATTCATAGGGTCTGAAAAACTCTACTTGTTCCTTAAAGAAAGGGTATCAGCTTAATTTTTACAATTAAAAGACAAAAGTATGAAAAATATTAAATACATTTGTGTTATCGGCTTTATTTGGATGAGTTAAGCTTTCTGAACACACAAGATCTTAGAAATTTATATAAAACAAAATGCATATCATCTCTTAAATGCTCCAGTGTATCTCAAATCTTACTTCATTTCTCAGCATGTGTAAATAATGAAACTGGAGAATCTTGCATTACATTAAACACAAGATGATTCCATTAAGAGAATTACGTAAATGACATATAAAATATAACTATTCGATTAGATTTTTATTGGAAAAAATACACAATTAGAAATATTTGTGTACATTTTTAAAATTTCTTAAAGTTGTAAAATTATTAGGTCTTATAGATGGAAGAAACTTTATGAATCATGATATTCCATCTAATAAGAAATCCCCTTAGCACATCCTACACAAGTAGTTACCAAGTAAGTCATTGAGACACTAAATAGGAAAATATAATTCAGATCAATAACCCAACACCTTTCATTGCATATTATATGCCTTGGATTACTTTTTATGTGTCTCTTACTAAAACAAAAGTAACAGAGGTTTCCTTGGGATGTTCCTATCTCTTGATTAGGATACAAATATACATAAACTAGAAATCTCACATTTCCCACAATTCACCTTGATATATTTTAGAATTGATCTTTGTTCATTGCAGCTGTTGTTCAGCATCTTATATACAAAGAACGTGAAAATAATATTCAATCACTTTTTATATTTAAGTTACTGTGAAGTGGTTCAAATTATTTTAAAATATTTCACTTGCCTTCACAACTTTAGCCATCTCAGAAAGTTGTTCTCTTATGGTTTTAAAGACTTAATACAATAGACAATCTGAAAGAGAACTGATACAAGTTGATTGAGAAATATTCAGGTAGGTCACATTTTTATCTAGTCCCATGCAAATTCCTAATCCATTCTATTACTAGAAGAACTCTCCAGAGGTTTCCTAAGAATGACTGGTAGTGATAGATACAAAAGCATGTGCTTACCAAGAGATGATTGTAAAAAAAAACATGATTTTATATTTTAAGAACTGTTCAGGGTCTGAGATTTTACCATGTTATGCAAGATAACATGTTGTTAGCCTGCCACACTTTCATAGATAATGGCAGAAGACATGAGACTGCAGGCTCAGAGAAAAAGGACTTTATTACTCTGTTATGCATTATACAGCAGACAGTGTATCAGTTCTCTGTGTCACCCAAGTTCCACAGAGTTGAAGCAGAGCCAGGCTCAGGTGAATTTTCACACAGTGAGTTTATGGCACACACGAAGAACTCTGAGTGTAAGAAACACCAGTCTTTTAAAAGTGACTGCTGGCAACCCTGTCCACATTTTTCTTAGAGGGAAACATTATTTCTTGTAAACTGGCTAGTAAATAAATTTGTCCTCTACTCTGGAAAGGGACACTATTTCTATCTTCCAAGGCTGCCTGCTATACAAACATACTTGAAATTTAGTACAGGACAAAAGCTGATACAAGTACAGAAATGAAATGTCATGGAGAATTGTCTCCTAACCTTAAAATGTGACATTGCTCTTCATTGTGACTGTAGGATTTCAAAACTAGTACAAGGAGCTATACCTGGCAAAGCTGCTATGATAATCCAAAGAAAGACAAATACTTCACATGTATTTGTCACTAAGGGTTTTAGCATCTCTTTACTGAATTGACCTGAATTTTTGTAGTTATAATATATAATTATTTTTTCTGATCTACGCTCTTGAGACAATAACAGGATCAGCATAATTGTTAGATAAATTTTCTAATGGAAACATTCATCCATTTTGCATGAAATCCAGCCTAGCTGTGATTAAATTTTCCCTAACAGTTTTAGAAATTGGTAGATAGTTTTAGCTTTTAAATGTCATCTATCCTTTCTCTTCCTCATACTCTGTTTGGCTGTAATAATTTTCCTGTCACCATCAAATCCATTAAAATATTTTCCCCCTTCTGCATGTCAGGTGTAAATGCTATAACTGGAACTTCACATCCTCATGTCCATGTCTATATTCTATTGTGCTGAACCAGTAGCTTCAAAGTAGGGACAATATCTTTACATTCATTCAAGTTAAACTGATTAGTAATCTATAAACTTGCACTGCCTTGGACTGTCAAGGTCTTTCGGGGATTTTCTGGAAAAAGTACTTTCATTTAATTGGTTGCAGTCTATGTGAACAGGGCTTATTTTAAAAGTGTGAGGACCACAAGGAAAGAAAAAAATAAGCAACACAAGTTGGGAAAAAATGTTGTTCGTCTAATCAACAGAGGATTAATTGACATAAAATTCAAAGATATTAAAAATTGATAAGAAAAGCACAATGCAATGAAGAAATGGGCAAAAGTTATAAACAAACATGTCAGAAGATAACAAAATGATCAGAAAATATGTGAGAATATGCTCAGCCTTAGATATCAGAAAATTTATAATTAAAAACACAATATGAAATAATATTCCATTCACTATTTTGCCAAAAATTTGAATTTATAAGAATATGAAATGATAGATGTTTGCAGTATTGAGGAACTCTCATATACTGCCTGTGGATTTATAAATTTGTATAGCTTCTATGGAAAATAATTTAGTGACATCTTATAAACAAGTGAACTTTTGTGCATTTGTCTCAGAAAGCATGAAAAATAACACTACAGTAGTATTGCCATGCAAGTTGAAGCAACCTAATGTTCACCAAAGAATGATTAAATAAATTTTCAAAGAATGAATACTATACAGAGATGAAAACGATTGTATTATAGCAATAAGCACCAAAACTGTGCAAAGAAAACAATGCATGTAGTATGAAACCATTTTATAAAACAAAGCAAAAAACTTCAAGTTAAAAAAGATGTGGTATATATATATAAATGATAAATATGTTACAAAAACAAAATGGATAATAAAACAATTAAACCAATTTGAAAATTGCGTGCCTGTGTTCCTCTCTCTCTGAGAGAAAGGCAGAAAGATGTAGTGGTAAAAAATCCACAAAAGAAATGGTAATGTTCCCTTTCTTTAAATGGAGAGTGAGTTCACTTTTTTTAATTTAATTATTTACTACTACACTTCATAATTTGCGCATGAATCTAACACTTTGTATTTAATATGTACCAACTATTTCACAATAAAAAATTAGGTGTAAGAGCCTGAATATGTAACCAGCTAAAGGAATGGTAGATATTTGACCCTCATCCCCACCTCCTAAACACACACACGCACATACACACACACACGCATGTGTACTCAAGAGACAGAAAGAGAGAGAGAGGGATAGAGGGAGGGATATTGAGAGGTATTTTAGTCTTATTTTGTTTATGTTTATAGGAGTGGATGCATTCCCATCCACATCATATCATACAATTCTTAGGCAAATATTCCACATTTATCTTGATCTTTATTGAAACAAATCTGTAGAGTTTCTTATATAAATTGTCCTTGACTTTTGAGCCTTAATTCTTTTTCTCAAGATGCATTTTTTCCCTAGGAGACTCTCCTATCCTTATGATATTAAAATTTTAGACTGTTAACCCTCTTTGGTTTTATCTTAATTCTAGAAATAATGATGCATGAAATTAGGATGTTATAGATAAAAAGAGGAGTATTTTTAACTGTTCTTTCCTATTTGTAAAAATGTGGTTTACATCAAATTAAATTTCTCAAGTATCATAAGTTACAGTAATCAGAAGATAAGTGATAAAGCTAAAATCTCTCTCAAACCTGAAATACAGTATATGAAATATATAGCATATGCCAGCCATATGAACTAAAATGTTCATATCTGATTTATATTTTCATATGTATAATTAATGGAATGAGATTATAAGTATACATTGTTTTTCTTCACTTATTTAGTCTTCTCTGCTCAGGAGTACGTGTGATTTGCAAATGGGTTTGTATTTCTGTATAAACAAACACACACACACACAAATTCCTTGTCTTGAATGCCATATGTTCTCTTTTTAAATCTTTTGTCTTCCAGATTGTATAGACTTTTACTATTGATTTGGCTTATCTAACTCATTTTCAGAAGTGAAATGAGATTTCTGATTAACTTGACTCATTCTTAAATGTATACATTAAATGTCCCTGAATGTGTCTGCTCACATCTGGTATTCCAGATGTTTGCTGTAATAATCATATAAAAATCAACACAGCATTTCAAGGGCCATAAAAACACTAAAGAATGAATAAAGGCAGAATTGTGTCCCTGTCTGCATATTATTTCCCTAAAAATGGGCAATCTACACTGTATTACCCAAATACAATTCATCAAAACCCAAAAACCTCAACAGTCTCAGTCCAGCCTTAAGTAAACTGGAGTCCTAAAGAGCATAAAACGTATTTTCCATTTGAAGTTTCGCCTGAATAGAGAAATCTTACTTTCAGAATTTCCTAAAAGGAAGCATTTTGAAATATTTTCTTTATCATGAATTTTTTGTTTTAATATCAGAACTGGTATTTGGATAAACATATAAATATAATATATGTATATATATTCTTTATTCAATAATGGTCCTTTGAGAAGAGAAGCAGAGCCCAAAAAGAGACTATATATAAAATATTTTAAGTATTTTAATTTCTGTATTCTAACATACTGAAATGAAGTGAAGAAATAAGAAAAATAAAGAATAAACAATGATGATGTCAATTACAATTAAAACAAATTTAGGAGGGTAAATACAGAATGAAGAAAACATAACTTGATAAAAATATCTATGGAAATAATTCTATCTCAGTATGATCTGGCACTTACTTGATGCCTCTAAATCTGATAAAATGAAAATATCAATTAAAAGAATTACATTTTTTTTGACCTGGAGCAATATCCCACTATGCTCTACATATGTTTTGTTTAATTTTGGACATCAATGTCACAAAGAAAATTGGCAAACAAGTATATTCTAAAAGCAGTAACCAGTTCAATCAGTTTAACATCCACCAGGATGCTGAGTCTTTGCCCAGCACTTTGGTAGATATAGAAGGCTTAGAAAGCATTTAATAAAAAACAATTTGTAGATGTGATATAGTACTTCCCTGGAAAAGATAAACCTTTAAGGTGGAATGAAGTTTGAAAGAATAGATTATATTGCATTTCTTTTGAATGTATGAAAGAGTAAGTGCCCAGGGTAATGACACGCATTAAAAGCAACAGTACAGAAAAGAAACTAAATGGACTATCTGCTGAGATCATAATTTTCCTATTAATCTGAATGTTCAAGTCAAGGATTGGTGACATGTTTTGGCACCCTGAAAATAAGATGAGTCTGCATCTTACATTTGGTGGAAACCTTGCAATTCAAAATTTTGTTTCTTCCCAGCTGTTTTATGGCACATCCAGAAATACAACCTATGGATACTGACTTTTGTTCTTCCTGATAGACTTTGACTTATCTGGGTGATATTGTCCAGTCTGCTTCACCTCTGTCAGCAGTAGATAATTTATTATAGCCACTCCGTATCAGAA
>VBSM01003176.1:47592921-47612694 GCA_008086735.1 Cheirogaleus medius
AAAAGGCTGTGAGATGTTGTTCCTGCTTTGTGTACCGTGTCCTGGAGAATAACAATACAAACACTTTTCTTTTCCACAAGTATGGAATATTGTATTCCCGATGTGAGGGGCATGAGGAACTTAGAGAATGGGTTATTATTTGAAACTCAACTTAAAAACAAACACATTTAATTTACTATTTCAAAAACAAATCATGGTTATATTATTTCTGATGTCCATGGGCATGATAATATGTTATATCTCTATTTTCTCATTTAATTTATGTTGTACTACAAAAAATATTTATCATTAGTACCTTTTGTGATGGGACAAAAATTGGGGATGAGAATTTAATAAAATATGTTCCATTTGCTTCTCGATTAGCTTTGACAAAAATGCAATATATAAAAACATGATCAGCCTGTAATCTACTTGTTTCCTTTTTAATAATATGAGCACTTAATATGTTCCAGGCAAGATTCTTAATACATCATATAGTTTTTCTCATTTAGGTAGATTTTACCTACACAATTCCACACTTTTATCAATATTGAGAGAAAAGTTCATTATCAAGTTAATTTATCATTGTGTATAATCTTAGCAATGTGCAAGGTAATAGATCATTTCTCAATATATTTAAGACAGTTCTTGACACAGGTAGCTTAATATTTTCCTAAGAGATGGAGGTTATAGCCACAAAACCATATAAGCCTTAAGATATCCCTGAAGGTAACCAAGGTAAAGCAACCTTTCATTAACTTTCATATGATTACAAAAGACAGTTTTACAAAAGTCTGGATAATAAAAATAACTTTGAATGTGAAACATTTCAACTGTATTTGAACAAGGCATATTCCTTACATGTCAGCTTTTGCTACTTCATCAGATGTTTTATATGACAGTTTAGCCAACCTACAATGTCTTTGCCCAAGAAAGATTTCCCAGCTAGCACTGGTAAATATTTTGTTACAGTTCGCAAATGTGAAAATATATGTCTGGAACCAAATTCCAAGCAGTTCAAACTGAGGATTTTAGTAATGAAACACCAAAGAAATGCTCATGTAGAGATGCAGTTTGAAAGTCTGTGTCTCCGCCAACTATCCAGCACTTAGGATCCAATTCATTTTTGTAAACAGAATTGGTATGCTGTAAGAGGCACATTGCTCATAGAGAGAGAACTTCTCAAGCAGTTCTTTCTTTACCCCCAAATAACTCCAAACGAGTCCTTAGCTTTGACTCAATGATTGTAAAGTTAAAAAATATAGAACTCTAAGCTTAAAAAAATAAACATGATCAATTTGCTGTCAGTTCAAGTCTATTATATTTAATATTTAAAATCATCCTCAAAAACTATTTTAGAAAATTAAGGCTAAAATTGACTAATTTATTTTATCCTAGATTTTATTCATTCTAAAATGTGTAAAACTATTTAAAAAACTGTTAGGAATCAGCTAAATGGACGTGAAATAAGATGTATTACTAGTTTTCATTCGCCATTTTTATATTCTGAATGCAACATGTATTTTGGGAAATAATTCACACCAAGTAAACCTATGTCCCCAAGTTATATTGTATATTCTCGTTGTTTGTATAAGCATCATTTCTCAGTAAAATAATAATAGAAATATATAAACTTTATCAGTTAATTATAACTTTTTAAAAACTTACTTAAGTTAAGCAAAAATGCAAAAAAATATAGAAAAATATATCTGTGACTTAAATGTAGTAGAAAGCATACTAGACCTCCACAAAAGATTTGAGCTTCAATCAGGCAAGCAAATCAAACTTTTAAGACGTTAGTATCCTCATCTGTAAAATGTTGAACACAATATCTATCCTACATAACTCACAGTTATTGAGGGTCAAAAGTGATTATAAAATAAAATTTTTGCTAATGATAAGAAAGCATATAATTAAGTGATTTATAAATGAAAAGAGAAGCTGAAAAGATTAGTTAGCTTGAAGACTGTAGCTTTACAGGTAACAAACCAATTTGAATGGTACATACTTCCTAAAGGAGGCAGGTGCTTAAGGTGTAAGATAACATTCTCAACAGCCACTGGTGGTTAGGTGTGAGCAAATGATCTACTCTTAGAGACTTTTTTTCCCAAAATATTAAGATGATACGAAAGTTTTGTTACATGGATACATTGCACAATGCTGAAATCAGGGTTTTAGTTTGCCTGTCCCCAAAATAGTGTTCATTGTACCTGACAGGTAAGTTTTATTCCTCATCTCCCCTTCCAATCTCCTCTGCTTTTGATTTCCAATGATCTTTGCATCTCTTTGTGCTCACGTGTATACCCATCATTTAACTCCCAATTATTAGAGAATACGTGTGGTGCTAGTTTTTCCATTCCTGAGATAGATACTTCACTTAGGAAAATGAACTCCAGTTCATTCAAGTTGCTACAAAAGACATTATTTCACTCCTTTTTATGCCTGAGTAGTACTTTATGATATAATATATATAATCATACACACACACACACACATATGTGAGGCAGGTTAGGTAAATTTTCACCCATCTCGTCCATCCTTTTCTCCCCCTTTCCCCCTACTTGATTTCCACTGACTTTTACTTCCCTCTGTGCACATGTGTGTTCATTGGTTAGTTCCAATTTAAAAGCAAGTACACATGGAGTTTCTTTTTCCATTTTTTTAGATACTTCACTTAGGAGGATGGTCTCCAGTTCTATCCAAATTGTTGTAAAAAGCCTTAATTCATCCTTCTTCATGGCTGAATAGTAATCTATTTTATCAATCCACTCATGACTTGATGGGCACTTGGGTTGATTCCACATCTGTGCAATTGTGAATTGCACTGCAATAAACATTCAAGTGCAGGTGTCTTTTTGATAAAATAATGTCTTTTCTTTGGGTAAATATCCACTAGTGGGATTGCTGTGTCAAATGGTAGGGTCTACTTTAAGTTCTTTGAGAATCTCCATGCTGTTTTCTGTAGAGGTTATACTAATTTGCAGTCTGATCAACAGTGTGTAAGTGTTCCTTTCTCTCTGCATCCACACCAGCATCTGTAGTTTTTGAACTTTCTAATAAAGCTATTCTAACTGGGTAACATGGTATGTCATTATGGTTTTAGTTTGCATTTCCCTGATGATTAATATTGTTGGACATTTTGTTTGTTGGTCATTTTTCTATCTTCTTTTGAAAATCTTCTATTTATGTCTTTTGCCCAATTTTTGATGGGGTTATTTTTTTCTTGTGGATTTGTTTGAGTTTTTTTTTTTAGATTCTGGATATTAGCCCTTTGTCAGATGTATAGTTACGATTATCTTTTCCCATTCTGTAGTTTGCCTATTTATTCTGTTGATTATTTCCTTAGTGGTGCAGAAGCTTTTTAATTTAATTAAATTCCATTTATTTTTGTTGTTATTGTTGTATTTGCCTTTGGGGTTTTAGATATAAATTCTTTTCCTAGGGTGATGTCTAGAAGAATTTTTCCTATGTTTTCTTCCAGAGTTTTTATTGCTTAATGTCTTGCACTTAACTCTTTAATCCATCTTGGATTGATTTTTGTAGGTGGTAAGATATAGGGGTCCTCTTTCATTCTTTTGCTTGTGGCTATCCAGTTTTCCCAGCACCATTTACTGAATAGGGCTTGTTTTTCCCAGTGTATGTTGTTTTCTGCTTTGTCAAAGGTCAGTTGTTCATAGCTATATAGTTTTATATCTGGGTTCTCTATTCCATTCCATTGGTCTTTGTCTCTACTTCTATATTAGTACCAGGCCTTTTTGGTTGCTATAGTCTTGTAGTATAGTTTGAAGGCAGGTAATATGATGCCTCCAGATTTGTTCTTTTTGCTTAAGATTATATTGGCTAGTTTGACTCTTTTTTGGTTCTACATGAATATTAGAATTATTTTTCTATATCTTTGAAATATGATGTTGATATTTTGATGTGAACTACATTGACTTTGTAAATTACTTTGGGCAGTATGGGTATTTCAACAATATTCTTCTATGAAAAATATTGTTCCTTCTATGCCTAGTTTGTTGAGGGTTTTTATCAGGAAAGGGTGCCAGATTTCGTCAAATGCTTTTTTTGCATCTATTGAGATCCTATGGTCTTTGTTTTTACTTCTGTTTATATGGCGAGTCATGCTTATTGATTTGCATATGTTGAACCATCCTTGCATCCCTGGAATGTAATCCACTTAATCATGGTCAATTATCTTTTTGATGTGCTGTTGAATTTGGTTTGTTAGTATTTTGTTAACGATTTTTACATTAATGTTCATAAAGGACATTGGTCTATAGCATTCTTTTTGTGTTGTGTCTCGTCCTGGCTTTAGTATCAAGGTGAACTGGCTTTGTAGAATGAGTTAGGGAGGATTCCCTCCTTATCGATGTAATAGAATAATTTGTGTAGGATAGACACCACTTCTTCTTTGTAGGTATGATAGAATTTGGCTGTGAGTCTGTCTAGTCTGTAGCCTTTATTTGTCAGGAGACTTTTTATTACTGCCTCAATCTTGCCACTTGTTATTAATCTGTTCTAGATTTCTATTTCTTCCTTATCAAGGCTCAAGAGATTGTGGGTTTCCAGGAATTTATCCATTTTCTAGGTTGTGTGCATAGAGGTTTTCATAGTATTCATAGATGATATTTTATATTTCTGTGATATCAGTTGTAATGTCTCCTTTTTCATTTCTGATTGAGCTTATTTGGGTCCTTTCTCTTCTATTTATGGTTGATCTGGGTAGTAGTCTATAGATTTTGTTTATGTTTCCAAAACAAAGAATGAACCTTTTCTTTTGTTGATCCTTTGTTTTTGTTGTCATTGTTATTTGGGGGGTTGTTTGTTTGTTTTTGTGGGGTTTTGTTTGTTTGTTTGTTTTTAATTTATTTCTGCTCTGAGCTTTGTTATTTCTTTTCTTCTGGCTTTGAGTTTGTTTCGTTCTTTTTCTAGTTCCTTGAGATGTGACATTAGGCTGTTACTTTGTGATCTTTCTGTCTTTTTGATGTAAGAATTTAAGGCTATGAACTTTCTACTTACACTGCTTTAGCTGAATATCATAGATTTTGAAAGCTTGTGTCTCTTTGTCTGTCAGTCTGAGGAATCTTTTGATTTCTGTCTTAATTTCATCATTAACTCCAGGATCATTGAGCAGTAGGTTGTTTAATTTCCATGAATTTGTGTAGATTTGAGAGTTTCTTTTGTAATTGATTTCTAGTTTTATTCTACTGTGGCCTGAGAAGATACATGGCATGATTTCAATTTTTTTTAATTTCCTGAGACTTGTTTTGTGGCCTAAGATATGATCCTTCTTGGAAAATGAAACCGGTACTGATGAGTAGAATGTAGATATTGTAGTTTTGGGGTAAATGTTCTGTAAATGTCTATTATGTCCATTGTTTCCCTAGAATCTCATGTAAATGCAGTGTTTCTTTTATGATTTTCTGCTCCAATGATCTGTCCAGTTCTATCAGTGGGGTGTTGAAGGCCCAGCAATCATGATGCTAATGTTTGTTTCTTTGCTTAGATCTACTATGTCTGTTATGAATCTGGGAGCTCCTGTGCTGGGTGCATATATATGTAGGATTATTATGTCTTCTTGTTGTGTTGTTCCCTTTAACATTATATGATGACCATCTTTGTCTTTTTTATTTTTTTTACCATTGTTGAATTAAAGTCTATTTTATCTTATATGAGAATGGCTCAGCTTTGATTTCCATTTGTGTGGAATATTTTTATCTGTCATTTTACCTTGTGTTGATGTGAGCCCTCTGAGGTAAATGACTTTCTTAAAGATAGCATATATTTGGGTTATGTGTTTTCATCTATTCAGCTAGTCTATGTCTTTTAAGTGGAGTATTAAGACCATAAGACCATTCATGTTCAATGTTGGTATCGCTATGTGGGATACAGTTCTGTTCATCATGTTGAAAGATACCTTGTTGGTTTGTTTTCCCTCTTGTGCTACTGATTTATAAGAGCAATGGGCTTAAATTTTGGGGTGTATTTACTGGTGGGTATCTATTGTGCTGTTCCATATATAGTGTACTTTTGAGCATTTTCTATAGAGCAGGTCTAGTAGTAACAAATTCCCTTAGTGTTTGTTTGTCTCGGAACAAATTTATTTCTTCATCATTTATTAATCTTAGTTTTTCAGGAAAAAAAAATTCTTGGGTGGCAGTTATTCTGTTTAATAAGATTAAAAATGGAGCTCCAATCCCTTCTGGCTTGTAAGATCTTTCCTTAGAATTCTGTTGTTATCCTGATGGGTTTTCTTTGTACGTTAGTTGTTGCTTTCATCTTGCAGCCTATAGAATTTTCTCCTTTACTTTGACTTTGGTCAAGTTGATGATGACTATATGTAATGGAGATATCCTATTCGCTATGAATCTTCTCAATGTTCAATGATCATCCTATATCTACATATCAGAATCTCTCGCAACTCTAAGGAAGTTTTCCTCAATAGTTCCCTCAAATAGGTTTTCCATGCTCTTTGCTTTCTCTTCTTCTCTTGCCTAAGACTTTGAATCTAGAACAAGTGTTTCTAAGGAAAAGGGAGAGATTGCAATTTGTTTCCCAGCTTCAGTGTCTGGAGGTTGTGGTGAGACCACTGACTGGTGCAAGAGAAGAGGCAGGGCTGGGAGGTGTCCCAATGACATGGAAAAACTGTGTCATCCCTAGGGTGTGACTCTCACTTTGACTCCCACAGCCCAGCTTCCCCTGGCTTCTGCCCACCGTCTGAGTCAGGTTCTCTGATCGTCCTGTGGTTTCTGAGAACTGTCTAACATCCTTCCAAAATGTATTTATTTTTGCCTAAGAGAGTAAGAGTTAGTTTTTGCTGATGGCAGTCAAAAACCTGATTGTGTTATAGAAATGAATTCACCAGGAATTTGTTTAGTATGTAATATGGCTATAGTAATATAATTGACACTCTCTTTTTAGGATTAAACATATTGCTGTTGATTTTATGACTTCCTCTTTGTTCCCAGAAAATCTTTCCTCCTTTTTATCACTCTGATCTTTTGGATATCTTAATATATTAATACTATCTTGTGGTGGTCTGAGATGTCTTCTGCGATGCTTTACCTGAAATAGTCTTACTCGTAGAAACCTCATCATGTCTTTTATAGCCCAGATCTCTATCAGAAACTAAATTATATTATGGTAATCACTGTCCTAAAAAGAGCCAGTTAGAAGTGATATATACCAAAATAAGAGAGCCAATACACTTTATAATGTACACTTTACTTTCTATAGTTGTTCTGCATTTCCCTGAAATATAATGTTTCATACCCTTCATTTTGTGTAAAGGAATTGATGGTGTATTTTTCAGAACTGATTTATTTGGCTTAGTTTATATGAATTGATTCATTTTGGAACATTTGACAGAATAGTTGGTATCAAAATAATGCTGTATGAAGAACACACAAACACATTATTGAATGAAGAATGAACTAAAAGATCATAAGTTCTCAAAGATGATGCTCACAGCAAGAGAATTAAATTGCATAAAAATCAAGTTGCTACTCTGAAATACACAGTCCAATAAAGCTGGTGAGAAAAATGTAAGATGCACTCAATTTCTCAGCCATTTCCATGAGTCTAGATGCACATCCTGCTGTTATGTGAACAAATACCATGCCTGGAGGGAACTGAATGAATTCTGGCACCTATTGGTAGATGGAATAAAAAAAACTAAGCTCATTCTCCTATCATGAGACTCACATGCCATATGCTACAAACTAATACATTAAATTGGCATAATGAGAAAGATAACGCATTTTACTACTGCTTGCTTACATTGCAAAATCTGTAACACCATTACATAAATTGCCTGTAATTCATTGAATGTCTTTGTTCTTGCAAATCTTAAACATTTAGAAGGAAACAAGTCATGTATAAAATATCCCAATGGCTTTGCTTATTAAAGAGAATAAGATATATTGAATTTTGACCTAAATACGATTTTCTCCAGATTCTCTTGATATGTTCAAGTTATATGCTATATATTTGCCTTTGAATACTATATTATCTTCTATGAATCTTTTTTACGAAAATAGGATAGTTCATCAAATGTATGCAGGTATGATACTGAGAAGTTTATTTTCATTAGGTGGATTATTCAAATGAATATGTTTTAATTGTATAACTTTAACTTCTGTGTTAACTGCTATTATTCTATTCCTCATATAATAGATATGCAAAATGTTTGGCATAGTTTACAGTTTGAGTCAAGAGGTCAATGAATCCTTGATGATTGATTGACAATTGATACATAGAATACTTAGAAACTGAAAAGTTTGCAGAACCAAATATCTTTATATCTTACAAATAAAAATGAAAATAAGTGGAAGTAAGAGTGGGGAATGAACAATTGTCTCAAATGAAATGGCATCAAGTTTAGTAATTCTTTCCAATTATTCCTAGCAAAAACTCCAAGGACATCTCTGAACAGAAAAATGGGCAGGTTAGGGTTAGTTAGGTCACTAGGAGTGAAAAAAAGTGATGTGCATGTGATTCTTATATCTCTAGACCTGTCATCAAATCAGCCCATTAACAATGTTTTCTACATTTGGCCATGCACTGTGAAATATTCAAATAAAAAGAGGATATAGCCTTTCTTCTCAGGGAGCTTAAAATTCAAGTCAGATGGCAACACATACAGAGTTAAAGTTAACAAAATAAAAACTGAACAGAAAATGAAAATGTAACTTAAATATGATGGAACAAATTACTATGAGACTTCTGAAAAGTTTGAAAGGCTTCCTGCAGAAGATTGGAGTTTATCTAGTCCATAAAAGATATTGATGATATAGATAGGTGAGGAAAAGATGTTAGAGAATACCGTGGAAAGACAAGCCAGGATAAGCAAAGCCATTACATTAGCAATGAGCAGGCTTTGTCTTTAGTAGAAAGGAGGAATACTGCCTGATGAAATGTCACAGAATAATTTGATAAATGTTTGGGTAGGAAGGAGTAGATACCTCATGGAAAATATTGAAAAAGTACAGATGTTTGGACTTGATCTGCTAGATAATAAGGAAATACTGAAGAAAATAGAATTTCATGCAAAGCTAATACATATTAATTCAATTCCCAGTCGTTGCCTGACCATTGTGCAGGATGTTATCTAGCTAAAATAATTTCCCCTGCTTTATAGTTTAAAAGGAAAGGGAAGTCTCTATGAGTTATATTATCTAGGATTACCTAGATATTATTAATATTATATATTGGCCAGGTATTCCAGATGTATCAGCAAGTATCAGTTTGTTGATTCTTTATTATGAAAATATTTTATGTTTTGCTTAAAAAGTTTTTTCTTAGACATCACAAAAGAGAAAAATGAAATTTGAATTCTGCTTAAGATGACTTTATAGATTGACACTTTGAAACTCTCATTTCTCTTATACCCTGCCTCCTCCATCAAAATGTGTAACAATAGTAGATAAAATATATAAGGATATATTTTAAAAACCCAACAAAATAAGCATTTTCAGATTTTAGAAGTAGAATATAAATGTAAAGCACTAAGCAGGGGATAAAGCCACATGCTTCCTGGGTTTCAGATCTCAATGTGGCTAGAGAAGTCATAAGTTCACTTTGTCTAGGTAGAAAAGGTAGAAACTGCATTATATAAGATAGGACACCAGGTATAGGCTCACCTCTTAAAAATAGGAGTAATGAGGATTTCCACTGAAGCTTATATAAGGTAGCATAAAATAAAGCCCAAAGTTATGGCTTATTTGAAATTAGCAATCTGGGGAGTAGAAGACAAAGGCTCAGTTTAACCCTGGGATATAAAACAATCCACCTCTGGCTTGAGATCTGTATTTATAATATCCCTAATGTCTTAGTCCATTCAGGCTTCCATAACAAAATAACATAAACCAGTTAGTTTATAAATAACATAAACTTATTTCTCAATGTTCTGGGGGCTGAAAAATCCAAGATCAAGGCAAATTTAATATCTGTTGAGGGCCTGCATTCTGGCTTATAGATAGCTTTTTTCTCACCCTAATCTTACATGGAAAAAGGAATGAATGAGCTTCTGGGGTCTTTTTTATAAGGGTATTAATTCCATTTATGAGAGTTCTACCTTTCTGACATGAATGTTTCCAAAAGGCTCACCTCCTCATATCATCACCTTGAGGGTTAGGAATTTAATGTATGAATTTGAGGCAGACATAAACATTCAGATCATAGTACTCAGTGTCACTGTAGGACAGGAGCTCCAAGATGACACTGTGAGAATTGCCTCTGGATTGGGGGCCTTATGGGTTAAGTAAGGCATTTAAAACCAGAATGCAAAATGGAGTATGAGAAAGAGACGAAGATAAAATGAATCACTGCTATTGGTACTGCCATCTATCACTCAAGATGACCTAAAAAGTTGAAATCTCAGTAAGCACAAAAAATACCCAAATTACCCTGATTTTATTAATTCACCTTGTGTGCCTGTAAAAAAACATCACATTTATCCTATAAATATATACAACTATTATATACCCATAATAATTGAAAATAAAAAAATAAAAAAGAATAGAAAATAAAAATTTATGCTAAATGAATTTAGTCAGATGAAATAAGAGTAATATAAAATGTAAAAGACTCAGATAATTATGATGAATATCATTATAGAGATAAATGAGAGAATAACACTCAAAAATTTATTTCTCCAAAAATATACAGAAATTAGGCAATATTAAATGGCTGTGAAAGAATCCATTAGAAATGTTTTTAAAAATATGAATATTGAGAACAAAACTCAAGATAAGATAAACTCTAGAATGTTTAGAGTTCTGGTCCACCATGTTAATTGGACCTGATGCCAGAGACAAGTACATTAGATGATCTGGAAAAATATACACATGCCAAGAGTTGAGAGTTAAAGCCTTCAAAAACTCAAAAGCTACCATATCATGAATTTTTTATAATTTAAATAATCTTTGGCATGCTAGGACATCATGTAAAGTCAGTGGTTCTCAAACTTTGGTGCTTAGTAGAATCATCCTCAGATTAATATATCTTGGTTGAAGCTCAAGAATTTGTATTTCTAACAAATTCCCAAATAATGTGAAGCCATGCACCTGCAGCTAAAAGCAAGAGCCTATTTGAAAAGCAACTTCTTGTAATCTATTGCACACTAGCTAAGGTTGAGCACCTGACCATGTGACATCAAAGAGAGGGTATTATTACACTTAAAGAATCTTAATGTCAGATGGATACAACAATTTATCATGCAATAGAATTAATATACTTGCAAGTGATCCCTAGAAGATTCAGAGGACATAATAAGGTACAAGAACAGGTAGACCAGACTATATCATGTTACCTACCTCTGTTTCACTTCTGCCTCTCCTTCAGCTTTACACCTATGACCTCTCGGAGGGCTCCCTAAGACTCACTGACAAAGGTGGATACTAATTCAGCTCTGATGAATTAGTTGTTATTAGATGAATAAGTTGTTATTAGAGGAAAATGGAGTGCTTCCAGACCACAGTATTTTTTAGGGATGTTCCTGAATGCAGTGTCAGGAAGAAATACTCTCAGGTGGGAAGAGCTCTATGCAGTGCACTTGTTTATTTACTTTGGGGAAATGGGAATTGCCTTAAGTACAGATATATATTGACTTTTAGACAGACATAAATAGCTTACCTGTTTGCTCCAGATATTAAAGGACAAAATTGAAAAAATAAGAGTCAAAGAATTTGGCAAAGAGTCAAGTGCATAGACCTATGAGATTGACTGCAAAACACACACACCTTTCGTCTCATATTAATACTCATCAAAGAACAATGTTGGAGACTCTTAACAGCAAGGTGAACAGAGGGATCTTTCTAGCAGAAGTCGTCTAGCCTCTCTTGTTCTCAACTCCCGTGTTTGCACAATGGGTCCAAGAACAGAGTGTCCATGCAAGCAGGATGTAAACTACGTATGGGCTCAAGAATTTATGTTCCTTTTCACCACCTATAAACCTGTCAGCAGAAGAGAACAACTCTGAATCCTTTATCTTAGCACCATTCCTCAAAAAGACCTCTTGGTGTCAGGTTGAATATATTGGACCCTTTCCACCTTGGAAGGTGCAGCAATTCATTCCTCCTGGAATTGGCACTTACCTCAGATAGGAGTTTATCTTCCTTGCCTGCTGCAGTACTTCTGCTAGCATCACCATCTTAGGACAAAGAGAACTCTTGATTTATTGGCATAGGATTCTGTACTGCATTGCCTCATACCAAGGGATTAATTTTGTGGTAAAGAAGTATGACAATGAGCTCCTGATCATAGAACTCACATCTTGTACGCTACATTGCATTACAAATGCACAATTTGCCTAATACAGTCACTGCTAAGAAACAGCTCAAATGTTTGAGCTTGAGATGAGTATTTGGTGAGTTTGACGTTATGTTCCAATATTTGCGTGGAACCAACAGTTTATATATGGTGATAGATTCTCAGAAGCTGGAATGCTCAGATCTGGGAACCATGTGGTGGAAGCAGGACTGGCCTCTCTAATCATTGATCCCAGAGACCTACTTGGAAAATAAAGGAGCAAGAACAGTGAAGTAGGTTTTGAAGAATAAATTTGAGAAGACTTACTCTACCAGATGTTAAAACAGTGTACTATTGTTAGAGACTGACAAAATAGAATATTCAGATGGCAAAACCTTAAATGACAAATTGGGATTTATAAAGCAATAAAGAATGAAGTCTTTATGTAGTGAAGCTAGTATGGTTGGTTTCTTTATATGAAAAATATAAAATTAAATGCTTTCCTCACATCAAATCAAAAAAATTCTTTCCAGGTAGATTATTATTTAAATGTGAAAAGCAAAATATTAAAACTGTAAAAGAAAACATAAGAATATATAACCTCAGAATAAGGAAGGGCATCTTAAAGGAGACACAAAGAGCACAAAATGCTTAGGAAAAGATTTATAAATTTGACCATAATTAATTTAAACTTTGCCTATATAGATACATGATGAAGTGAAAAGACTACTTAAAATTTAAAAGAAGATATTTAATGAGTATATGTAAAAGCCAAATATTGAATTATTTTTTGTTAGGAACATCTCCAATAATAAGAAACTCATAATAAAATGACATGAGAAAATTAACAATAAAACAATTCACATAGGAGGATATTGAAATGAGCAGTGAACACAGAAAATCTGTTTAACATAGCTAGTAACCACAGAAATGAAAATTAAAACACAATAAGATTCCATTCTCACCATTGAATGGACAAGAACTTTAAAATATTTGACAATGCCAAGAACTGGGAAAGATGTAGAAAAATAAAATTTGGAATTTTCTCATGCTCCTGTTGAAAAAGTAAAATAACGGTAGCATTTTGGAGAGTAATTTGGCATTATCTATAAAAGCTTTAGAGGCACTGCATTGTATCATTTAGAATGATGTTCAGGTATAAGTAATTGTAAACCAGATTACAGTGGTTAACCAAGAAAGGGTTTTATCTCAGACATTAAAATAAGAATTATCTGGGCAGGCATCCCAGGCCTGAGCAGTGGCTAAAAATGGCCTCAAGGGATCAGACCTACTTTGTCACTCTGGTTTCCTTAATGTGTGGCTGTGACACTTCCAGGATCATCACAATTCCAGACAAGAAAAAGGTTAGGTAGGATTGCATCAGCATCAGCAGTTTATGCCAGAACTATCTCATAGCTTAGCCACATCTAGCTGAAAAAGAGATTGGGGATCAGAGTAATATACTTTTCAAACCCTATACTTGAGATAGCCACCAAAATGTAAAGGGCTTTGAGGAGTGTTGAATGAGCTAGCCTACCATACCCACTTCATAGGCATACTTAACTACCATGCGAAAATATATGTATTCCCATTTATATCCTAGTGACTTGCTACTCATGTTGTGTTCTATGTTCACTGGACAAACAGCAAGCATCACTAAGGAACTTTGCAGAAAGACATAATCTCAGGATGTATCCCAGATCTACTAAATCAGTATCTACAGTTTAACAGGAGTTTCAGGTGGATCTACATGCAAATTAAGTTTAAGAAGCACCATTCTAGAGAATCCTCTTCACATGTAACAGTGTATGTGGTATTTTACAGGAAAAAAAAAATGGAAATAATCTAAATGTCTATTAATAAAAGAATGCATGAATATTTTTTTATTCAATAGAATAATTTACAGGGCAGTTAAAATGAATAACTAGATTGACTAATATTAATCTGGACAAATACCAAAAATATAACATTGATTTAAAAAGACAGAATGCAAATTTAAGTCAACAGTATAATATAGCTTGTATACATTTAAAAATGTACAAAACAACATTTCATAGGGATACACACATACTTTTTAAAATATTAAAAAATTCATCAATGGAAGATGATCACTGATTTGATACTGGTTAACTCAGGGTAAAGAGGAAAGAAAATCTGATTGAAAAAACAGTACAAAGTGGTTTCAACTATATCTGTAATATGCTATGTCTTTAAAAATCTGAAGCAAATATGATAAAATGTTAAAATGCATTCATGTGTGTGTACATTGATATCTGCAAAGTTATTCTGTAAATATTTTATATGTTTAAAGTATTTCATATAATATTTTAAAAGATAAAATGAATACAGCTAATTTGTTGAAAGGATAGTAATGGTGTAACTCTTTTCTCACTAGCAATTTGTTCTTAAATGATTTAGCAATAGCTGGGTAAAATGAATACATTATTTATGAAGATTAAGTAAGTCAGTGTTACAGCAACATTTATAACTGATTTTTATGATAGTGAGTCCAGGGTATTTCAATGAATTTGCAACTTTCTCCTGGTAATAACAGTTAGGAAAGTCAAGAATATATCCAAATATATGCACACATATTTATTACAAGCATGCTTCAAAACTGCTAAAAATAAATGGAAAAATGTGTTGAAATAGAAAATTATGTCTGTTTTTGAAAGGAAGCTGAACATCCTTGGAAACTATATGCTATTCTCTCACATTGTCTTGTGTACCTCTCAACTTGCTTTGACTTTGTCAGTGGTATTTATTATATGTTTGTTTCTTATTATATCTATTTGAGAAATTTGCATCCTAGCTCTTGTCATGATGTTTGCTTCATTTTTAGTACACAACTCTCTCTATATTTTAGTGCTTAACATTAACACTAGAAATTGCATGTTATTTTACTCTGTAGAATACGATTTCTTAGCATACAATACTCCTAGATAGAAATAAGCCTTATTAATAAAAGTAGTGTTCAGTTAGTTTCTTTGCTGTGTGTACTACAATGTTTATTAGCCATAAGATAAGAAAACTAATAGGGAGAAAATTTAAGTGACATACCATGAAGACACATAATAAAGAGTGGAAGGACCAGAATTGAAACAATCCCCTACTGTTTTCCACGCTTAGAATCTTTCACTGTCTCCAAAATATCCTGAAATTAAAACCTAGAGACTTGTATATAAAAGTTTTTTCTGTTATTGGTTTTCAAGTATTATTTCTGGTCTTCTCCTATACTGATGTCAAGATAGTCTATTACTATAAGAAACTGATCCATGGCTACTTGGCCGTCTTCACCAGCACACACAAGTGCCTGAAGCTGGAGCATCCAGAGGGTAATTATATATCTAGAGCAGGCAAACATTTCAATTGGTGAACCAAGAAGGAAAAAACTAAATTGTCATTAGTTGCACAAAATATAATTCTATTTCTAAATGCAAAAGACTGCTTAAAAACCAATAAAACTAATGAGTATTCAGTGAAATAGCCAGATACAAAGAAACATACCAAAATAATAACTTTTCCAAATGCCAGCCATAAAAATTTAGGAACATGCACACACAATTTAGGGGAAAAAAGCCACTAAATATTTAGGAATAAATTTCACAAATTAGAGAAAGATATAATTGCACACTAACAAAACAGTAAAAAAGTATTTATAAGAAACGATACTGTATTCCTGAATAGGAAGAATAAATAATACAAATATGCCAATCACGCTAAAATTAGCATGCAGTTTCAATGTAATATCCTCCAAAATTGTCATACGAAGTTAATATACAAGTACTAACATGAAAATATGCTTAACATATCGTTAGCTAGACAAAGGAAAGATGTAGAATAATATCTGATCCTTTATTAATATTGAGTATCTACAGTTGTAAATATATAGAACACATAGAAAATACATGTACTTCTTTTTCCTTTCTCTGTGTGTATATTTACAAAGAAATGGAATAATCCACACCAGACTCTTAAGATTGGTCATTGCTGGGAAACAAGTGGGAGAGACAGGAGAGATTTTTAAATGTCACATACTTCAGTGTTACTTAAAAATTTTATAACATATTGTTTTTGAAAAAGGACAACTAGTAAATCAATAAAGAAACAAAGTAAAGATATATCATATTAGGGGACATAAAGGAACCATTTTGAGAAAACTCTGTTTTTTTATAAAATTATTTCAAGAGGGATGCTCACTTATATGTGGAGTCTCATAGAAACAGAGAGTTAATGTGGGTTACGAGGTGGTGGAAGGAGCTAGGGGATTGGGGAGATGTTGGTCAAAGCAAATAAAATGTCAGTTAGACAGGAGAAATAAGTTCCAGAGATCTACTGTATATCATGGTGACTATAGTTAATAACAATATGTATTCTTCAAAAATTGCTAAGACAGTAGACTTTAAGCAATCTCACCAAAAAAAGATGAGTATGTGAGGTAATACATATGTTTAATTAGCTTGTTTTAGCCATTTCACAGTGTATACACATATCAAAACACCATGCCACTCACTATAAATATATACAACTTTACTTGTCAATCAAAAAAAAAAAAAAGCAGTAAAGTATGCTGAATAGTGGTCCCAATGATATCAAAGTACAAATCCCCAAAACCTGTGAATGTGTTACCTTTGCATGGTAAAAAGGGACATTATAAATGTGATTAATTTAAGGATTTTGAGATGGGGAGATTATCCTTGATTATACAGATGGGCCCATTGTGGATCACAAGTATAAGAATGAGGCAGAGGGGGATTTGATTACAGAGAGGAAAAAGAGAGGTGAAGATGGAAGCAGACATTGAATGATGTGATGATGAGTGGAGACTGTCCGCAGCCTCTAAAAACTGGTAGATTCAAGGAACAGATCTTGTCCTGGAGCCTTCAGAAGGAACCAGCTCTGCCAACACCTTGATTTTAGCCCTGCAGGACTACTTTTGATTGTTTTTCTTGCTGATTTGCTTGAGTTCTTTGTAGATTCTGGTTATTAGACCTTTATTGGATGTATAATATGTGAATATTTTCTCCTGTTTTGTAGGTTGTCTATTTGTTCTGTTGATTGTTTCCCTGGATGTGCAGAACTTTTCACTTTAATCAAGTCCCATTTATTTATTTTTGTTGTTTTTGTGATTGCCCTTAGGGTCTTTTAAAAGTAGATCCCCCATTTTATCCAGCAATCCTACTACTCTATATTTACCCAAAGAAAAAAAATCATTTTATCAAAAAGACACCTGCACTTGAATGTTTATTACAGAACAATTCACAATTGCAAAGTTATGGAATCAACCCAAGTTCCCATCAATTTATGAGTGGATTAATAAAACATGGTAAATGTACACCATGGAGTACTACTCAGCTATTTAAAAAGTGAATTAATACCTTTTACAACAATTTGGATGAACTGGGGTCCATCCTCCTAAGAGAAGTATCTCAAGAATGGAAAAACAAACACCATATATACTCACTATTAAATTGGAACTAACTGATCAGTGCTCATGTGCACAGATGGAAGTAAAATTCAATTGAAATCATGCAGGTGAGAGGGGGATGGATGAAATCATTCCTAATGGATATCATGTACACTATCTGGGTGATGGGCACACTTACAAATTTGACTCAAGTAGTACAAAAGAGATCCATGTAACCAAAACATTTGTAGCCCTGTAATATTCTGAAATTTAAAGAGAAAGTAAAAAAAAAAGAGACTGCTTTTGAATTTCTGGCCTCTATAACTCTAACAGAATAAATTTGCATTGTTTTAAGCCACTAAGTATATGATCATTTCCTACAGGAGCAATACAAAAATAAATGCGGGCAGAAAAAGTACACTGAGATAAATCTGATACATATCAGTGTAGCTAGGTAATCTGTGTGACAGAAAATCTATAGGTTGCTGAGATTGAGTAAGGTCAGCACTGCAAGGCAAGACAGAAAAGGGAATGAGAATCACCATGATACGAGTAAAGTCAAAATTTAAATCACAAGCAGGAAATTTAAATAAAAACCTGGGATAACACTGAGTCAAAAGTGAAAGGCCAAGATGATTGTCAGATCAATCCAGGCAGTTGATTAACAAACAGGCATGGAGTACGTATTATGTACAAGGCTTGGGATGGAAGTGTAATGAGAAATAAACTGTGCCTTCCCAGAATTTGCAATCAGGAAAGACAAACAAACCACTGAATAAATTTAGATAGATGTGTGGAATGATCGCTTGTTTTGTACAATGATTACTTTGGCATTATTGATGGGGGTGGGGAAAAAAAAGATAAGAAAAGCAGAAGCCTATGCCCCAAGTAAAAGTCACAGGTAAACCTACAGGAGAAGTAAAAAGAGATAGCCATAGAGGTTATAGGTCAAAGGAATGAACTGTGCCCATCAGATTTCTAAAATCTAAAAGCCTCTCAAGGGGTGAATGAGGGCTTTGCCCTAGGGAGGGAGGTCTGGAGTTGCAGGTGTCCCAGAAAAGATAACACTTTTATTCCTCTAAATTGAATAATACTTAATATGAAAAAATACAGAAAACTGTATTGAACTCATCAATGTCAGACTAATATTCATAGCCAAACTAATGCCGGCTTGCTTCCGATTATTCCTATAACAGTGCCATGGATCTATTTCTAACCTGCATAATGGAAAGATGAAGAAAAATGTGCACATGCACACACATTTGCATATTTGTTTTGTACAAGATTAGGAATTCCATTAAGGTTTTGGAAAGATAATCTATTATTCAATGTCTACATTTGTTTTCATCTGTAGGATTGGTTTTAAAATATAAACTTTTTGAGGTAAGAGTGGTGTGTGTGGTCTTGTTAATCTGCTCCAAAGCCATTTCAGTGTCATGCACATATTATACACTAATTGGATTCCTGATGCATCTTTAAAAACTAATTTCAAAACACTAAGTAATCAGAGGCTTTGTCTTCAATACAAGACATTGCATCAGCAAAAAGTGTTTATTACTCAGCCACCTGTGTTCTGCACAAAGCAATTTAAGCAGACACAGTCCCTGCCCTGAGGAACTGTCTAAAGGCAGTGCCATTGTAACATTCAAAAACAGTCAGACAAGTTCACTAATGACAAACACAAGCTACTAACATTATTAAAAAAAATAAAAGAATCCACTTTGTAATATTTCTTGAATCACAAGATGAGCTAGTATTTTATTTTGGAAAAATATGACACGAGAACTTGCTGAATATTCAGTAAACATTTGTCAAATTAAATAATGCATACAACAATCATATTTAGAGTCTAGAGATTGAAAAATTAAAGTACAAATACAGGTTTCTTGATTAGAGTGGATTATACTACGTAAGAAGTGGATTTTAGATAGTTTACTTAACTAAGGTCAGGTTCATATGTGCCTTTCTGCAAATTCTATTAGATTGTAACCCACTTGAAGATGGGAACCAAGAGATCCTACACTGTGTATCAGTTTTCACCGTAGTGTCTGGCATAAAAAATAGACCTTACAGAAATGTTGAGGATGTTTATTTTTGTTGCTGCTGTGATTGCCTTTGGGGTCTTCTTCATAAATTCT
>VBSM01003176.1:47612794-47629601 GCA_008086735.1 Cheirogaleus medius
TACATAACCGTAATATTTGTACCCCCATAATATGCTGAAATTAAAAAAATTAATTAATTTAAAAAAAGAAATGTTGAGGATGAATAATAATGGACAGCATAAAATAATATTGGAACCAGTTTTCTACAAATAGAGTAGTTTCTGTCTATGTTTTTACTTTACTTGGCCTGCTATTTAATAGTTGTGGAGGATTATGAATATTGTCATTCCCTTCAGTAAAAAGAATATATTTTATCACCTTGGCTCCTCCTATAACATTTTCTAATAATACAGATTTTTCTGTTTGCGTTTCACCTTCTACTATCAAAATTCTCTCAATGTCAAAAGGAGGGACTAAATGATTTTCCAGTTTAAAGCAGTTGACTCCATTTTGCAAGCCCATTAAGATATTACAACCCAGGATGTAATATACAACTCTTGGGGCAATAGACACATAACATAGACACATGAATGTAACTGGGAATGAGAGCCCCTGAGCTGTGCATCGTGGTGTGCCTGAGTGAGTCAGGGTAACGTACATGAATCTCGGTGACTCTGACAATGACTCTTCTCATAAACTGATGTGCACAGACACTTCCCACTTAAAGCAATTTCTTCAGTTAAAGCAATTTCTTCACTGAACACTAGGTCTCCTTTCTATGATAGAAGTATTCTTCCAAATTATAACTTTTTATTTTCCTTTTAGTAAAGAAAAAATATATTAACAAAAAAAACTACACCATTCAAATATTTTTGGTATTCTTACAAATAAATCTGTTTTAGGGGAAAAAAAGTACTTGTTTAACCCATGAAATAATTTTTTTCAATGAAGTTTTGAGACCAGAACTCATTAAATTAAATTCAGTTACTCAAATCAACTTAAACTTATTGATAATCTATAATCAAGTGTGTGCTATAATAGAAGATTTAGAAAAATATTCTAAGCACTTTCTGTCTTTTTTTTCAGCATATTATGGGGGTACAAATGTTAAGGTTACGTATATTGTCTTTGGCCCCCTTTCCCCCTCGAGTCAGAGCTTCAAGCGTGTCCATTCCCCTGTTGGTGTGTTTCACACACATTATGTATGTATATACCCATCCCCTCCCCCCCACCTGCCTGACACCCGATAGATGTTATTCCTATATGTTCACTTAGGTGTTGATCCGTTAATACCAATTTACTGATGAGTACGTGTGGTGCTTGTTTTTCCATTCTTGGGAGACTTCACTTAGTAGAATGGGTTCCAGCTCTGTACAGGACTATACAAGAGGTGCTATATCACTGTTGTTTCTTATAGTTGAATAATGCTCCATGGTATACATATATCACATTTTATTAATCCACTAATGTATTTATTGATGGGCACTTTGGTTGTTTCCACATCTTTGCAATTGTGAACTGTGCTGCTATAAACATTCGAATGCAGGTGTCTTTTTCATAGAGTGACTTTTGTTCTTTTGGGTAGATGCCCAGTAATGGGATTGCTGGATCAAATGGTAGATCCACTTGTATCGCTTTAAGATATCTCCATATTGCTTTACACAGAAGTTGAACTAGTTTGCAGTCCCACCAGCAATGTAGGAGTGTTCCTATCTCTCCGCATCCATGCCAACATTTACTGTTTTGGGACTTGTTAATAAAGGCCATTCTCGCTGGAGATAAGTGATATCTCATTGTGGTTTTGATTTGCATTTCCCTGATGATTCAAGATGTTGAGCATTTTTTCATGTGTTTGTTGGCCATTATTCTGTCTTCTTTTGGAAAGTTTCTGTTCATGTCCTTTGCCCATTTTTTGATAGGGTTGTTTGATTTTTCCTTGCTGATTTTCCTGAGTTCTAAATAGATTCTAGTTATCAGCCCTTTATCAGATGTGTAGCTTGCAAAAATTTTCTCCCATTCTGTGGGTTATCTGTTTGCTCTCTTGATGGTTTCTTTGGCTGTGCAGAAGCTTTTTAATTTGATCAGATCCCATTTATTTATTTTGTTGATGCTGTGATTGCCTTTGGGTTCTTCTTCTTAAATTCTTTGCCTAGGTCAATGTGTAGAAGAGTATTTCCAACGTTTTCCTCTAGAATTCTAATAGTTTCACACTATTTTTAAAGAGTTTTCTGAGAAAATAAGAATTAAAAAATGCATAGAGTGAGGATAGATCTTTCACTATCAAGACATGGGGAGATACCAGGCTTGGTGGTGCATGCCTGTAGCCCCAGCTATTGGGAGGCTGAGGCAGGAGGATCGCTTAAGCCCAGGAGTTTGAGGTTGCTGTGAACTAGGCTGATGCCACAGCACTCTAGCTCAGGCAACAGAGCAAGAGAAAAAAAAAAAAAAAAAAGACATGGGGAGACTCTTATGAACCATATAAGAGAGACTTTTGCATAATCACTTATTTACTTTAAATTCACATCTTGCATAATCATTTTCAAAGTGTATTTTAGAAAGAGAAAAACAGAGATTAGGAGAAAGGAAGGAAACAGAATCAATATGAAAAGGAAATAAATGTTTCATTTCACACGTAGACTGACTAATGGCCTGTCATAATACACAGAATCTGTAAATATTACCATATCTGGAAAGGGATCTTTGTAGATGTTGTTGTTAAGGATTTTAAGATTGGGAGATTATACTAGATTATTAGAGTGGGCCCTAAATGCAATCACATGCAGCCTTACAAGATGGAGGCAGAGGGAGAGAGAACAGATAGGAAAAAGAGACATAAAACAGAGATTTGAAGATGGTGTGCTGCTAAACTGAAAAATGGAGGAAGAAGAAATGAATCAAGGAATGCAGCCCTAGAATTTGGAAAAGACAAGGAAACAATTTTCTCCCCTAAAGTCTCCAGAGGTAGCAACTAGGTTTCAGCCCAATGAAACACCCTTTCAGACTTCTGACCTCTAGAACTATAAAAGAATAAATGAATGTTGTTTGGGGTTACTAAGTTTGTGGTGATTAATTGCAGCAGCCATAGCATACCTACCTTGAAATACAGAAATGGAGTCTTGAAACATTCTCCAAATGATTTATCTTTCTCTTCTCTTTAAAATAATGGAATAATTTATAGCAAACAGAAAAAATATGGAATAATTTCAAACACAAAAACCTTCATGAAAGCTTAGTAAATTAATCAAAGAATATTTAACCATGTTTTTCTATTTATTTGATCTCTTCTATTTCTATTTATTTGATCTTCCTTTAATTCTAGGCTGGTATTTTGGGCCGAGTACCAAAAGACATATAAATTTGAAATATCATCTTGACAATTCATTTTTTTCTTAATATTTCTCTACTATTCTCTGAATTTTCCCATAATATAAATTATAGATACTTTCAATTTTAATTTCGTGCTACCTGAATTCAAAATCCAACTCTATTGGTATTGTATTCTGTTGCTGATGGAACAAATATTTGCAAACTTGGTGGCTTAAGCAATACACATTTATTACCTTACAATTCTATAGTTCACAAATTAGACACAGGTCTTCCTGGAATAAAATCAAGCTGTCAATGCACCTCTGTTCCTTGCTGGAGGTTCTACAAAAAAGTTCTGTTTTAACTTTTTCACATTCTAGAGGCATCCCACATCCCTTGGCTGGCGCCTGGACCTTCAAAACCAGCAAAGGTAGGTCCAGTCTTTCTCATGCCCCTGTCTCTCTGGTTCTCTGACTGCAATTGTAAAGGTTCTCTGCTTTTGAAAACTCATGTGATTAGATTGGGTGCATCTGGATATTCCAGGATTATTTCTCATCTCAAAGTCTGGACCCTTAATCACATTGGCAAAGCCCCTTTTGTTGTATAAGGTAACATTGCCACAGATTCCAGAAATTATGCATGAACATCTCTGGGAGCCATTATTCTGCCTACCATACCAATCTACTATGATACCATTCATATGTATTGTTTATACTGTGAAAACCTAAAATATGTTGATCAATAGACATTTTAAATAACACCGTTAGTCATTTTAAACACGAACTCTTTGGACATATTTTATTTTATCCTTCAAACAACAATTTTTGGATAATTAAAAATCAGAAAGGGTAAATTACTTGGTGGAAGTTATTGCAACAAATGACCCTCTTTCTGTTGTTTTATTTCATATATGAATATCAGATTTTCATTATTGTATTATGATATGCTCATGTTGAGGCCAAAAGATCTGGGTTTTAAAGACTCTAGATAGGTTTGGGTATACTTTCAGGTCGGCAGATAAAGAGAACCTCTGTCTTATGAAAACAAAGCTGAAGAAATGCAGGGAAATAGTGGATTTCAAGATAAAGATAAGTAAACTTAAACTTGAAGGGCAATCAATGGCAGTTCCAAGGAGTAGCCTGGACTTCTCCCTGCACTCCCTGCTGCCCAGCCCTAATGGCCAAAAC
This sequence comes from Cheirogaleus medius, assembly GCA_008086735.1. NCBI lineage: Eukaryota > Metazoa > Chordata > Mammalia > Primates > Cheirogaleidae > Cheirogaleus > Cheirogaleus medius. Next base: position 47,617,148 of record VBSM01003176.1, read on the forward strand.
AGTTCTCAAAACCTGGACACGAACAAAGAGTTTATTATCCTTGTTATACATATGTAGCTTGATATGCAAGTGCAACTTCAAGGTTAATACCCTCTTCAAAACATATTGGCACTTTAAACAACTCCTATATAGATTTTTTTTAATTGACAATGAAGCTGTATTACCTAGTTGCCTGAAACTGTCTATGTTCATTTTGTTTTCTTACCTTCACACGTTGGTATTAAAGCTAGTTTTTCACATTCTAAATTATATTTTCTGGCATTTGTATGTACCTTTTAATCATTATCAAGAGAAATGTGCCAGATGACAGTTATATTTGGAGGTTGACTATCTAACAGTCTGACTATCTAACTAGAGACAAACTTAGCCTGGACCTTACCTGTTTACTTTTTTGTCAACTTAGTTGTTTATTTGCCATTGCAACACAGCAGAGAGTTTAATTTTACCTTAAACAGAGATCCCTAGACATTTTTTAAAATGTCTTCAAAATGACAGCACTATGATCCAGCATTGAAATATTTTTTTTATCATACACAGAAAATTGTCTGTCATTTACCAGGCAACGTAATCAAAAGTGGTAGCAATTGCCAAATTTTTCAGTATAGAATAAACCTTTTCAAAGCTGGAAGTTCATGGTGAATGGATTCCTACATGATAAAGAATAAGACACAGATGCCAACAGCTATCAAAAGAAAAGTGTTTTGGCAGACTTTCAGGAAGAGCTAGTTAACTTTCAACAATATTTAATTCAATTATGATAAAAACAAAACAAAAATTTATCCAAATAGGAAATGAAGACAGAATTATGCTAGTCTTTGATATGACTGGAAATTATATGCTGGGGCTTAAAGCTAATCATATATACTGAGGCCTAAAGATATCACTAAAAACTAGAAGTATTTCACAGTGATACAATAACTGTCAATTACCTGAGGTGATTTCACAAAAAATCTTTGTACACTGAAATTCAATTAGGTATAGTTTCAAATTTTAATTATGACATTTAAGAGAGAAAACGGGTGAGAATTGAAAACATAGCATTATCAATTTTTGATTCATTAAAAAATTATGTTTTTAACAGAGTAGATTATACAAAAATTGAGTATATGTTTTCTAACTATATGATGTGTTAGCTTCAAGAAAATATGACAGTAAAGTCATGATTAAATGCTCTAGCTCAGTTTCAGCATTGTTCCAAGGAATTAGGGGGCCCCAACTCACTGGGTTTCTGGACCTGTTATGAAAATTAGTGAAAGCTTGTCAAGAGAAAGGTGGTTTCATGAAAAATAGTCAAGGATATGAAGTTAGACCATCTCTCCTCATATTATCAGTCTTTAGAGATTAAGTTTTAGTTCTATTAAATCCAAATTAATGAATTTCCACTAGAGTTATTCAATTAATAAGTTGTCATATGATTCCAAATTCTATGCTCATGTCCACAGGATAGTGAATTTCAAAAAGCCCCTAATGTAATTTTTTCAATATTGTGATTAAATATATTATGTTGGAAATTGTGGCATATCCTCTGAAATATGTCTATTCTGGTGGCTTTCAGAAAGATACTAAAGTGGTTTTCCCACTCAATACATTAGGAAATTAAGTTATATTTAGGTTGTATTCCCTATGTCCAGTTGTCTATGTATCTAGAAAAGAATAGTTTTTAAACTTTGGACATTATATACCACATGAATAAATTATAAAATCATCAAAAGAGTCCACGTTTTGGAATTAGAGGAGCTACATAGGCTCACAAGAAATTATTTCCAATAGTCTGTCATTGAGGTTTTATATCAGTTATCAGGAATTCTTAAAATAAATATTTATTAGAACATTTGGGCAGGAATGACTATGAACAAATGTTTCCATTGGTCTTTATCCATCATCAAAGAAATGCATTGTACTTTGTTTGATTATTGTATGTCCCATGCTACTTTACATTGGCAAAATTGTTTCTTTGACTCTGGACACTTAATACTGACTGTGTACCCAATTTCCCACTGCCACCAAAAATGAGTACCCAGACATGGGGGAACAATATAAAGATCAACACTCACTATATTCCAATGTATAAACGCACAGGTCAACTGAAGCAACATATACAGATACTCCAGAAATTCTCTGCTATGCAGTAAGAACAAAGACTAAATGTTCAATGCTATAGTCTAGGTTGATATTTCTTGTCCATGAGGAACTTGTCACCCCTCCTGGATCCTTCCTTCTCTCTCCATTCTTTCTATAATTAAAAGAATCTACATTTTCTTAAGTAACACAAAAAATATCTATAATCTTCACCAATTCTTGCAATCCTATTTTCATACCTCTTGAAGATATAGAAGCTTCAGGTTTTCATTGGTATATCACCTTCCTACCAAAGACCAACTTGTGCAGCCTTTGTCTTTTTTTTTCCTTTTTCATTTTCTCTTAAAAATCATTTTATTTTTAGCAAAATAGTACATGTCCATAGATTTATAATCAGAAATCTAGGAAAATTTTCATGAAAAATGCTTTATGGTTCACCCTTCCTTATATGCACGTCTGTTCCCCAGAGGCAGTATATTTCATATCATCTTTTATTCTATAATTTTATACACATTTCTAACGTCCTAATTTTATTTTATTTTTAAAAATTATTTATCTCATTTCTTGAAATTTTATCTATGTATGTTTGAGGTTTATCTTTCTTACTCTCAAACACCCACCATAAATCTCCTATCTACAACAACCTAACACAATCATGTTCTCAACTATGCTATCCTCTCAATATAGTCAGAACAAAATATTGGGTTATTGTCTTAGTCCCTTTAGTGTTGATATAAAGGAAAGCCTGAGGCTGGGTAATTTATAATGAAAAGAAGTTTATTTGGCTCACAGCTCTGTAGGCTGTGCAAAAAGCATGACTCCAGCATTTGCTTCTGATGAGGGCTTCTGGTTGCTTCTACTCGTGATGGAAGAGGAGCTGGTAGGTGCAGAGATCATATGGTGAGAGAAGAAGGCAAGAAAAAGAGAGCAAGGGAGATACCAGTCTCTTTTTTAAAAATCAGGTCTCACAGGAACTAATTGAGAACTCATCACCATGAGAACAGCCCCAAGCCATTCATGAAAGATCCATCTCCAAGACACAGACACCTCCACTCATTAGGGATCAAATTTCAACATGAAGTATAGAAGGTCAAATATCCAAACTACAGCAGTTATGTTGGTTTTTATTATGTTCATTGTTTTTTGTAATGTTTGACTATTTTCCACAACTGAGGTATGCGATTTATTAGTATTATATTTCCTTTCTTATAAAATTTATTTTGTTTTTCTTATAATTGTAGTACAGTATAGTTTTTTTAATTGGTGAGGTTTTTTTGTAATTTTTCTTAATTCATCCTCAATCTCTCCCCCAGAAATAAACTTCTCCTTTAATACAAAGATATCAAAATTTCTATTAGGGTCTTTTGTTTCCTTTCTTTTTTGTGGGCAGAAAGTTTTATTGGAATTCTCAATTCTCCAGCTCCAACATAAATTCTTTCCTCCATATATCAGCTGTATGACTGTCATTCTGGGTGTTCCTTTTGTGCTGGTCTTTGTTTCTCAAACTAATATTTCTTCACAAATGTCTCATATTCCTTACCTCTCTGCTCCTATTTAGGAATGAGGCAAAAATAATCCCATGCATCAGGTTGATTAACTCTTTATCATTATTGGGACCCATGTGACTAGTTGGGAATGTATAGATGTTTCTCCTGAATTTCTAGGTTTTCTTTCCTCAGAAAAAAAATGCTTCAATCTCAAAAAGGCTGCCCCAATCTGGAAGCAAGTTCAAGAAGGAGACCAGGAATCACCTATTAAACATGTAGACTTTCATTTAATCCTGTTTTTATTTCATCAGTTTCATCCTCAGGTGTAACTGTGCTGAGTTGTCTGTCTCAACTTTTTCAGAGAGGAAATTTATAGTACTTTCTCTGGTGTTTCCTGGCTGTGCAGAATGGACAAGAGAATCTTTATAAACTCCTTGTAATACAAACTTCAAAATAATCTCTGACTTCTAATCAAAGCAGCACTCCTTTTCATAATCCACTCCCATTCTTGAGACTTTTCATGACTAAGGTACTTCTTACTTATCTTCCTGCAAGCTTAAATATCACCTTTCTCAGCTCTGCTAAGTTTCACCCACATTCCAAGTTCAAAACTTTTGTTGACATATATCTTCTCCTTTCTTCTTATCTCTTTTTTCTTTGTGCTTATGCATTTATGATTTTTTAAAATTCTTAGTTGTTATAAAGACAGAGTTTCCAGAGGACATAAATTAATAGATAGAAGCATGTGTTCAACCCACTATGTTTGACTGGCTCTCTGGTTCTTTTTCAATCAATTTCTCATTAGTGAAAATTTTGTCCTAACTGTTGTCCTCATTAGACTTCAATGCTCTTCATTTGTCCCTTATTATAAAGTCATGGGGGTTTCATCTCCTAGGAGATGGACAATACTTCTGTGCAGTTTCACTATCCTCAGCACCAATTACCTAAGTTGACTGTAAAGTAAACTGAGATTAGCGGTGCTTCTACCTGCAGCCACCAAAACAAGAATGTTATCTAAGTAATGCAAAAATCATCCTTATAGGTGCACTAACTGAAAACAGTTTTTTCTCTCAGTCTGTAATGGCTTAAAATTGATTATTTAAATACACAGAAACCATAGGCTATTTTTCTATGGAATTTCTGCTTTCCTGAAACATGTTCTGTTGAGTCTCTGTTGGCACTTTTTTTTTTCAATTGGTACAACTTTGCAATGTTCTTTTTCTCTCAGAGAAGCTTAGTGTTGCTGCTTTGTGAAAATAAGGAGATACTTATAATGAGCCACACAAATGTATTAACTTAAAACACAGCATCAGAATTCCTCCTAGAAAAGTCATGATTTTTGTTCTGCAAATTACACCACTGGTACTATATGAGGAAAGAAGAAATTTCAAGCTTAGAGTTTAAAAAAAGATATAACCTAAAGGCTCTGCATGAGTCAAAGAGACATTTGTTTTAATCTAAGTTATAGAAGATCAAGAAACTTTGGGAAAGAAGCTGGTAAAATAGTGATTATTTTGTTTTAATTTCCACATAAATGAGTTCACAAATTCAGAGATTTTGAGAAAGAAGAAGAAAAATGGAGCTCCAGTGATACAATCAGTTAGCAAGTGGTACTTATATGAAAAAGAAGAAAAAAATTAAATAAAGGGAAGGTACAAACAGAACTTCAATTCTATTTTCAATGTTTTATGTTTCAAAAAGAAATCTAAATGAAATATGGAAAAATGTTAGAATTATTAAATTATATGGTAGGCACATATGTATTCATAATATTTCTTTCTGTATTTTTATGTATGCATGAAATACTTCATAATTTAAGAAAAGGCAACAACAAAAGAATATGGACTAGTACCTCTAAATCTGAAAATTATATCTGTACTGTGACTTAGGGAACAAAGTTCCCTATAGTTGTGAGTGTATGAATATCAGCAGATTAGGATTTTTCCAGATCTTAGGACTGAGGTCTAAGATTTATTTCAAAATCTTTCCAAACTTGAATGTTTATCTGTGAGGTAAGTTAAGGAGAAAAAAATTAGGAAAGTGAAAAAGAGGTGGCAATTATCTTTGACAAGGGAAAAAAAAAGCAAAATTATCAAAGGTGAATTAGATATGAGAGAACTGACCCCCCCCACCCCCCCCCAGTCCCCCCTCTGCAAAATGGAATCTTCTTTCCATTGTACCATGCCGTTCTGTGAGGACAGATTCCAAGACTCTGCTGTACTTACCCCACACCCTACTTGTCCCTCAATTTTTTTGTTTGTTTTTTATAGCATATCTTATTTCTAGATCTATTTGTTTACATGTCTTATATCCTCATTGAGACCCTACAGTTGATAACATTATTGTTTAATATCATTTCTGATTTATTTTTGTTAAGATAGAATTACCTAAACTTAATTGAGGATTGAAGGAGCTTTTTATTTTTTAAACATGGAATCCCTATTGTCATTCTGCAATACTAGTATCCCATGGAAGGTACCTTGAAAATGATGAATTAGATGATTCCCTAAGGTGCATTCAAGGGCTAATATTAAATGATTCCATCATTTCCTTGAAATATTGCCCCTTCCTGTGCTGTTGGTGGATGTTCTGCTGCAGCTTATTAAACAGCAGATGCTTAGGCATCCTGCTGTCATCCAGGGAGCAGGTTTATTTTGTAGCAAGTGACACTTCCAGATGGTGAACTGGATGCAGTCTAGCAAGCTGTTGATGAAATGTCTCAGAAAGTGGTGTAAGGCATTTGCGGGCCATCCAAAATTCATTCAAAATTAGATATTAACACCGTGCTTTACACATTGAAATGGTTTGGAGCTTAATGCTAAGGTTCAACCTTGTCCATTAAGTTCACAAAGGTCATACTTCATCACCAAACTCTATGCATATACTTCATTAGAGTGTGATCTTGGTAGCCGATTTTGTAAAGAGTTTTCAGTTCTCTCTTACAGATAAAAAATTGCCATCAGTATACTAATGGATATGTGACCTCCTCTTTAAGCTTTTGAACATGCAGCATTTATGTGTTCTAAAATATAGCAAAGCAAGTTATATTTCTGTATCTCTTATTTTTATTTTTGTATATTTTAAAATAAAATTATCATTTATTAACTTTTTATCATCTGATTTTTTAAAAAATTATAATTTTAAGAATAATTTATCAGATGATATTAATATATACAATTAAGTGGTCAGTATTAACATAGACATTTGGAATAGTACAGAGAGCAAGAAGTATAAACACTCCTAAACTGAAGCAAATATTGAATAAGTGAGGTCACTACATCATATCTAAAAGCGCATAAAGAACTTATTTTTAAAACTATTGTGTTATTTTGAAATAAATACCACAGCATTGGCAGAGTTTTCTACTTTCCTCCTACTTGTTTCACAAGGATATTTATTCTACAGTTTTCTCACAGCAATTACTTCCTTAAAAGATTTATATTAGGCTATCTCCATGCTTTCATTAATTACATTGTTGTAGTATTCATAGATCCATCAGGATTCAGATAAGATAAGGTAACTAATTTTATCTGAGAATTTAGCTTAAGAATTTACCTTTGTAAATATCATGGTCCATGTAAGGAGTATCATCTACATGCAAAGTGTCCTGTTTTCAGATAAATAAACCATGAAAAAATGAACTCTGTCCCTAAACAAAACGGAAAATGTTCAAAACTTACTAGAATATCTGTTAGTTATCTATTAGCACATCGCAAATTACTCCAAATTTAGCAGCTTAAGAAAACCAAACATTTTATTATTTTATTATTTTATTATTTTTATTATCCCATTTTATTATTTTTATTATCCCTCAATTTCTGGGGGTCAAGATTCCAACCATAGACTAACTTGATCATCTGGCTTACAGTCCTGATAGGATGGAATCAAACTGTTGGCAGGGGCTGGGCTGCAGCTTCATGTTAAGGCTCATGTGGTTGTTGGCAGGGCTTGGATCCCCACCATAGAGGTGCCTCATGACATGGCAGCTGGTTTTCACATTTTCAAGGTTAATGATCCAAGAGAGTCCAAGAAAGAGCACCCAATAGACAAGCCAGTCTTTTTATAACCTAAGCTTGAAAGTAACATCCCATCACTTTTGCCATATTCTAATCCTTAGAAGAGAGTCCTTAATTAAATCCCACTCACACTCAAGAAGAAGGGATTACGAAAGGGAAGACTACCAGAAGGCAATGATCACCACGGACTGCCTTAGACAATGATTACCACAGTTATTTTCATCTCTTCAGTAATAAAAGTAAATGTACTTTTGATCTCTTACATGTGTCTTTAAAAAACCAGGAGTCATAATTAAGGCATTTGGGTCTTAAGAATATGGAATTAATACCCAAGAAAGAATATAAAACTAGCAGTCTCAGTGAAGTCATTGTCCCATCTTTATATGAATACATTTAACTGTAATGTTAATAGCGAATTGACTTCACATAATTCTATACTGGGAAGAGTAAATTGTTCCATCTGTAAGGAGAGATACCTGACTCTAAAGGGAAACATGTATGCATGTGGACATCATATGTGGACATAAATCTTTATGACAAGTTACTAAAATGCCATTTGATGAAGTACTTTTGTGTGCTTTTTAAAAGGATCCACTAATTCCAATGCCCTGAAGCAAGATAAACAAACAAAATTATTATAACACTGTATGAGGTTAAATCTGATTAACAGGCAGTTTATAATATTTCTTTATAACATGAATAGTTCCTAATTCTAAGATTCATACCCACATTAACTTATTACATTTAATGATTTTATTTACTATAGAAGAAAATGTTTTTCTTCCTCTAAACAAGTAACAATGAAAAAATAGGCTATTTTAACCTACCTCTGATATATAAAAAGCCAACAATGAACCGACAATGAGAATAATGCCTATCTTCCTCTCCTTCAGATAATATTTTCTCTATTAGGTGTAAGATTTATATTCAAACTGTAGCTTATGTTTTATTCCATTTAAAGTGCCTAATGCAAAACTAGTCACATCACATGAAACTTCAGGTAATTTATTATTTATTATTTATTTCAGTTAATAAAATCTATACAATGAAAGAATTCGAAAGATTGATTCATTAGAAATGTGTAGAAAATATTTGCTGCTTTACAAAGTCATTTTCCAAAATCAATACAGTCTCCCACATTACAGATTAAAACTCGCCCTTTTTCAAATAATCCTAATTACAATCTCATATCTAGGCATTAAAAAAGTACCCTATTTCTATTTCGGATCAATATTTCATGATAGATACCTCTAATGATATCTATCCGCAGCGCACAGCTTTTGTTTGTTAAGCTGACACAGAAAATTAGCTCTGCTTTTTCTTGCTTATGATTTGCACTTGCACATGAACCAGATGGCAGTAAGAATCAGATAAAAGAATAATAAACTTAAGCTAGAGAAATTGAGATTGTTTGAAACAACATATCATTTCAAGAAAGAAAGAAAAAAAAATCCCTGATGGTAAATCCTTTTCCTTTTGCTCCTTGCACGAGCTATCTAATGCATTTATTTCCATCTACCTTTATTGGAGAATCTGTCCATTAAATTAAACCACGGAAATACAGGGCAGATGAGTCTTCGTTCAGGGAACTAATAAGCCCACTAAGTCATGAACAGTACATCAGATGAGCTGTAGTTTTTCACCTTTCTTACACACCTGGGAGGCATTAAACAATTTTTGCTCTGAAGGGGAATCTTTTCCTTGTCCATTGGAAATACTTTTCTTACACAGACTCTAAATAATGAGCCACTTTAAGGTAACTCTGTGTAGAGGGACTTGCACAGCAGAAGTACATCATAGGATGTATGCTATTAGAAACTCAAGCCTATTACTTCGATGTACCAAATGATGCCACAATTCAAAGATTCCTAAAGCTCTATCTGTTTAGCATGCAATGAAGGAAATAAGTGACAAATAAAGATGGTCTAATATAGTTTTGCTCTCTCCATGTCAAGGCTTGTATAAAACAGAAACCTGCTTCTCATAAAAAAAAAATTTTTGACACACTTGTGTGAGTACTCATAGGTCCATAAGGAGATTATAAATATGTCCATATTGTACAAGGGGTTAGCTTTAATAGCAGATTAAATATAGTTAATAAAAAAGTTATTCTGACAATGTGTAAAAAGAACATAGGAGGTTGAAATGGTGAATGGAGAAGAGCAAGAGATGAAAATTTAAGAGAACCCTAGTTATTTCAAATCAAACAAAATAGAATAGTAGAGATTTTCAAATATATGTTGATATAATATAGCCTCTATATCTACATAGATCAAATACTAATATAATAAAATGGAAAAAATTGTGGAAATGTTATTATTTTTAAATTTTTAATTGCACATTTTGGGAAATTAGCCATCTATTTCAAATAGGAAATCACTCCATCACTCCATAAGTCTGGGGGGCTGATTAAATGTGTGCATGTGAGTTTTAAAAATCATAAACATTTTCAGTGGGAACTGGAGTATATTGGAATTGTTAATAAAGCCATTTGCTAACGAAATTTGATTTTTTTTGAGTTGACAATTTGGCATAATTATGTAAAATGATTACAATATTTTTAATACATAAAGGAAGTTGAAATAACTAAAGGAGTGGGATAAGCTATGAGTGAATACTTTATTAGCTATTGTCAGTGCTTTTTGTGTGAAGAGTAGGTTAAATTCTGATAGGATTGGAGACAAAAGGCCCAGGGGAAATTAAACACATACAACTGCAGTCTATATTTTAACTTCAAATATCATTTATTATAGAATTGGCTTATATTCATATCAATAATAATATTCATATTATTTAATAATCATTTTAAATAAGGCACATATTATTAATAATAATCATTTTAAATAAGATACCTAACCAATATAACATTGATTAGTAACATCCTGAATTGAGAGAAAGGATTGGATCAAGTCAACAAACATTTGACAGAGCTAAAAATTTGGATTTTTCCAAAAGTAATTAGTTTAATTTTTTCAAAATTAAATTCTAAAATTCTGTAAATGGAAATGGGTAAATAAAATGAAATTTGTTCACCATTAACAAACCAAACTCAATGTTCCTTAGCAACTTGAAAGTTTCGTTCAATGTAAGTAAAAATAAAAATTCTGTTGTTATTCATTTTTTAATATTTAATACACACCTTGAATAATTAAAAATTTTAAAGTGCCAATATGACTACCAGTTTATAAAGTAAAATTGAATATCATTTGGATTACAGTAACAGTTGCTTCAGTCTCACATAATAATCCATTGAACTCCTGGACAATTACAAAGCATTTTCTAAATTTTGATTAATATAACATATAGGTGCAGGAGCCCATGACAAAATAAATGGCACCAATATAGGGAAGGGGGAAATACCTGAATGGAATTCCTAAGCACTCAGTAAATTACAGAGTGTAGAGAAATAGAGGGTAGTAAGGAAGTTTAATCACTGGATGCTAAAGAGTGAGGAATATATTTACTTACTCATTACTTGAGTTTACAAAGAACACTTGGAGTATGTTTTGGTGCGTATCAAACATGTCAGTTTGTCAGTGTCACCTGTCAATGTGCTCTAGACAATAGATAAATTGTGGTGAGTCTATGAATTTAAACCAGAACAAAGGACAGAACTAACTGGTTTAATAGAGTTGAACTGTTCTATCAATAAAGTTATTTTAAATTTCTTAATGTCCATTGCCTCCTTTAGGAGAAGATTTTATTTTTCACTTAAAAAAAAAGTGAGGTAGTCACATGGTCATAGGTATAACATTAATGCTTAAGGACTCACAGATATATCCAATATATGAGATCAAGATTGAGAAATTGATTATCAGTTATATTCACGGAAAAATCAAAATCATTCAGAACAGAATTAGCGGTTGAAGGAAAGTCTCTGAATTTCAAAACATCTATGCATGAAATATTATTTTTTCCTGTGATAAGTATATATCAATCGTATAATGAACTTTATAGAAAATTACGTCACGTTATTTCAAAATATTTTTGCCACAATGAGAAAAAATAATTCTCTGCAAAATTAATACTTTGAGAAGTAGCAATCTGTAGTTATTCATTTACTTAATCATGACAAAGTATGCCCAATATAGCCTCTTAATATATATTTTAAAAGGTAAATAATAAAATATATACAAAAGATAAACTACTGGTACATATTAGCTGCAGGAAAGGCTTAGATTTAAAAAATAAATAAATTGTAAAACCCAAAATACAGAGGTTTAAATAACTAGGATATATTTTTTCTTTCTCATCTCGGTCTAGAGATGAATAGCAGGTCAGATGACTGCTTCAGGAAATCAGTAGGGTTCCATGTCCATTTCAAACTTTTTGTTTTGCTTTTACCAAAGAGCTGTTCACATCTGCATTGTTGAAAATAAATCAACACTTTTTCATATTACAACCTGTGGAGAGAGAAAAGGCAATCAAGAAAATTTTATTTAATAAGTGAGTTGGATTTTCATTAATTTTCACATTCTACTGAAGAAAACATAGTCATAACTAACTACAAGAGGGACTGGAAAATGTCTTGGTAGTCATAAGCCCAGCAAAAATCTAATATAATTGAAGAATGGAAAAATGAATAGACTGCCTAAATGGAACCAAATATATGTATCTTTCCTAATTCCTACATGTAGACACATTTCAACAGTCATCGCATCTTGCTCAAAGTTATCTCTTAGTCAGAGATAGTCCTTTCTACCCAAGCCTAAATATCTCTTTTATAATCTGGTAATCTATAAACTAATAGACACTTTATATGACCACCTATCACTCAATATGCAATGGAACATTAAATCATTCTATCATAAACAGATCATTGGCTTTGGTTTAGTTTCTTTGGCAATAAAATTATCTCAAAAAAAAAAAAAG